>CM046856.1:33874741-33975816 GCA_025617745.1 Heliocidaris erythrogramma
CCCTACCCCCCTCATGCTTTATAACGTCCTCTTGATGTCACCAAAATCCCGCCCAATCAATGCAGCAACGGGAAGTTACGTGGGAGTCGGGTATGAAGTCACATGAGCTACAACGCTTGAAGAGTCGCACAGAGCTACCAGATGTATGTCGACGAGACTGGGTATGACACCGCATCATTTGGTTTCTAAAGGGAACCAAAAAGAAAATGAACATTGGAAACAAATATGGTAAATTGGACTGGATTGTAAAACAGAATAAGGATAATTGCATGGATTTTAGTGTCACTTGGGTCATATATTAAAGTTGTTATTAAGTAGGGGGTATGCGTATTTGAACGGGAAGTTGTATTATGGTTATGGAAGGAAATGGATGAGCCTCACTAATGCCTGTGAATGTCGTTGAATATGCATATGTACTGTATCTGGGTAACAACTTTGGAAAACGGTGGTCTACACACAATGGTGTTAACTATGCATACAGATAGATACGGAATACGCGCCTATAAACATAACATGAATGATAAAGGTTTATGAAATTTTAATTTATTGAATAATGCTCGACATGCACAACATTGGCGCTCTTAATGGACTATTAGCATGAATAGTGACTTATTTCAGATCGTGTTTTTACACTGAAACTTGAAGCTGTAATGACGAATGTTCCTGTAAAAAGAGAAAACGTGAAAAAAAAAATCAATATTACGTCGACCAGTGGACTATATCAAGTAGATTTTTAAAGTACATATATAGTTTTTTCTTAATCCTAATTTTTATGTAATATCTTCAATGATGATGATGTTTGCATCGGCCAATTTACCTTGTTAGGTTAAGTAGTAATTGGGAGAGATGTAAGATGGCATTTTCTTCTTATACTGTCTTTCATGTATATAGCTTATCTAGGGATATTACAAAGGATTGAGAAAATTATTAACCAGGCAAACTAAATTGCGGATATATAACTTCCTTTGTGTTATATAGAAGTCGTTTTTATTGATACATTTGTTTCTATTTGTGATGACCTATATTTTAATGTGGTTCTACTATATTGTATGTTATGTTTTTGTGTGGGCGTGTGTGGGTGTCTTGCATAAACGTTTCTTTGCTTACATTATATATATATATATTTTTTTTTTAAGAATCTTTTATTACTTCCTTTTTCAAAATAACATTTTCACAATAATCAAGGTAAAATACACAAAGAAATATATTCACATGCCAGTATCATTGTGCCAAATTACATAATAATAACAATAAGTAACTATAATATTTTACATGCATGTATTAAATAGTAAATTATGCAAAATCTGGAAGTCTTTATTGTGGTAAAAAAGGGGGGAAATATAAAAATGAAGATTGAAATAGAAAAGGAAGAAAATGAGAAGGAAATGAGAAGGAAAAAAAAAGGAAAAAAATTGCTGCTGTCAATGCGATACCATAGTGACCTATTTTATGTGAACAGCGATTTCTTTTCTTCAATATTGCATGAAGCTTTAAATTACAGAAAACCCATTACGATAGAAGTTTCTGTATATTTTTCTGTAATTTCATTTTCAGCATTTTATTTCACATATTAATTTTCATCAGATTTGTCGGGTCATATTTCCTTACTGATTTTGATTTTTATATCAAAACATGAAAAGTATGCATCTCTGCGATACCTCATTAAAAATGTGTGATGGAGCGATGTTGAAATTGCCCTTTTTTAGCTGTTTTTGTTTTTTCTTGGGATGAAACAGGCTGAATAGTACAAGAAAATGGGAGAAAATGACAACACGTCACGAGGATATTACAGAGAAATGTCGGAATACCTTTGAATGAAAGTCTGAAAAGAGGAGAGATAGAATGATACATAGCTAGAGAAATTGTGTGCCAAACTGCTTTCTAAATATGTGTTTGGTTTTAATAAAATTGGAGGGTTAAGAGTAGGAGGAAGACATTGAAGACTGGTCAGAAAGGGAGGCTTGTGAGGAGAGTCGAAAGAAAACGGGAGAGACGAAACATTGGTGATTTGGAACTATGAGTTGAATTGGAATATGTAACTTAATCCTAATCTGTTAAAGTTGAGGTAAAGTATAATTTTATCAAATGATCATAATTAACAAGCTGTGTGTTTAATTTGAAATTTTCCGAAATGTATTGTTATCTCGCCAAAATTAAAAAAGGTACAATGCATCCCCCCCCCCCTTCTCTAACCGCTATTCAATAACGTTGATCAAATCTTGTGCGAATTTTTTTTAGTGCTTCATATATTAGATTTTTACGAAACATATCATTAATATGAAATGAATACATGGAACATGAAAAATGACAGATTGAATTATTGTTAATTTTAGTTATTTTTCGCAGGTTTGCTAGGTTGAGATGAGTGTGAATATATTTTTCTCGCTACAATTATTTTCTATGTGCACTTTCATTAGCCTCTTATAATGTGTGTTTTTTATGATTATCAACATGTATATTATTGCTATGAATTATGTTTTTGTTCGATTGCGAATACATTACGTAAAACACATTTTTGCCCTCCCCCTCCCCCCCCCCCCGCCCCCTCTTCTTCATCTGTACCTTTGCAATGTGGAATTTCAATATACATGTGTAATACATATACGTTTGTACATATATGTGTGTTTTTTAATACATTGTCATAAGCGATGATTACTGCTTTCCACTCATCTCAAAACACTGGAGAGAAAGTATCTAATTTCTTCTTAAAGCTCTATTTTGAAATGTATTATTAACGTATTTTACAGTTTAATACATTATTAATGTATTTTACAGTTTTGGGTGACAAAGTGTTGGCAACTTATATAATATGAACTGCGAATGCATATTCAGTGTTAAGATTGTCTTTATAATTCGATAATGACCATGGTTGTAAATCCCTTTGAAAGGTACAGAGGTGTCCATCGAAAATGCCTGAACGATCGACATCTTATTTTGTGGCACTTTACATCACTACCACGTATTTTATGGAAGGGATGTTGCATGATTCAGGTTGTAAGTCCAACCACATGAAATTATGGATAGCGTATTCAGGGGCGGGTCATGGGGCACATGCCCCCCCCCCCCAAAAAAAGGTCTGCTTTACTTTATACATATTTGTAATAATGCCTATGAAAAATACGATGACCTTTTTCGTTGTTTGTTTTCTTGCCAGCTGTTTAGATATTATCTCACCCTTGCCTCTCAAAAAGAATCATGGATCCGCCAAAGTTATTATCGTATAGGTTATTTGGGGTAAATATACTAAAGAGATTATGTCCCCAATCCCCAATCCGGCGCAATACAAATGCTCATATTATTATTATTATTATTATTATATATTTTAGATGCAACAATTCTAGTCACATTTTGCAGGAAAACTGTTACCACATTATAAAGGCAACTTTCTTTCATGTGTTCTCAGCTTACTGGTGTACTGTACATAATCACTGCTTGAATTTACTTATAACTTTTGGATCCTTTAAAAGTCCACGTATACGGAGTATACAGTAGGGAGTTTTCGATTTTGTCAACGTGAACGCCGTCCTAGATCCTCCCAGCGACAATGGACTGCTTTGTGTTAACTGCATACAAAGTAGGTGAAGCATGAAGCTACATTCGGTGAAGCGAGCTTCACGTTTTAGAGAAGACGGCAATACCATGTTTGACGCGTTCTCGATCTGACTAGTGGACGAGGTAGTAGCCAGTGGACGGGTGAGCCGTTCTTGCACAAAACGTGGTATGCGGTTTACACAAAGCAGTCCATTGTAGCTGGGAGGATCTAGGACGGGGTTCACGTTGAACACAATCGAAAACTCCCTACTAAGTAGTTTGATATGTTCAGATAGGACTACTTGATATGAAAATGACTTCAAAGTGCATTTTTGTCCGAGATATAAGTTGATCCTTAAAAGTCTCCTGATGTACTCTTGGTATACGCTCACTTCCCTTTGAAGATATGCTACAGTTGATATTATTCTTGTAAATGATGTTAATAAACAACTAGAACCTCTATTCTGAACATTCGCAATTCCTGTTGCCTGAGTTCTTATTCATTTTGTAGGTGTTTGTGAATGAGATGTTGACTTAACAGGTCCCGTGGTTGGGATATGTCGATTGGATCATTATACTTCTAGGATAGTGCCTGGCAATCTGGTTGTTGCCAGTGTTTTCTTATGGGCGTGTATTTGTGGAAGAAAGGTGGGGTTCCAAGTCATGAATGTGTAATTTGTGCGTGCGTGTGGGTGTGTGTGTGTGTGTGTGTGTGCGCGCGTGCTTGTGTATGTGGGATGTGTTTCAATATGGTCATACAAGTAAAGACATTCATCGCTTAGAAATAATCTACTTGGATGTGGATGGTGGGGTTGTGTTCTTAACCATTGAAACTATGCCTGTTGGGAGGGACATGTTATTTTTTTTACATTTTGTAAAACATCTTTATCAAACGAGAAGATTTTACCTTGATGTGATCAAAATAAAAAAACAACCCTGAAAAAACTCGTATTATTCAAAGCCTTTATAAACATAGAATTAGCTCCTAAGAGATTTTAAGAGTTATAATTCATGGAGGGAGTTTTAGCAGACTGTTGAGAAAAGTCAACTCCAATCAGTAAATCTTCCCTTGTTACGAGTTATATCTGTAGCAAATTAAAGTTTATAATATCCCATGTTAAGAGTTACACTTTCATAAAATGATTTATTTTAAAAATGTTGTATATACTTTTTCTGACTTGCATTGTACCAGGTGTTTATAGAAATGGGGCACCCAACTCACCCCCCCCCCCCCCCCCAAGGAAGAAAAAATCCTATCACTATTGCAATTCCCATTGAGTTGATTTTCGAAAGTATTTGCGATAGTTTTATATTTGTTTATTGACATTGAATTATACGGATGTACAGATGTCGTTTGAAAGAATAATTATCTTGCTTTGCAATGATACATTGATTACGTTTCTAGGGTCATGCAACATCAATCACAATTTCTTCACACATTTATGCATAATTCAAGTTGGTTCACTTTCTTTTAAATTGGGCATGGTGCTATAAGATAAGGTTTTGTAAATACGATCGGTCAGTGAGCAAATTTCGTCATGGTTAAGCTTATATCTTTTTATTTTGGGGGATTTATGTACATGTAGTTAAGCTTTATATCTTAACAAAGAACCTCGTTAACTTCACAAAACACGGAACAAGACAGGTGGGTGGGGGAGAGATAATCTTAGACAAGCAAAAACAAAATCAAATTTTTGCTGAAAGGGAGCACACAGATATTCCACCTTTTCTAGACTTGTGTACTTACGGTGTGACAGATTGAATATTGTCGAAGGACACGTACCCCTTCCCACCCCCTGGGGGTGTTTCATCAAGTGTCCTGTCGGAGATTTTTACTGACAAATTTGTTCTCAGCCAATCAGATGCAAAGTTTTCAGTAGCTTATAACAATTATTGCAAGCTTGTCATTGAGAACATTTATATGAAACAGGCCCCTGAGGCAGTGGTGTCGATCCGTGTTCATGATTGTGGGGATGACCGGCGAGGGAGCGAAGCCAGTGGCGTATCGAGGGATTATGGCGTCCGGGGCAAGCAATGAATTTACGCCCCCCCCCCCCCCACCCCCGAGTAGTGCCCAAACTTATGTAGGTTATTGTACGAATGAGGGAGCAAAGCGACCGAGTGGCAAATTTGTCAATTTTTAACCTTAAAAAACGCAATTTCTTGTGCATTTTACCCATTTTGCAATTGAACGGTAATTCAGTAGCTTATAACAATTATTGCAAGCTTGTCATTGAGAACATTTATATGAAACAGGCCCCTGAGGCAGTGGTGTCGATCCGTGTTCATGATTGTGGGGATGACCGGCGAGGGAGCGAAGCCAGTGGCGTATCGAGGGATTATGGCGTCCGGGGCAAGCAATGAATTTACGCCCCCCCCCCCCCCCACCCCCGAGTAGTGCCCAAACTTATGTAGGTTATTGTACGAATGAGGGAGCAAAGCGACCGAGTGGCAAATTTGTCAATTTTTAACCTTAAAAAACGCAATTTCTTGTGCATTTTACCCATTTTGCAATTGAACGGTAGAGAAGCTCGAATTTTATACATTGATAAACGGTTTTCTATTCACTCACTTCTACAATCGGGAGCAAAACTAACAAAAACCCTATAGGCTTGAGAAAGAGTCGAGAAATTCAGCAAGGCTACCTGAAGATGATATTTCTTTCAAAAGTTTAACCTTTGCAAATGCTGTTTTATACACCATCCTATATTGGGGGCGCCATATTTAGCAGGAGCACTGGCGGGGGGGGGGGGGGGGGAGGACAGACTTGAAGGATCCAACCGCGTAGCCAGGATTTCTATTTTGTGAGAAAGCGCAAAGCGTGAAAGCTCTGACGTTTTATAGCAAATTTGAGAGAAAGATAACGGCTCGTAGCACCCTTTTTTAGGCGGAAAGTTAGCTCATCACCCGGACTGCTTTTCAATTATTTGGAGGCAATATACTGCACTGTATGTTACAGGCGTAGGTTCAAAGGTCTTACTTGGTGAGGGGGGAGGGGGAAGTTACTTCCCCCTTCCCTCGGAAAGCGCGAAAACTTTGTCGTTTTAGCAAATTTTGATTGAAAGATAACAGCTCGTAGCGCACTTTTAGGCTTTTTTCTCCCACTTCTCCCGCTTTTTCGCTCTCGCCTTTTTTTTAAGGGGATGAAAAGGGGCATGGCCCCCTGTGCCCTCCCCCTCCCCCCCCCCCCTAGTTAGGCCTATGAGCAGGAGTCATATGAAACTTACATGATATAGCGAGCAAAGCAATTACATCTTCATTTTTTCAAATTTTGAACCCTTTAAGCTATTTAAGAACCATATACTGAGGGCGTGAAATTACGAGATCCTGAAAGAAAATCATTATTCGAGGGAGCAAAGCGACTTAGCTTTGGAAAATTTTCGCATTTCAAACGAGATTTCTAGTGCATTTACCCAGCGGATATGGGGCCGGGGGAGCATAATCCGTAAGGATTATGATTTTTCTTTATTTCCCCCATTTTGTTCTTTCTCTCCTTTGCGGTTTTTTTGCGCCCCCTGCAAGTGCCCCCTGCCCCCTAGATACGCCACTGAGCGGGGGGGGGGGGGGGGTAGGGGAGGGGCACTTTTTCAGAATCTGTCAATGAAACTTTTTAGAGCATCCAAAAATGGTTTTTAATGAAAAGAAGGAATGCTCGGATCTATGCCAATTTCAAGATCAAACATAATAAGTTTGGATAATTATTAGTTTTAGGTTAATGTATCATAATTCTCATGTTTTTTATCCAAAAATATTGGGGGAGATGATAATACAGGCCATGCCCCCACCTCAAATTTTTGAGGGATATATACCCCCCCCCCCCCCCCCCCCCCCGGATCGACATCCATGCCTAGCGGTGTTTCATCAAGGGTCTTGTCGGTGATTTTTAATGACAAATTTGTCTCAGCCTATCCCATGCAAGGATTTCAGTAGCTTATAACAGTTCTTGCAACTTTTCATTGATAGCAAGTTTTATGAAACGGGACCCGGATTAGCCAGTGCACTCGAGGAATTAAGTACCGACGTAGGATTGCGTCAGCGACTGGCGCGGTATTTGGCTCGCCATGTGAAAGTGACATGGACAAAAAACTGACGTTCTTGAAATGACGCCTTGTGTGAGCAAACGCTTAAGTTTCTTCATAGACTTCGTTAGTGTAGCTTATAACGCAATCGAAATGACGTACGCCTCGTGTGTAACGGACCCTAAATCCGGGCTCACACGAGGCGTCATTTCGACTGCGTCAGTTCTTTCACTAGGCAAATAACCCATACGTCAGTTATTATTTGCAGTATTGTTTGCAGTGTTCATTTTGAAATCACTTTTTATCCCTCCGCCCACCCAAGGTGGTGCCGGGGGAATTGTGTTTTCGGGTTGTCTGTCCGTCCGTCCCGCTTTCTCGTTAACGCGATATCTCTCGAAGCATTTGAGGTATATGAATTTCAAGCTTCGTGCTAGGATGCCTCGTCATGGGAAGACGATCTGATTAGAATTTGGGTTACGTAGGTCAAAGGTTAAAGGTCACAGTGGTCAATTTTGACGCGATATCTCAAGAACCATTTGAGGTGTGAACTTCAAACTTGGTACTATTATGTATTACCATATAGGAAGACGGTCTAATTAGATTTTGGAGTACACAAGTATAAGTTCAAGGGTCACAGAGGTCATTAATAAAATTTTAGGTTCTAGCCTCATTAATGCGACATGTCAAGAACCATTCAAACTTGGTATTAGTATGCATCGCCATATTGAGACGATCTGATTATATTTTACGTAGTGCTAAGGTCAATGTGCATGAAATTTAAGATTTTATAGGTTTGTTATCACCATGTCTCATAATTTTGTATACATGACTAGGAGGTTATGGTCACCGTAGTTCATTACTTTGATGGAATGCAACTGCTTCCCAAAAATGTGAGTTGATTGAATATTGCCGCAGAGGATGTTTAACACGTGCTTTCGATCGAATCTCCCCGTTCCTAATTATCGATCAGAGCGTTCACCTGATCCACGAGATAGCGTACATTTTGGAGCGACTGGCGAAATCGCAGTCTAAATGCTTTCCGATACGAGTCGTGCGATCGACCTTGATCGATAAGGAAGGCCTAGAATATCAGCAATCGAGATGTCCCATGGTGTATCGGATGATTGGTCACTGGAATATAAGCAGTATAGAGGTGTCGTAGTCGAGTGGTTTAAAGACACTGACTGGGAATGCGAAGATCGTGGGTTCGATCTCCGGTACGACACTTATACCCTTGAACATGCCAGTTTATCTACCCTGCTCTTTTTTCGTTCAAAAAATAAAAGGTGTTTGGCATAGCAGCGCGTGGGTGAGTGTGTTTCTGTAATAAAAGAAATTTCAACAAATGTGGAAAGTGGAAAACTGAGTGTAAGCAGAAAAAGGTGATTCGGATTAATGAAAGATTGAAATAAATCTTTAGATATACATAAATTGTGTATATAGAGACCGATAATGATAATAGAAAATATTCCATTGGCAATTGAGTTTGGAGTGAAATCTTACTTTAACTTCTCCTTTTGTTCAAAATGTATTCTTAATTTTGATTATGGAACATACATATATTTTCATGGGAGGACATGTAAAAGTACTTCTTCATCAACCGCTAAAACTTCTATTTAAAAAAAAGTTTGTCGCTTATATGTTCCATAAAGGTAGCGTTGAAATACGTAGTGCCTAACTTTTGCAATTCTTTTTTTTTTATTATGCCATGAGGTTTCTTACGATGATATCACACTTTGACTCGTAACTAAAATATTTATTATTTCTTCATATGGAAAATGCGAACTACAGAACTTATGGTACATCCCCAGTTTTACAGGAAAATTAGTGATATACAAAAGGAGTTGCTGGTGTGGAACAGAGTTCCCCAAACTGTATTATATAGGAGATGATTTGGAAAATTTTGAACAAAGGAACAATGATCTATTATTTTTATTATTTATTTTTGTCTGGTAGAAAAGTATCTTAATTTATATTCATGCTTTAGTATTAAGAATAAACCTTTCTACGACTTACTGACGACTGACCGAGTTGGGGAGGGAACTGGTAAAGTGACTCATTTTCTACTTCTGAATCTGGAGGAAAATTTGCTCCTATCCCTATCCCCCTCTCCCCCCCCCCCCCCCCCCCCCCCCGAACGCGAGGGAGTCATCAGCTTGACCCCACACTTTTCAAATCTGGATGCCAGTGATGGGGTATACTTCAGGAAACCAGAATACGAGTATGACAAATACTGTTTAAAAAAAAGGAAGAATACGAGATGCTTGGCAAGTATTAGGTATACCCTAACTGCTCCTTGTCCATCTTCCGTTAACCACCGATTACTTTAAGTCGGGGACAGATGCAGCAAGTAGAAGATCGATGAAGTGAGAGGGAAGGGGGCTGGAGGTTGCAGAGGGAATGAAGGTGAAGAGCTGGGAATCTCTAGTGTCCCATGGACATGATGGATGATCTATTTTACTATATAGGTTTCATGGAAAGAAAGTATTATGCCGAGTCGGGATCCCCCCCCCCCCCCCCGAGGCCAAGGTCAAGATACGCCACTGGTCAATCCCCTGTAACGTTTGTTGGTAGAATGAAAATATTCTGAATGATATTGATAAAGTGATGAACAACATTTTAGTGTGGAACGTGCTTTGCACTATATCACTCAGTTTTGATATAACAATAATTGAAACCCCGCTGCTCATGGAGGAAAAGTCAAAATATTTTAACATGGTGACGATCTATATGAGATACTGTACAATCCAATCGTTTTTTCCCCCAAACATGAAAACCGTGAAAATGATTGATGGTGAAAAAGAAAATCGTAGAGGAATTTTGTGGTGGCAAAAGGCAGACATGATTTTATTAAAAGATTAATATATTAAATTAATTTACTTTGGATTCAGGCACTCGTATTAGAGACCGGCGCGCCGCGGCGACATGACATTGTGCCCATATAGCTTTATGAAAGATCAGCGCGTCTATTCATTTTCAGGATGGGAGAGGGGCAGAGGTATTGGTTTGAAAATTAAACTCCATAAAATATACAGTTGACTCGACTATGATTAGGGGAAACTGCACCCCCCCCCCCCCCGAATCTGGACGCCTCTTCATGAGCGGCACGGCCAAAGAAGATGTTTCTATTGGACGTCAGAAACTGCGTCTATGTCATCTGTATTCCAACTAGACCGTGTGCAAAGTGGGCGGCGAATTTGTTAACATTGCCCGCCAGGCGCAAAAATTATCATATTCAAGACCTTTTGATCCCGTACCGCCATTTCGCCCTAGGAAATGAACGTGGCGCTTTGGGAGGACCCGAACCATAAACTATGAATTTAAAAAAGGCTTCTAATCCCAAATTAATTACGGTTGTTGCAATACAAATGTGTGTGTGGTGTGAGTGTGTACCAACAGAGGTATACTTGTGTGACTAAATGGACAGTCAAACACAATAGATGCCTTTATTCCGTCAGGCTTGTGTGGCTTTTTGTGCTGCTTGTGTGGCTATTTGGACAATTGAGAGAACAAAGGGAAAGACAGACAAGGGTGTGTGTGTATGTGTGTTGGGGTGTGTGCGGTTGTGTGTGGTAAACGGCAGATGTGCAGTATCATGTTTTCAAAGTGTCATTTTCAGTTTGAAAGTTATATAAACAACATATCAAAATGTTTAAGAAATTTAAGAAGTGGAAACTGTAAGTAGTAAAATTTGCATGATATGCAAATTAGCATGTGGTATGAGAAAACTAATATATCCTTTTAAATCTCCATCAATAGGCAACTGAAACTATCGAATTGCTTTATGATTACCATATTCTTAGATCTATGTTCTTTAATTATGATGATATATATAATCACTGTAATCATAATCATAAATTTGTTTTGACGTGATTTCAAACACCACAGGTAGCGCGGATGAGCTCATATTAACTGCAGACGACAGTGCTGTATCAAACTCGGAAATACAAGAATCGCTCTTCCTCCCTCCGGGTACATCGTCAGACGTGACGTCATCAGACATATTGGGGTTGGCACAAGAAGACAACTCGGACCTTTTAAAGTAGGTTTTAACTTTTATGCTTGAAAATGGTGAGATTGTACACTCTAAATGGTTTATTCATACGAACAAATTTAAAATAAGAGAGTGTCGACGTTTACGTAGCTAAAGGAGAGATAAGAAGTTTTAAGAAAACATAGGCTAATATCGGTTTACTTTCTAAGAAGTTTGTTCTTCACTTCAATAGTAATTCCTGCAATAATGTTTATATAGTTTTCATTGCGGGTACCCCGGCTCTTGATAAATATCTCTTTAGCTGAGAGAGGAGAATGATATCCCCTGAAAAGGGTCATGCTATCCATTTCCAAAAATTTGTTGTTGCTGAGATATCTCAAACCAATTCAATCATCCCTGTTTTCGTCTACATCATTCTTATAACCAATATGTGATTGGTTTTCCTTCCATAGTTCCATTTACCATTTATTGATATTTTTTTTAGTGTTGAAGACGACTTGGACAAACTGTTATCAGTGAGCACGAAACTTAAATCAGCCCTCTCGCCTAAACCAAATCAATCTGCATCCAAACCACCCTTAAAGCCGAGACCCTCCGGATCTGCGCCCAAGTCGAGCAAGCAGCAATCGCCGTTGGGGGCGCTAGACGAGTCAGAGTCAGATCAGATGGCGGAAGATGATATCTTAAAATACATTCGGGAGAACTGCGAAGGTGGGGATGCCAAATTGGATCTTTTCTGAAACGACTGGTATTTAGAAAATGCCAAAACATACTCCTACTTAATCTGTGTTTCACCCTCACCCCTCCTCTTTCTCCCTCGCTCTTTTTTATTTCTTCTTTTTATTTCTCATTCTCTCTCATCTCACTCCTCACTGATGATTAATGTAAATGTATTTCGAATATCGGGGAAAAATAATTCGTCTCAATTATTTTAAGAAAGACAGAGAGATCACGTTTATACATGTCAAAATATAAACATTACTACACAGTTTAAACATTAATACTTATTTCAGTGTTTCTTCTTGTAAGCTCCCGGGTTGAAATTGAAAAGAATGTTTAAATAATTTGTAATTTCTTTGATATAGTCATTACTTACTGTATATAAAGGCCTCCATTTCACTGCTACAAATGTCATAATTATGTATGTCGATTCATATCTTACAAATGCACGAGAAATTGTGGCTTATATGAATATTGTCATATGCAGTGATTGATGAGTACATGTATATAGCATACAACATTATGATTATTCAGTGGTATGCTTCGGTACATTTTTATATCTAAATGGCAATGCAACCTGTACATCAAGCTGCTTTGAAGGACAAGAGAACACTCAAAGACAAATATTGAAAGTGGATAAATAAGAAAAAACTTATGATTTGTAATCAGTGTTATTTTTGTGGGGGGGGGGGGTATTTTATTTTATTTTTTTTATTTTTTATTTTTTTTTTAATTTGGGTAAAGCATATTTTGAGTAAAGCCCCGAGGGAAAGATGCTTGAAAGAAAACTGGAAAACCATGATATTTTAGTGTACAGCAAATGGGAGAGTGGTCCCCAATGCGTCACAAATTGGATGACAATTTTTCCCGTAATTGAGATTCACGCTTGCCTTTGGTGTTTTCAACTTTCGATCGGACATTTATGACTTATCATATGTCGGATTGCACCACCCTGTTTTGCTTTGTTGGGATTTTTTTTTCTGCGCTCAAACAAATCAACTCGTTAGAAAGGTTAGATGACTCTATAACTGATAATCTATATAAAGAAGTCTGTGGTGATAGGCCTAAATAGGATGTAAAATACCAAGCAAGATATAAAAGCTATTAAAAGATATTAATGGTATGAAAATTAGAGATAGAGGGGTCTGCCCCTACTTCAATCTGCTTTTCAATTCAGCGAGTGATTTATGCGGAAACACCCCAGGGGGGAGGGGGGGGGGGGGTGGTCGTCGCGTTCGACTCGGATCGATTCATGAACCCGTAAACCTTTCTGCCTTTTATTTGTGAAAATTCGGCTCCTTTGGAAGTTTGATTTATGTAAGCATTCCATTACTTTCTAAATTGAACTCTCAACAGGTTTTATTTTGATATATTTATTTTTATTTATTTATTTACTTATTCATTTAAAAAAAAAAAAAAAAAAATTGGGGGGTGAAGAGGTGAAGGGGTGAAGGGCAGGAACATATAACTGTTAGATGTAATAAAAAAAATGGGAGAGGGTTTCGGCCACTTCATATTTTAAGACTCTTTAAAATCTATTAGATTTATTTCTACTTTTTACTTTTTATCATAGAAGCATATACTAGGGTAAACTTCCTTTTGCAACAGCCACCCAACATGAAAACAATGTATAGGGTTAGGGTTGGGGTTAGGGTTTAGGGTTTAGGGTTTACATAACCGCACATTTGGACGGCTGTCGCATAAGTCAACAACAACTAACTTGACATGAAAGGGAAAATGGCCCTCATACCGTTGGAAACATGTTATTGTATATCGCCTCATATATATTATTCATTACCTTATGACAGACTAAACCGAGATGTAGACATCATTCGGGGAGGGGAGGTGTAGCAGATCACGTCACTTAGGAATATCTGTTGCCACGGTGTAAAGAAGGAGACCCCCCCCCCCCACCACCAAAATTTCCTTCAAAAATATTTCCACAATGAAAAGATATTACTCCCGTCTCCCTGGCGCTGGGGGTGACGGGAGGCCGATAGAAGGGGGGGGGGGCAGTAGAGAAAAGTCAATCCGTCGGTCCTCCCAAGACCCATATAAGGGGGCAATAATCCCCCTGAAAAAGAAATGACAATAAATTTTCTCATTTTTGTATCCTTAACATGATGCATGTTATGTTTTCATGGCCTTAATTTCTCTTTAGTATTAAAGCACAGAAACATGACAAAATCAAATTGCTCCCTCTAGCTCTATGCATGGATATACTCACTGGCGTAGGCACAGGGGGCCCCTCCTATTCAGCAACTATAAAAAGCATTCCGGACGTTGAAATAACTTTCCTCCCCCTAAAAAAAGTGCTACGAGGCAAATTTTCTATAAAACGTCAGAGCTTTCGCGTTTCGCCCAGGGAAAACTTCCCCTTCCTGCACCCACCCCTTGGGACCGTCTGCCCCCCCCCCCCTATTGAAAAATCCTGGCTACGTCTGTGGATATACTATAGATATACTATCATGAATCTATCCATGCTCTATATCCAGAATCCCGCCCTGGTGTACATGAGATCGTGTGTCATCCACAGACCACAGGGCCGACGTAACATAAATAAAATCAATATTAAGTCATTCATAAAGTAAAACAATCGTCATTTAGTCTTCATCAAGATGAAAATGTGTTTTCTTCAGAACTCATCTAAGATTTGAATAAATAACACATATTAATATGTTGTAAATACTTTTTGGTAAAAAAAACACAAACATTTTACCCGACTTTTCTTTTTATTCACTCGATTATTGTGACAAATATACGCTACGATGATTAATCATAAACACAGCTAGCGCCCGTGGATGTCCACGGGCTGCTTCTGCTAGTAATTTTATAATTCAGCATGAATGGTATAATCCAAACAGCGTTGGTTATATTGAGTACATTCTGACGGGGGGGGGGGGGGGGGGGGGACTTAGAAATTTTGAGGTCTCTAACTCTCCCTCTCCCTCATTGACTGATCACTGCCCCCCCCCCCCCCCCCCCTTCCCCTAGTTTGCAGACACAAATCCCTTGTCAGTTGTCAGTCCAAACACTGAGTGTCAGAACTGTAAGACTTCCATAGGCCATGTACATGGCATGGTCCTGACACAACCAGTAGGAACGTGGGTTAGGTTTCTCTCAAGGCAATGATTTTCTAATATAGTGTGTCCAATTAGGGTCTGTACTTGCAGACTGTCCCCCTCCATCACCAACCTTTTTTTCCAAATGCAATAATGATTAAACACCATGTTTGACTATTTCCATGTACATGTAACTATTCAACATCATTCTGTGCTCTAACACATAAACCCAAAATTATTAGATGCATTTCCATAAAAATGTAAGCTCCCTGTTGAATTAAAAATTTTGACCTAACGCTGGTCAGTTTAAAGTGGAAGTTTAGCAGATGAAGTTATACTGAAGTATTCATGTGTTTCACACGACTTACCGTCCTCGTGTCGGGTTTTCCTGAATTAGATCTATACGGGCCTGGGAGTTTTCTTTGTCACTGTCCCAAGAATTATGCACCAAACATGTTTATGGATATGTACTACATGTAGTTATAATTAGTCTTTCAAAGAGCTAGAAAAATAAAGGTGTGCACTTTTTGCCGATATTTTGTATAATGTGGGGTGCTAGTGGAATAAGAATTGTTTTCTCCATATATCATGTTAGCAAAATTACTGTACTATTAAAAGATGACAATTTATCGTGAATAAAGTGTTTTAATACAGATATTGTTTGGTGTTGTGTTCAGTTTGTTTCTAAAATTGTATTTCTTTTATTGTATCCCCCGGCAGTATGCCGGAGGATACTTTGGATTCAGCAGCGTTTCGCCGCCGCCGCCGCCGCCGCCGCCGCCGCGTCACATTCTTGTGTGCGCTCTAGCGGTCACATTTCTCGACGAATTTCTTTCAGACTTCCTATGGACGTGTATCTTGGTAAAATCTGGACCCCTATAGTTTCTGGTGATGCTGCCCCCAGTGTTCCGTCTTTTATAGGGTAAAAGGCCATATTTTTGGGGAAAGTTTGTGTGCGCTCTAGCGGTCACATTTCTCAACGGATTTTGTTCAAATTTTGTATGAAGGTGTCTCTTGGTAAAATCTGGAACCCTATAGATTTTGGTGATGCTGCCCCCAGTGTTCCGTCTTTTATAGGGTCAAAGGTCATATTTTGATAGATGTCTTGTGTGTACTCTTGTGTGCGCTCTGGCGGTCACATTTCTCAACGGATTTTGTTCAAATTTTACATGAAGGTGTCTCTTGGTGTAATTTAAAAACCTATAGTGTTTGGTGATGCTGCCACCAGTGTCCCGTCTTTTATAGGGTCAAAGGTCATACTTCAGGACATGTCGTGAGTGCACTCTGCAGGCCACATTTCTCAATGGATTTTGTTCAAATTTTGTATGGAGATGTATCTTGGTATAATCTACACATGCTTAATTTTTCGTGATGCTGCCCTCATTGTTCCGTCCTTTATAGGGTCAAAGGTCATTTTTCCATTTCTTGCACTCTTACTTCTGCATTTCTTGACGGATTTCGTTCAAATTTTGCATGAAGGTGTCCCTTGGTGTAATCTAAAAACCTGTAGTTTTTGGTGATGCTGCCACCAGTGTCCCGTCTTTTATAGGGTCAAAGGTCATACTGCAGGGCATGGCGTGAGTTCACTCTGCAGGCCACATTTCTTGATGGATTTATTTCAAATTTTGTATGGAGATGTATCTTGGTATAATCTACACATCTTTACTGTTTGGTGATGCTGCCCTCATTGCTCCGTCCTTTATAGGGTCAAAGCTCATTTGTCCCTTTTGTGCACTCTTACTTCTGCATTTCTTGACGGATTTCATTCAAATTTTGTATGGAGATGTATCTTGGTATAATCTACACATATTTAATTTTTGGTGATGCTGCCCTCATTGTTCCGTCCTTTATAGGGTCAAAGGTCATTTTTCCATTTCTTGCACTCTTCTGCATTTCTTGACGGATTTCGTTCAAATTTTGCATGAAGGTGTCCCTTGGTGTAATCTAAAAACCTGCAGTTTTTGGTGATGCTGCCACCAGTGTCCCGTCTTTTATAGGGTCAAAGGTCATACTGCAGGGCATGGCGTGAGTTCACTCTGCAGGCCACATTTCTTGATGGATTTCTTTCAAATTTTGTATGGAGATGTATCTTGGTATAATCTACACATCTTTACTGTTTGGTGATGCTGCCCTCATTGCTCCGTCCTTTATAGGGTCAAAGCTCATTTGTCCCTTTTGTGCACTCTTACTTCTGCATTTCTTGACGGATTTCATTCAAATTTTGTATGTAGGTCCATTATAGATTACACCTCTACAGTTTTTGGTGATGCTGCCTCTAGTGTTCCGTCTTTCATAGGATCAAAGGTCATATTTTAGTGGATGTCTTATGTGCGCTCTGAGGTCATATTTCTTCTGAATTTTCTATAAAAATGCATTATACTCTAATCTACACAAATCGTTTTGGTAATGCTGCTCCTGGTGTTGACAATATTCCGGGCCACTGGCGGCAATTTCTACACCATCCTTTTGTTTGAGGGAGGGGATGGGGGAGGGTCTTTGTCCCTCCTTCAAATCGCTGCCAGCGCCGGGGGATACATTTCGCATTGCGCGGCACGAGGAATGCACATTTCTAGTTAATTTATATTTTTGTTCAGTTATTCATTCTGTATATTTTTGGAGGGGTGTGGAGAGTCTAGTAAGGACCAGTGGCGCTATGAACCAAAAGTTTTGAGGAGACAGCAAGAATTTAATTTTTCTAAAGCGTCCCACTTCTTTGTTCTGTTTTTATAGCCCCGATATAATATAAAAAGGTACACTGTAATTTCTGGGTCCGATCGCTATTCATAAGGACCGCAATTCATAGAAAACCGCTATTCATTTAACACGCGTTATGAATAGCAGTCCTTATGAATAGTGGTCTTTATGAAGGGAGGTCCTTATGAATAGCGAGGTAATTTGTCTATGGTTGCTCGCTATTCATACAAAACTGCTATTCATTTAGTCACACGTTATGGATAGCAGTCCTTATGACTAGCGAGGTTACCTTGTAATTTCACTGGTCCCAAGGAGTTTGTTATAACGAGGTTCCACTCTATAATCGCATGACCAGAATCAACTTACCTTTAAATCCCCGACCACCCTCTTTCTCTCTCACTCTACCTCCTCAGTCTTCCTCTTAACCCTAAAAGGGCCGGGGGTGGAATCCTCAGCCTCCCCCGACGTTTCTCGCAATATGTCCGCAACGCGCAAAGCAGTCGCCGCGGCATTTCATGGCTTTCTTTCAAATCTCACGCATCTTTTGAGACCAACTTCGCGATGTCCGGGCATGCGCTTCCGAAGTTACGCAACATTTCGTACTTGCACGTCAGACCAAAAATTGCTCAAAAACGTGATTGCATGTATAATTTCAATACAAAATGTGTTTTCAGCCAAGATTTAAAAATATATGAATATTTTTGCATTTGCTGATTAAAATTAATTTATTTTCTGCTGTTTATGTTCGCGAAAGTGTCCCTGACAAATTTCATCCAAACAACAATAACAAAAGGTAAAACAAAGAAATACATAAATTTAAAATACATTTTTTTGAAGTATATTTGCTAAGAATACTGGAGTGTCTAGACCAAAAATTAGCATATTTGGAGCTTTAATGATTGAGCAAAATTTTGATTTCATGCATAAATTTGCATAATTAATGTGATCTTTTTGGAGCATTTAACTATACAGTTTCGTAGATTACGTTGTGGACGACGTGCGTGCCGATTTTCGGTCGACGGTCGAAATCTCGGCTGTGGCATAGCCAAAATATCCCGGCCCTTTTAGGGTTAAAAAATCATCTCGTTCCTTTCTGATACATGTAGATGTACAGTGGAAACTTGCTACAAAGAGCTCTGATAGGAGATTCCAGATATAACGAGGTAGTTTTGCTGGTCCCAGGTCTATATATTTTTGTTTTTTACCCTGATATAAGGAGATTCCCGATATAACGCGGTAATTTTCATGGTCCCAAGATCCTCGTTATTAGTGAGTTTCCACTGTATTACGCGCCCACATTCCGCTTAACCCTAAAGATTTTGCCTATGCCACAGCCGGGGGGGGGGGGGTGGGGCGAAAATCAGCGCGCATGTCGTTAACGTAATCTACAAAACTGAGTAGTTAAGTGCTCCGAAATAATTTCATATTAATTATGCTAATTTATTCTTAGCAAATATACTGCAAAAAAATTTGGTATTAAAATTAATTTTATTGTATTTAAAATTTATTTGTTTTTACTTTTGTTTTTTGGATGAAATTTGTCAGGGACATTTTTGGGATCATAAAATTAATAAGCTGATTAAAATAATTTTAATCAGCAAATGTAAAAATATTCATAGATTTCTAAATTTTGGCTGAAAACACGTATTGAAATCGAACATGAAATCACGTTTTTGAGCAATTTTTTGTCTGACGTGCAAGTACGAAATGTTGATTAACTTCGGACCCGCACCCCCGGACATTGCGAATTTGGTCTCAAAAGATGCGCGAGATTCGAAAGAAAAACATCATGAAGCACAGATGCGACTGCTTTGCGGACATATCACGAGAAGCGTCTGGGGGGAATATTCCACCCCCGCCCCTTTTAGGGTTAAATGCACGCAAATGGAAACCATTTTCCCGAGACAATAGTAGACATACCTTGTTACAGTCAATATCCAACACTAGCCAAAGTGAGAACTTCAACCCTCGGAGGGCTGTATGCACCCACGTTTGTAACCCCTATGGAGAAATTTGCCCTAGGCATTTTTGTCCTTAAGTCCCCATACTTTCCATTAGCACCAAGGGCGTTTCATACAGTCATCTCTCTTGATAATCATAATTCCTTCGCATTCCTTTTCCACCAATACACACACATGCATTCAATTCACTTTCTCAAACATCCTTTCAAAAAAAATTTTTTACTGCCATTCCTCCCCCTCCACCCCCAAACCCCCCCCCCCCCCCTATTTTTTATACAGTGGAAACTCGCTATAAAGAGCTTTGATATAACAAGTTTCCTGATAAGAACACGGTAGTTTTCCCATGGTCCCAAGGTCCTTGTTACAGGGAGTTTCCACTATAGTCGGAAACACAAGCCCATTAGCCACCCTATCACAAAATCATTTTCCAAATCGATCACCCACAAGTTATTTGTATGGAATATTTATTTCCAAGGCATGCACTTGTTTTCCATTTACAAACAAATAGAATATTAACTAAGAATTTTTTTAGTTGAGCAAATATTAAGTAACCATTTAGTCCATACATACCTTACTTGAGTGCACATATAATTGCAATGATCACTTGCACTGAACTATTGTCAGATATGGGTTTTTTTCCATCTCAAATACAACACACATGTAAATTAATCTGAAGCATGCATTGCCACCCAGCATGAACTTAAAACAACCCTCACCTTTTGGGGTTTAAACTAAACTTGGTGTAGCACACATTGTGCTACACGCAAGTTCAATTACAGATATTCAATAAACAGAAATGTCCCCTTAATTTTTTTTTATTCATCTTTCATGGGATATACATGTCCAAAGCACTGTGGAGCATTCTATGTATTTCTTTTTTCTTTCTCTCAACATATTTGATGTAACAGTCTATCTTGAATTAACTTGATAAAAAGGTGCTGCTTATATAAGAGCAAACACTTTCTTCCTATGTTATCTGTCGTGGAGGAAGAATCTGTTAAAGTTGGATATTCTCTGAGTTTTCATTTTTTCGAGAAGCATATGCAAACGAAGGCTTGCAGTGATTCCTTTGAGGTCATTAGTGTGGGGAAGTAGGAGTGGGTACATGTTGCAGCCTTGGGATGCATAATGCCATCATTTCTTCTCTTGAGCCTTCTGGGCAGACTTGGTAGTCTTGCCACCAGTTGCGTCTGCCTTCTTCACAGACTTCACCACACCAACGGCGACAGTCTGCCTCATGTCACGGACAGCGAAGCGTCCAAGAGGGGGAAATTCCGAGAAAGTCTCGACACACATCGATTTAGAGGGAATCAGTGTGGTGATGCAGGCATCACCATTCTTCACGAACTTGGGATTCTCCTCCAGAATCTTGCCTGATCGACGATCCAGCTTCTCATGGAGTTCAGCAAACTTGCAGGCAATGTGAGCAGTGTGACAATCCAAAACTGGGCTGTAGCCGGGATGAATCTGGCCAGGGTGGTTCATGATAATGACCTGCATTAAGAAAATAAAATCAAGGAGAATCATCAGATGTGCATTGCCATTCTACTTAATTGCACTCTGGTTTTCAGGGCTTTTGAACATTAAAGGTTATTTTTGTGTTAGTGCAAACACCCTAAGGGATTGAATGACAAGTGTCAATTTAAGATAACAATTAAGCCCATCAAAAGGATCAAAAGTTTGACTGCTGTTGATGCAGTTCCTTTCATATTTCTTATTTCATTTTCCCTTTTTTTTTTCCTGTACCCACAAAATGTCAAAAATATTAAAATCTTGGGGTTGGGCAGGTCCCCTGGCAAAAGAGTTTGTGTGAAGCCCTGTAATAGCCTTAATTTTTTTTCACATTTGAATTTTTGGAATGTCTCTTTTTTAGACACTTATGTTTTTCTTATAATTCAATTTTTTCATTGAATGTCCGTGAACACTTTGGGGTCCTTATTTTCATCATATGGTGTGCTAATAATGCATGTCACATTCTTTTTCGCGAAAAAATGATTTTTGAGCTCCTCTCTGACTGTGACCTACGCCCACCCCATCTCACATCACCGCAAACTTTAGCACAGACCTAAAGCATTGCATATAGAACACAAATCAATCATTTCTTGTAAATCTGAAATTTCTTTTATAATTCATGCAAATTATATGCATTCGCATACATTTTCATTGATAATCGAGTAAAGAAAGTTCTCGGCGATGATGTTTTATGCAAGTAGTTCTTCATAAACCTCAAAAACATTAACAGAAAAGTAAATTAAAATTGATCTGCAACTCTTCCGAAATCTATTGTTTTATCAATTTCTATGTTATCTGAACTCTCAAATTAGTAAGAACAATTGATTAGACTAAAGAGGAAATTTTGATTTAGAAAGGAAAAGCAGTTTTCCATTCCTATTGTACACAAGACTTTGCCGCGTTTTCAGGCTGACACAAGGTCACATGACTCGGCAACAGAACAACCAATTTTTGTAAACTTCGTAGCTGACATGGAGCAGTTCGTTATAGAGGGGAAACTCGATATACCGAGGTCGGCTATAACGAGCACATTGTCACAGTCCCCAATTTACTTGTGTGTAATTCTATGGTGGCACAAACCTTTATAATAATAATAATAATACATGTGATTTATAAGGCGCCAAATCCATTTAAACTTAAAAATGCTCAAGGCGCACAGGTGAAAAGAAAGAAAACTAGAAATGTGCATTGCTGGTGCCGCGCAATGCGAAATGTATCCCCCGGCACTGGCAGCGATTTGAAGGAGGGACAAAGACCCTCCCCCATCCCCTCCCTCAAACAAAAGGATGGTGTAGAAATTGCCGCCAGTGGCCCAGAATATTGTCAACACTAGGAGCAGCATTACCAAAACGATTTGTGCAGATTAGAGTATAATGCATTTTTATAGAAAATTCGGAAGAAATATGACCTCAGAGCGCACATAAGCCATCCACTAAAATATGACCTTTGATCCTATGAAAGACGGAACACTAGAGGCAGCATCACCAAAAACTGTAGAGGTGTAATCTATAATGGACCTACATACAAAATTTGAAAGAAATGAGTTAACAAATGTGTCCTCCAGAATGCATGCAACGAAAATATGACATTTGACCCTAAAAACAACCTGAATATGACATTTGACTGTATAGAAAGTGGTACAGTGGGGGTAGCATCAGCAAACAATTTAGATGTGTAGGTTTCACTAAGACACATCTTCATATAAAATTTGAAAGAAATGTGTTGAGAGATATACGAAGATACATCTCCATACAAAATTTGAAAGAAATCCATCAAGAAATGTGGCCTGCAGAGTGCACTCACGCCATGCCCTGAAGTATGACCTTTGACCCTATAAAAGACGGAACACTGGTGGCAGCATCACCAAAAACTATAGGTTCTTAGATTACACCAAGAGACACCTTCATGCACAATTTGAACGAAATCCGTCAAGAAATGCAGAAGAAAGAGTGCAAGAAATGGAAAAATGACCTTTGACCCTATAAAGGACGGAACAATGAGGGCAGCATCACCAAAAATTAAATATGTGTAGATTATACCAAGATACATCTCCATACAAAATTTGAAGGAAATCCGTCAAGAAATGCAGAAGTAAGAGTGCACAAAAGGGACAAATGAGCTTTGACCCTAAAAAGGACGGAACAATGAGGGCAGCATCACCAAACAGTAAAGATGTGTAGATTATACCAAGATACATCTCCATACAAAATTTGAAAGAAATCCATAAGAAATGTGGCCTGCAGAGTGCACTCACGCCATGCCCTGAAGTATGACCTTTGACCCTATAAAAGACGGAACACTGGTGGCAGCATCACCAAAAACTATAGGTTTTTAGATTACACCAAGAGACACCTTCATGCAAAATTTGAACGAAATCCGTCAAGAAATGCAGAAGAGTGCAAGAAATGGAAAAATGACCTTTGACCCTATAAAGGACGGAACAATGAGGGCAGCATCACCAAAAATTAAATATGTGTAGATTATACCAAGATACATCTCCATACAAAATTTGAATGAAATCTGTCAAGAAATGCAGAAGTAAGAGTGCACAAAAGGGACAAATGAGCTTTGACCCTATAAAGGACGGAACAATGAGGGCAGCATCACCAAACAGTAAAGATGTGTAGATTATACCAAGATACATCTCCATACAAAATTTGAAAGAAATCCATCAAGAAATGTGGCCTGCAGAGTGAACTCACGCCATCCCTTGAAGTATGACCTTTGACCCTATAAAAGACGGGACACTGGTGGCAGCATCACCAAAAAGTACAGGTTTTTAGATTACACCAAAGGACACCTTCATGCAAAATTTGAACGAAATCCGTCGAGAAATGCAGAAGTAAGAGTGCAAAAAATGGAAAAATGACCTTTGACCCTATAAAGGACGGAACAATGAGGGCAGCATCACCAAAAATTAAACATGTGTAGATTATACCAAGATACATCTCCATACAAAATTTGAACAAAATCCGTTGAGAAATGTGGCCTGCAGAGTGCACTCACGCCATGCCCTGAAGTATGACCTTTGACCCTATAAAAGACGGAACACTGGTGGCAGCATCACCAAACACTATAGGTTTTTAAATTACACCAAGAGACACCTTCATGCAAAATTTGAACGAAATCCGTTGAGAAATGTGACCGCCAGAGCGCACACAAGAGTACACACAAGACATCTATCAAAATATGACCTTTGACCCTATAAAAGACGGAACACTGGGGGCAGCATCACCAAAATCTATAGGGTTCCAGATTTTACCAAGAGACACCTTCATACAAAATTTGAACAAAATCCGTTGAGAAATGTGACCGCTAGAGCACACACAAACTATCCCCCAAAATATGGCCTTTTACCCTATGAAAGACGGAACACTGGGGGCAGCATCACCAGAAATTATAGGGGTCCAGATTTTACCAAGATACACGTCCACAGGAAGTCTGAAAGAAATTCGTCGAGAAATGTGACCGCTAGAGCGCACACAAGAATGTGACGCGGCGGCGGCGGCGGCGGCGGCGAAACGCTGCTGAATCCAAAGTATCCTCCGGCATACTGCCGAGGGATACAATGAAGAGACAAAACAACAAATTATGCATATACAGAACTATACAAGTATGTCTAAAGTTCGGTTTTAAATACTTCAACAGAATTGGTTTCGCGGATCTCTCGAGGGAGAGAGTTCCACAGTGAGGGCCCAGCATGAACAAAAGCTCTTTCCCCCACTTAGTAGTGCATTTGGGAACAAAAAGAAATCCTGAGTTTTGGGAACGTAATGATCTTGATTGGGTGTATCTATTAATTAGAGTAATATTGTACTGTGGAGCAGAACCATGAACACAATGATATACGAGCAGAAGGATTTTAAATAAAACACGTTCACTCATTGGCAACCAGTGCAATGCTTTGAGGACAGGTGTGATGTGATTAATTTTTTTGCGAAGGGTAACTACACGAGCAGCGGCATTCTGCAATTTCTGCAGACGTGCAATTTGAGATTGGGGCAAATTAAACAGTAGGGCATTTCCGAAATCAAGTCGAGATGAAACCAAAGCATGCACAATCTTCTCTGTGGCACTGCGAGTTAAGTATTTACGTATAAATCCAAGGTTACGTAACTGGTAACGTACAGATTTACAAACATACTGAATATGAGTAGACATTGTCATATTAGAATCAAGGAACACACCAAGGTTACGACAAGCTTGAGACACGGCAATATTGTGACCTGCAATAGCAATAGATGTGAAAGGAACCTTAGACAACGGAGTCTTAGAACCAAACAGTAAGAATTCGCATTTGGAAAAATTTAACTTCAAAGAATGTGAGCTTAACCATTTGTGAACATCCTTTACACAAGTTTCAAGATTGTGGATTGCGCCAGCAGCAATAGCTGAATGAAGTTTGAAAGACGTGAAAATCTGAATATCGTCGGCATAAATGTGATATTGCACAGAGTGATGTCGAAGAATGTTTTTGAGTCCAATCAAATGTAAAGAAAAAAGGATGGGCCCGCCCACAGAGCCTTGCGGAACACCACATGTAAGCGGTAAGAACTCTGAAGAACAACCATTGATCAAGACGGCTTGTGAGTGATGAGACAAGTATGACCTGAACCATTGTAGGGCTTTACCTTTAATACCAAGAGATATAAGGGTATTCAACAAAACGTTGTGGTTAACAGTATCGAAGGCGGAAGACAGATCGAGGAGTATCATGGCAGGTTACCTTACCCGCATCCATTTCCTGCAGAATGGAACTAGATACACTAAGAAGGAGGGTCTCAACACTGTGATGAGGACGGTAAGTGGATTGAAATGAATCAAGCAAGTTGTTATCAAGACAGTAGTCTGTTAATCTAGAGAAAACTATTCTTTCGAGTACTTTAAACGAAAATGGAAGATTTGAAAGGCTTAGTCCGAAAGGGTGGGTAGCGTCGCGTCGCGTTGACGCGAACGCGACCATTCGTCCAAAGCCCCCGCCCCCCCCCCCCCCGAATTGGCCGAAAGGGTGCGTTGGGAGCGTCGGGTCGCGTCGCATTGACTGGAAGGCCACCATTCGTCCAAAGCTTTGGGGCGCTGAGTGTTCGCTTGTAATTACGTCCATGTTTACACCATTTTCGTACGAAATCCACTTTGTTTTGTACAAAATGCAATTCCGTTCACGAAATTTGTTTCGACCTTTGTGGAACGAAATGAATTTCGTACCATACGAAATGGATTCCGTTGCGACGAAATCCATTTCGTGGTCACGAAATACATTTCGTACGATACAAAATGGCTTTCGTTGAACGAAATCCATTTTGTGTGGTAGCTAACGCAATTCCGTACACGAAATACATTTCGTACCATACGAAATGGCTTTCGTTGAACGAAATCCATTTTGTGTGGTAGCTAACGCAATTCCGTACACGAAATACATTTCGTATCATACGAAATGGCTTTCGTTGAACGAAATCCATTTTGTGTGGTAGCTAACGCAATTCCGTACACGAAATACATTTTGTGTCATACGAAATGGCTTTCGTTGAACGAAATCCATTTTGTGTGGTAGCTAACGCAATTCCGTACACGAAATACATTTCGTACCATATGAAATGGCTTTCGTTGAACGAAATCCATTTTGTGTGGTACCTAACACAATTCCGTACACGAAATACATTTCGTACCATATGAAATGGCTTTCGTTGAACGAAATCCATTTTGTGTGGTAGCTAACGCAATTCCGTACACGAAATTTATTTCGTACCGTACGGAATACATTTGTAACGAAATAGATTTGGTGGTACACCAAATTCATTTTGTGGGCGTAACGCTTTCTGTCAAGTACGGGATATAAGAAGGTCGCTGATTGGCCGCCTTGTTGATCATAGCATCAAGCTCCGCCCCCTAATCCCGCGCTCTGCATCCGGCTTTCCATGGGGGCATTTCCGACGGGTCAAAAGTGCACACTGCTCCCACTTTTCATGTATTAGCCTATGGAGCCAAATATTTTTCAGTGTACCAGCGAAAATCAGATTTTAACCTGCGCACAGCGCGTAAAGTTATTGAAATTATAAATTTGAATATTCATGAGCTTTTATAACTAACATAAAATTGAACTGTACTTAAGCTTCAACTACTGTACTTGTGCAGCCAAAATGAGCAGAAGATGATGAAGAAGAACAAGAAGAAGAAAAAGAAGATAAAGAAGACAAAAAAGAGGAAGAAGAGGAAGAGGGAAAAAAGGAAGAGGAAGAAGAAGAAAAAAAGAGGAAGAGGAAAAGGAAAAAGGGAAGAAGTTGATGAAGAAGAAAAAAGAACCCCCAAAAAGGTGAGGAAAAGGAAATGGAAGAGGAAGAAGAAGAAAAAGATGATGAAGAAAAAAGAAAAAAAAAAGAGGACGAAGAGGAGGAGGAGGAAGAACAAGAACAAGAAGAGGATGAAGAAGAAAAAAGAAGAAGAGGAAGAAGAAGAAGCCCTCCTTCGATATTGAATTTCCCCTCATTGAACACTTTCCTTGTGCCTTGCAGGTCTGGCATATCATATTTCAAGTAAAACTGAAGTACAAAGAAAAAATGTGCGCCCCAGGACCCCATATGTACCACCATGCACTGGCTGCTGGTGCATGTAGCCACCCCCCCCCCCCCCCAAAAAAAAAAAAAACAACAACAACAACAAACAAACAAAAAACAAAAAACACAAAAAACACAAAAAAAAAAAAAAAAAAAAAAACCCAACAACTAAACCAGCAACAAAACAAAACAAATCTTAAAAATCTGATATTTCTTTTCTTCTTCCTCTTCTACTTCTTCTTTTTTCTCCTTCATCTTCTTGTAAAATGAGTCCATCAACAGAAACCCCACACAAATCAGTCTATCATCCAGTTATTCAAGGTTGCATAAGGCTGTATTCAACCAATCCACCATCACACTTCAGAACACATGCCATATTATGCATGCATCATCATCACATCTTACACAAATTATGGGGAAACACACAAATATTTCTCAGTGTTTCTCAGTGTGAAATGATGTTTATTAAAATAACTCACTTATCAACATAAAAGTTAATGCTCTCTTGAAATGCCATATATACATGAACGTAAATCCTTGAATTACATGTAGGCCTACTCTCTTTATTTTCAAATTCTTTCATTAATGTGACATATCTGTTCTTGAAATATGTAACTGATTTCTATTATTGCAGAATGTTTTTCAGAATGTATGATTTGTATTTTGATTGATTTGTGTGGAAATAAACTAAACTGAAACTGAAACATTATAACATATGGTTCATGAACAACAAATCATGGGGCAGGTGAGGGGACGGCATACCAATTTCTATTTTATTTCATTTTGTAAGCAAACAAGTTTAAATCTATCCAGTGACATCCGATATATAGGTGGATTGTAATGTGTATCCATGTACATCCCTTCAAATGATCATCAGAATATACAAGACATAAAAGTACTAAGAGACCACCTTACTGCCCAAAATGATATGAGGTGATGTTTGTCCAAATATTGGTAGTTTTGAAAATTTCGGGGTGGGCTGAAACTCCCGAGCCCCTGATTTGTCTGCCTAGAAACATGCATGATGCCCCATTGCACAATGATTGCACAGATCATAAAGAAGGAACGAATTACATATTCTAGAACCATACCTATCTCAGGATAGCTTCAAGGAAATGCATGATGAAAGGGATAATCACTTCAATCACTGAAGACCAAATATAATATCATGATTAGATCTGAATGCACGACTTATGCTCATGCTTACAATTATAATTGCAATCTCTCTGTATAGTTGGTTGTTCCACTGAGACTACGTCTGGCTCCACTGACCACCGTACATAGTAAGGGGAAGATAAACAAATGTCAGTAACGTAAGTAAGATTTCGCCATACCACACAGTTAATTCTAGACCTATTTATCACTACACAAAAGAAATACTTCAGCCAGGCCCAAGCCATGGCCAGGGATCAAACCGAGACTGCTCTCCGACTCAGTAGCAGCCTTGGGTCAAAGACTGAAAGAGAATAAAGAACAGTTTAATCTGGGTCCAGCATGGAAGACATTGTCCTTCAAATTTATATGTTAATCTTTCTAAACCCTACCTGTACAAAGTTAAAAATCAAAGCGAAGGGGCAGGGTAACATTTGCTCTCGTAGGCGTAGGCAAAGCGCAGTAGCCGGTCAGGATCGGCGCACCCAAAACTAACGGACCGCTGGGCAAAATCTTACCCGGCCCAGAGTTGCGCATTCAGTGTCATGATTAATCTTGATGTTGAACAGGTCCACATCTATCTCAGATTGTCGGTAATGAAGCCACACGCTTTACTTTTTAGGTTTGAGCACTATCATGATATAAAGAAAATGGCTGATCTTTTCGAAAAATATTACCAGTAGACTATATAAACGGACAGTTTTAGAGTTTAATCAATTTTCTTTCGTCATGCAAAAATTGCAAGAGAGGAGGGACTGGGTGGGATGTGGGATAATATACAAATAATGGATGTTTATGAGTGCAATGGACAGAATATTTCATGAGGTGAAAGATGAAATGATCCATTGAATGGATCAAATTTCATCTTTCACCGAATGAAATATTCTGTCCATTGCACGAATGAAAAAACATTCATTATTTGTTTTATATGACACCTAAAAATATCTATCCTTCTCATTTGACATTTTATGAATAAAGAAACAAGAGTGAAGGGACTTACATTTTGTTTTGCAACACTGGTCCTTTTCAGGTCCAGATGTTCACAGTCAAACAAGAAATTCAAATAGAAATCCAATCCAATCCAAAATTGTTGTCAGTTAACTTGCAAAAACAGTCAGTTATTTCAAACACAATACAATCCAAAATTGTTCATAAATCCTTGGCATAACAGATAAACTGCGGCATGGTCATTTTATTTTTCGTTTACCGGCCAACCATGCATGTCAGAGGTTAGATGCTAAGCGCGCAGCCGCGGCGGTCCATCAATGTACTTGATAGTCGCATGCGCGCTGCAAAGGCAAGTCGTTTGCGCGTATGTAGACGTGTTGGTGGTCGCGAGTGCAATGGACAATTTCGTATGGATCCAAAATTGCACGGTGAATGGATCAAATTTGCACGATTGATGACGTCATTGTTCAATGGGACAAATGATCAACATCAAACAACCAATCAAATGGCAAGGATCTAATGAGGTGTCATATAATATACAAATAGTGAATGGCCATGAGTGCAATGGTACAAGATTTTGCACGAGGTGAAAGATAAGAGACGCTCTATTCAACGAGGCGCAGCCGAGTTGAATAGAGCGTCTCATGCAAAATCTTGTTCCATTGCACGAATAAAGACCATTCACTATTTTTTTTATACAACACCTCGGACGTTATAACGGGCTTAAAACATTTTTAAAGAACAGTTTTACTAGTCCAAATCGACCAGATTCAGCGATCGATAAAATTATCAGCGCGCACTGCATGCACTAAACTAAGCAGCAAACATTTATCGTTCAACTCACCAAATATTTCTAGTCTAACTCGCTGAATGATCCATGTAATATAATCCATAACGATAAGAATCGAATCCAACCAGAAACACAGTAGAAAACAATTTCTTTCAGTATCTTCCTACTAACTAGTTACTAATTTAGATCTAAGGACTAACTTAATAAAGGTCTAACTTACTACTTAGATCTAACGTTTAATAGATATGTAAGTAACGGGTCCGTGGCGCGGAAATGAAAATTGTGCATGGAGCTTGTGGAAGAAGATGTGTTCTGAATATTTTAGTTAGATTCCTGTAACTAAGATTAGTAGGCCTACTCTTGAGAAAGAGTAACTTTATGTCCAGTATTAGATTCTGGTCCGCTTACGACATTGATATTTTGCAAAAAAAGGATTCCAAACGGCTCTTCGCAAACTTACCGGAACGGTACCTCTCTAGCTAGTATTGTGAGCATCGGAGTCGCGAGTTTAAGTCAAAGAACAAATCCTCGGGGAACAAAGCAGATCTAACGTTAGTCTACGCTACGCTTATACGTAGCCTGCCAAACGTAAACATAAATAATTTGCCGTACCATACCGTACTCTAACTATGCGGCCGGCGCGCGGCGTCTTCGAGTCGCAAGCTTTCCCCGGTGGAGCCACTCAATGTGACTTGGGGACCGCATGACCGTTACCAAAATCGCAGATATAGGGGTAAATTTCAAGGAACGTCCGCGGACAGAATATTCCTCGAAATATAGAAAATAGGGGTGCGCAGGTGTCCTCGAAATCGATAAAATGGGGGTCAGGAAAAGGGAAGAAAACCCAAGCATGAAGAAATATCCCGGAGCCGAGTCGCAAGCTGCGGGCCTGCCGGGGATCGGAGGGCGCGTTCATCGTTGAAAAAAAAATCCCCGTACTGCAGTCAGTCAGCAAGATGGCGGACGTGAAGGTAATAACACTGTTGGGCTCGATCGCTCGCTGCACGCTGATTAGCCATAGCATAGGCAACATGACGCCACTGGCAGCTCGCCAGCGCCATCTTGTTTCCCTCAAAACAAGTCCGGAACGTCGGCGCTGTATTTTGACCAAGTTTGAAGGACTATTTTACTCATATAATCATCATATGCCCTTCAAAGATGAAGTGGGAAGATGCACGAATCGTGATGTTCGTGAAAGTCGTGTGAAAGGACTTATGTTTCACAGTGATCACATTTCACAGGTATGAATAGTTCAACTTACACTAACACTAACACTAACAGTAACACTACAGTCCCATTCATACGCTTTCATGTTCGTTTTCGGGTGTATGGGTATGAGGCACTCATAGGCCATTGCTGCTAATACTAGGCCCTTGCCTAACATTCACTCACTGTTGCAGCAGTCAAAAGCAGACAATAAAATTGTTCGTTCTAAACAAGATTTAAATTTAAATTTTCTTAAATTTTCCATATTACCTGATTCAGGGACTCTTCAACTCTTACTTTTACTTAAGTTTTAGTCTTTGCAAGAAATAAGGGATTCAGACTTGAAACAGAAAGTGAAATTTTAAATAATTATTTTCCTCTCCTGTATGAATGATCTAGCCTGGAAAAGGGCCTGCTGATACACACAAAAGCTATTGAAGCCTATTCACCCGTAAAAGCTAGTCTGGAGTACAAGGTTATCTTCAGATAAGCTTGTACATGTAGTGCTTATACAATTAATATAAGGAAAATGCATTTTTAATGTGTTAATTGTTATTCATTTAAAAATATTTCGGCAACAGTTCATGTAAACTCCTGGGGAAAAACCACTGAACTCTATGGACCATATGGTTATTTGAAATAACCGTTATGTCTGACCACTCAAAAATAGGCGAGGTTAAATAACCTCATACCGACTTATACATGTACAAGCTTATCTGAAGATAATCTTGTAGTACTCCAGACTAGCTTTTAATAGGTGAATAGGCTTCAATAGCTTTTGTGTGTACTATCAGCGGGCCTTTTTCCAGTCTAGACAATTCATAGTATCATACATCATGAGTCATGAGAGGAAAATAATTATTTAAAATTAAAATTCTGAATCCCCAAATTTGTGGCACAGTAAGACTAGTTGAAGAGTCCATGAATCAGGTAATCTAGCAAATTAAAGATAATCAAATCTTGCTTAGAGCAATTTTGTTGTCTGTTTGTGACAGCTGCAACAGTGAATGTTGGATACAGTCCCACATAGGCAAGGGCCCACCCATAGGCCATCTCGTGTATGAATGATCTAGACTGGAAATAGGCACGCTGATACACACAAAAGCTGTTGAAGCCTATTCACCCATAAAAGCTAGTCTGGAGTACAAGGTTATCTTCAGATAAGCTTGTACATGTATAAGTCGGTATGAGGTTATTTAACCTCGCCTATTTGTGAGTGGTCAGACATAGCGGTTATTTCAAATAACCATAGAGTTCAGTGGTTTTTCCCCAGGAGTTTATATGAACTATTGCCGAAATATTTTTAAATGAATAACACATTAAAAAATGCGTTTTCCTTATATTAATTGTGTGTGAACTTGTAATTTGAGGAATCGGGTCTTGGACACCTATTATGTTAATGAAAGAAGCCGGGCATAAATGTCTTGTCCTTGAAATATGGTAAAATAGGGGAAAGTTTCCGAAAGTGTCCTTACAATCTTAAAAATAGGGGTATTTCAAAGTACCATTTTGTCCTTGTTTTGACGTAAAAAAGGGGGTTAAATTTCACAGAATGTCCTTGAAATTGACTGCAAAAGGGGGTTATTTGCATTTTTGGTAACGGTCATACGCGTCCCCCTGTGCGGGGGAGTGGCTCCACCGGGAAGCTATACCCCAACGTACGTAGTGCATATTTTGTGTTGCATGCACAATTAAACTGCGCCGCGCGTACCATGCTTTATGTTTATTGACGTCAGAGTTCAATTTCGTTTGATCCATTTGTTCCATTGCACGGTGATGTCACCTACCTCACAATAAACTGTGTACATCGTTAGTGACGTCAGCGTGCAATGGTGCAAATGGATCAAACTAAATTGCACGACTGGAGAATGATACTGTTCAACAGTACTTTTATCGGATGTCATGTGATTTGACCAATGGGGTTGCAAGAAACTTTATAGTAGGTGTTGTATAATACGTTTTGTATAGTGAACTCACTCGCAGCCACGACGAACACAACCCTATTATTAAGAAGAACGTTAAAACAAAATACATATTTACTTACATTTCATGGCATCATACGGCATTACTTTGATGAGAATGTCCTCCGGAGGATTTTCTGCTTTCGTGAGACTCCTTCTAAAACAAAAATTTCTCAAAAACAAAGTTTTTTTGAGATTTGTGTTGAAATGGCACAAAATTAGCACTACCCACACTGCCGCCATTTTCCTTATTTCTTATCAAAATCGTAGGGAATTGTGGGAATGAAAAAAATGAATTATGTATGATTTATACATAAAACATTATGTTAATATGAGCCACTAACCAATCATTTGATGAGTTTTTGACGTCATTCCTCATGAATAAACATATATTCAAATTGACCCTCCTCGCTGACAAACCTCCCACTATCATTCATCCAATGAAAAGTCTATGGAATGTCAAAGGTCAGATTTTAGTTGACTCTCTAGCCCTCCTTCTAGGGCATACTGGTATGATCGAATCTCTTTGGGGAAAACTCGGCCCTGATGTAATTCCGACCCGAAGACAACCTGCCCTCGATGGAAAAATTGGCCGCATGATTGAATTTTCATTTTTTTTAATTGTAATTTTTGTTAGCGTTAAGGTTAAGTTCAGAGTTTAGGGTTAAGCCTCAGGTTAGGTTTTCTAGCGCTATATAGTTTAGAGTTAGAGTAGGATTTAGGATTTGGGTTAAGCGGCGGATGAGAGCGGAGAGAAGGCGGGCTGGGACTCATCCACTCGGAACCATCACCCGGCCATCACCGAGGCCACTTATGAACCTTTTTATAAATTTGAAAGAATCCTACAATATGTCTATATTATCAGTATTAAAAAAAATACATCTGCAAACTTGTTTTGTGACATATAATTACTATCATTTACCATAAAAACTTCAATGAACATTTGAGAAGTTAAGGGGTACTCCAGGCTGGAAATATAAATACTAAATAAAAAGAGAAAAATTAAACAAGCAAAACCCTGAAAGTTTCATCAAAATCCGATTACAAATTACAAAGATATTGAATTTTAAAGTTTTGCATTATTTCGATAAAACAGTTCCATGCATATCGTCATGAATATGCAATGAGTGGGCTGATGATGTCAAGTCCCCACTTGCCTTTTTCTTATGTACATCGTTAGTGACGTCAGCGTGCAATGGTGCAAATGGATCAAACTAAATTGCACGACTGGAGAATGATACTGTTCAACAGTACTTTTATCGGATGTCATGTGATTTGACCAATGGGGTTGCAAGAAACTTTATAGTAGGTGTTGTATAATACGTTTTGTATAGTGAACTCACTCGCAGCCACGACGAACACAACCCTATTATTAAGAAGAACGTTAAAACAAAATACATATTTACTTACATTTCATGGCATCATACGGCATTACTTTGATGAGAATGTCCTCCGGAGGATTTTCTGCTTTCGTGAGACTCCTTCTAAAACAAAAATTTCTCAAAAACAAAGTTTTTTTGAGATTTGTGTTGAAATGGCACAAAATTAGCACTACCCACACTGCCGCCATTTTCCTTATTTCTTATCAAAATCGTAGGGAATTGTGGGAATGAAAAAAATGAATTATGTATGATTTATACATAAAACATTATGTTAATATGAGCCACTAACCAATCATTTGATGAGTTTTTGACGTCATTCCTCATGAATAAACATATATTCAAATTGACCCTCCTCGCTGACAAACCTCCCACTATCATTCATCCAATGAAAAGTCTATGGAATGTCAAAGGTCAGATTTTAGTTGACTCTCTAGCCCTCCTTCTAGGGCATACTGGTATGATCGAATCTCTTTGGGGAAAACTCGGCCCTGATGTAATTCCGACCCGAAGACAACCTGCCCTCGATGGAAAAATTGGCCGCATGATTGAATTTTCATTTTTTTTAATTGTAATTTTTTGTTAGCGTTAAGGTTAAGTTCAGAGTTTAGGGTTAAGCCTCAGGTTAGGTTTTCTAGCGCTATATAGTTTAGAGTTAGAGTAGGATTTAGGATTTGGGTTAAGCGGCGGATGAGAGCGGAGAGAAGGCGGGCTGGGACTCATCCACTCGGAACCATCACCCGGCCATCACCGAGGCCACTTATGAACCTTTTTATAAATTTGAAAGAATCCTACAATATGTCTATATTATCAGTATTTAAAAAAATACATCTGCAAACTTGTTTTGTGACATATCATTGCTATCATTTACCATAAAAACTTCAATGAACATTTGAGAAGTTAAGGGGTACTCCAGGCTGAAAATATAAATACTGAATAAAAAGAGTAAAATTAAACAAGCAAAACCCTGAAAGTTTCATCAAAATCCGATTACAAATTACAAAGATATTGAATTTTAAAGTTTTGCATTATTTCGATAAAACAGTTCCATGCATATCGTCATGAATATGCAATGAGTGGGCTGATGATGTCACGTCCCCACTTGCCTTTTTCTTATTTTATTATATGAAATCATAATTATTTCATTTTATCATACATGCGTATAATCTGTCTTCCTTGTAACAATATAAGTCTCAGCAAAAGTGATGATCTTACACATTAAATCAGCATTCAGTCCAATTTTTACATTCTTGGAGGAGAAATTTTGAATAATTATAATTTCATATAATAAATTACAAAGGTACAAGTGGGGGTATGATGTCATCGGGTCGCTCGTTCCTGACAGAACTGTTTCACCAAAATAATGCAAAAAAGTTTTAAATGTCATAACTTCGTTAACTTCGTTACTCTGTCTATTCAAATGACATAATTTTCAGCCTGGAGTACCCCTTTATGAAGCAAAAAGTGCCACAACGTAATTCTTGTCGCTCTCTCCTCATGGTTAAAGTTAAGGGATGCCGAGACAACTCGGTGGCGAGTCGACTTGCATCCGAGTTTGATGTAGGATCCCAGTCCAAGATACACGTGGCACGATATACCGTACAGATCAGTGGCACGTGGTCATAGCAAAGCATGATCAACACGGCAGCCAATCAGCGACCTTCTTATATCCCTTGCTTGACAGACACAGACGAAATGGATTTGGGTGTAGGCCTACCACGCAATTCACTTCGTGTACAGAATTGCGCTAAGTAGCGCACGAAATAAAGGAATTGCGTTAGCTACCACACAAAATGGATTTCTTTCGACGAAAGCCATTTTGTATGGTACGAAATGTATTTCGTGTACGGAATTGCGTTAGGTACCACACAAAATGGATTTCGTTCGACGAAAGCCATTTTGTATGGTACGAAATGTATTTCGTGTACGGAAAAGCCCTGCATTCCCCCCCCCCCCCCCCTCCCTTTACAAAATCGTGGAACCGCTCATAATAATAATAATAATAATAATAATAATACACTCTATTTAGAAGAAAAAATAGGGTCAACGCACCCTTTCGGCAAAACAAGGGGTGCTTTGGACGAATGGTGGCGTTCCAGTCAACGCGACGCGACCCGACGCTCCCAACGCACCCTTTCGGCCAAACCGGGGGGGGGGGGGCTTTAGACGAATGGTTGCGTTCGCGTCAACGCGACGCGACGCGACGCTACCCACCCTTTCGGACTAAGCCGATTTGAAACTGGACGATAGTTGGATAAAATTTCAGAATCAAGGTTAGGCTTCTTCAGTACAGGAATAACATGTGCAGTTTTAAGCACAGAAGGAACGTGAACCTGATCAATACTTAAGTTTACGATCTGAGAAATAATAGAGGCGAATGATGAGGAGCAATCCTTAATAAGAGTAGTGTTGATCGGGTCTAGTTGACAGGACTTTGCTGGAAGTCTACGGAGAAGTTTGTGAATTTCATCTTGCGTGGTAGGTTGAATAGTCTCCAGCGATGCTGCTGAAAGAGGATCAGGTAATGACTCATCAGGAATTAGAGAGTCACAGATAGTATGAACCTTGGAGTGGAAGAAGTCGATGAATCGTTGGCCCATCTCTGTGCTGTTGACGTGAGAAGGAAGAAGGGAACTTTGCGGTTCAGTAGAAAGTTGGCTGTAGAAAACAGTTTCTTTGAGTCATTTCCACAGTCAGTAATGAGGCTGGTGTAATAGGAACGTTTAGATTGTTCTACCAGACGATTCACGAGATTACGATGTGCGGAGTACATCTGACGGTCTGCATGGAGTTTACCATTAGACCGCCATTTGCGCTCCAGTTGCCAACATTTCCGTTTAGCTCTGGTGATATCAGATGTATACCATGGATTATCGACACGATTCTTGACTTTGCGAGTTATGGCAGGAGCATGACTATCAAGAAGAGAAGATAGAACAGCGTTGTAATTGCCCACTGCAGTGTCGACATTCTCTAGTGAGGAAGGTATAATGTCACTAGCAGCAACATCATTCGCATAGGTTTTACGGTCTAGATCTCTGATGTTACGTGATGTATATACTCTGTCAAGCCGTGGAGCTTTGGGAAATCGAAGGAAGCAAGTAATGAAAGAATGGTCCGATATACCTGGAACGACTTGAAGCAAAGATATCTGCAACCTATCAGGGTTACGCACAAGGACAACATCTAAGATGTGACCACGATCATGTGTAGGTGATGTAACCAGCTGAGTTAGACCATGACTGCTGATGACGTCAAGAAACCTGACAGTATAAGGAGACGAATGATTGTCAAGATGGACGTTCAGGTCTCCAGTTATCACAAGTGGATAAGGCCGGAACATCCTCTCATCTAAGAGTGTAAAAAAGTCAACCAGGAACTGAGAAAAGCATTGAAAACCAGGTGGTCGGTAGATTACGATGACCTCGAGTTTGACCTGACCATCAGATATCGTTCCCAACATCAGTTCAAAAGTATTGAAGTGTCCTGGGTCGTTGATGTCAACATGGAGATTGTCCCTGTACAAAAAAAGCAACTCCGCCGCCACGCTTAGAAGCTCTCGGGCGATGCTTGAATACATATCCTCGAGGTTGAAGATCAGCTATAACAGCATCATCAGATGAAGTCAACCACGTTTCACAAACACAGGTAAAATCAAATTTATGACCAATGATAAAATCTTGCAGCAATGAGGATTTATTTCCAACAGAACGACAATTAAGCATACCTAGTTTGAGATCATCTTTAAACCGATCACGACCACCCCTCTTACCTCGATGTGTCTTCCGTCTATTAATGCCTAAAAACAATAACCTATTATACAGCTCTTCATTTTCAGAATGGAATCGAGATGAATATCCCTTATTGAAGGAATATAGAGTTCCAATATCATATGAGTATCTTGTGTTACTGATTAATGAATACCTATTACGATCATCATGACAGCCTTGCCTTTGAATGACTGGCCCAGGATTTGGGCCATTTGGGCTTACATCGCCACATATCAATATCAGAATTCGTAAAGTAGAATCAGTATTAGAATAATAATGAACAGGAGAACCAATAAGCTTTCGTGTCAGCGTGTATACCTTAGATGCCTATGTAGGCCCTATATAATGCGTAGACAGAGTCTAATACATAGTAGCTTTGGTGCACTGAATAACACTCGCAGTATATAGTATACAAAGAGGCAACAGAAGTACTGCTAATGTAGTGAGCTTCATTGTGAATGTGAATGCCCAGTTAAGCTTACAATAACAATACAAAGGAATGGTTTAGGCATGAGTGAACAGATCATCTGCACAAGGTGTGTCTAACATGGCTGCATGCATATATGTGTACAGTAGCAAGCAAAGTTCAAAAATCACAAACTAAATGTAAGGAAAGTACAAACCAATATAGCTCCAAATTAATCTAGTTGCTTCCATGATACAAACATAATATAATATAAACATAATATAAGTGACTACAGACACGAACTCAACAAAAGACGAGCTAAATCTCATGCCTCTAAAACAAAGAAAACGATGGTAATTTCACTGCACCACAAGTGGACAAAAATTCAGTTGAAGAATCCGCACACACACGAGCATATAGTATATAGAGATCGCGATGCGAAGCAAGGTGCGTCTTTTTAGTTATATCAAACACAGCGCAGGCGTCTTTTTATTCCTTTCACACACTCAGTGCAGGCAGCGTCTTTTTTATTTGCATCACAGCGCAAGCAGCGTATTTTTATCCGTATCACAGCGCAGGGAACATATTTTTATTCATATCACAGCGCAGGGAGACCGGCCCCCGAAGTGTGAATGAGGTTGTTTTTATACTATGCCATGTTGCTATATGCTGACAGGCGCATTCCCGATATTCAATGCAGAAGTGTGATGGACTTGACTCTTAGTCAAAATGTGCGCTAGGTACAGTCAACCTCGCTTAACCCTAAATAGACTGGGATATTTTGGGGGCTGGAAAAACTGGGGGGGGGGGCCTAAAGGGCCCCCCTTAGATCTCGGCTGTTGATTGTCCGATTGCAACCAAATTTGGTATACACATAGTTCATTATGTTTTCTACATGAATGCATAGTCAAATTAACCTTATTATTCTTATTTTTAAAGATATTCTTAATTAATTATACGAATATGCAATTTTTTTCGAAAATGTTTTTTTTTATAAATATTTACATGTAGGTGTCCATTATAGTCTAGAAATCCCTAATTTACAGCAATAAATCGATGTATCTACCTATTTGCTAGTTTCCCAAACTATGCCGTCATTCGAGAAAAACTAAGTCTTAAACGCGCAGCCTCTGCCCGCGCGCGCGTACTCCCCGTCCACCAATCCAATCGCGCCACCGCCATACTCTTCCTCTTCCTTTCTCGCCCGTCAGTGAAGTGACATCTATGAGCTAAGTCTTAGCCTAAAGTGCGAGATTTTTACCTCCAAAAGCGTTTTTGGTTGCTTTTCGCAATAAAAATCCCGTTCACCAAATTCTAATACTCATTTTGGTGTATCGGACTTTTCATAAGTCAACCGCCTTCACGGTAAATTTAATCAAAAACGATCACCGTTTTCTCTTCCCCGTTTGAGCATTACACAGACGGTGTACTAGTACACTGTGTCAGGGCATCTTCCCCGTGTATTGTAGGTGGTTGATTCAACGCGCTTAGACAAGCGGTTTATCAGAACGATTGACTAGTCTCCGTATACAGGAGTTTTTATACCCACTCCGTATTGTGAGTTGGTTGTTGCCTTTTTAGTTCTATATATTTTGCTTGCTTGTCTTTTAATTTACAGCAATGTCGAAGTCTCCGTCTACGGCTGGTGGTTCCCCGTGGGGACTCGTCTAGCTTTGGGAGGGTTGGCTGCGAGAGGTTCCTCTCGCACCACCGTTATCTTCCCTGGAGCTTCGACTGTAGGTAAGTTAGGGCCTACTTCGTGTACGGCTCGTCCCGTGATGAGTTCGCCGTCTATTCTGACGACCAACTCATGCGGGATAAACCGAGAGAGTGAGTCCTGGAACATGGCCAATACCTCTCTCGAAGATAGAGACTTGTATAACGGTGAGAGTGAGTGCCTAACACGGCCAATACCTCTCACTGATAAAACTGTGGGTACTACCCCGACTCACGGTTCGTCTCGCTCGAGCAACACTTCGCGCTCACTAGCCATAGATGTGTTCGCTCAGGGGTCGGCTCCTTTTGTCTCTCCGCACGCTTCTAATCCAAGCAAGGCGGGAAAGAGCAAAAAGAGTCGTGATCTTCCTAAGCTGCCCACTACAGGGCTTACTACGGAAGCCACGCCCGTTTCTAAGGGAAAAGGGAGCGGTAAGCTTGCTCCCCTGCCCAAGAAACGTAAGCGTCAGAGTACTGCCCAGCCAGTAGGCGGGACGGACTCTCTCCCCTCGACGTCGACCGAGTCCTCGTCGACTGTGTCAGGGGAAGCCAAGAAGAAGCGAGTTACCCCTCAAGGGGTGACTGCTTCTGAGTCGAGCGTCTCCCATGAACTTCTGAGTTACCTGAAGATCATTGTGGAGAGGAGTGGTTGGTTAGACTCTGGGTCTGTACCTCCCACCACGCCTGACTCCAACCCCTCCCCCCCTGGGGGAAGGGAGGGTACCTGTACCCGCCCCGGCCCGGATCCGGTTCGGATACCGGATCCGGTTCCGGATATCGGTTTTACCGGTTATCCGGCTAGGAACACTGTGTTTCCCAGTGGACTGGGATCCGGTTCCTTTGCTCAGGTATCCGGCTCAGTGCTGTTGAATTCCAACACACAAGAGTCTTGCCGCCCCTCTCGGGGCATCTCCCGACCACGTTCAGCATTTGATCGTCCGGTCGGGGCTACTCCCATTCCAGCGGCGCTTGGTGCCCCGCCTGGGGAGGAATCTTGGGACTGTCTAAACCGCCCTTCTTGGGATCAGGCTTCTCAGTCGGGATTCTCGGAGGATGATGCTACTTCTCAGGCTGAGGTTACGCCCCAGACCTTTCGGTCCCTGGCGGTAGATACTCGAGCCCTGTTGGAGAAATATCTTCCCGACACTTATACACCGAGTCGGGTAGATTCGGGACAACAGTCTCTCCTTTTTAAAGGTGAGCGTCCCTCTAGGGGCATCCCTCTCACGGAGGATTTTAAGCAAGTTTATAATGACTTCACTTCCCAACCTCCTTCCCTTCTTGGTAAGGCTCGCCCCTTGGCCAGGGATTTCTCCTTCTCCCAACAAGACACTCTCGACTTCTTTGCGAGGAAATCTTGTTCCAGGGACCTCATTCATGTAGGTGGAAGGCTTGGTGTCAACTTCTTAAGTGCAAGTTACACCAAAGCGGAGAGGTTCCCGGCAGTGATGGAGGCACATACCAGAACCGGCCTAAGGCTGACTGCCTACTTGGGCACGCTCCTTTCCCTTCGGGCTAGGAGCCAAGAGCTCCAGATGTCCGATTCGGACATTCTTTTGTTGGACGAAGCTCTCTGACTTGTCTTTGACAGGCTCTTTGTGGTCGGAGCTGTCTGTGTCGGCAGCTCTAGCCACCAATGCTAGGAGGAAGCTTGCTCTTTCCTCTCTTGGCATTGCGGATGCGGACATCCCTGCCCATATGAATTTGTCATGTTCACTTAACGCGAACCGGTCGTGATCCCCGATCTTTCGACAGAAATTTGGCGAAAACACGTCCTTTTCGGCACATTTTAAATCATATCTCGAGAACCGCGCAAGATTTTTCATGGGGGCAAACGGTTTATAAAACTTTGATTAATTCTACATCTCATGATATCAGTTATTTTTTAATTGAATGAAAAAAACCGCCGTCTATTTTCGACTGAAAATGCGTGGTTTCATGCTTTTTGTGTGAGGAGAAGCACTTTTTTGCACTCATTGCTCTCGTATTCCTCCTATAGCTTCTGACTTACGTGTCAAAATGTATGGGGGCAAAGACTAGCAAATAGCCAAGATGTTACTCTTTCTTGTGATATCAGGTTCGTCCTGATTGGTCGAAAAGACCGCCGTCTATTTTGCATAATTAAAAAGAAACATTGCAAAAAAGATGTCATGTATATAAAGCACGTACAGTATGTAATGCTGCGTATATAGGCTCGATTTGGACTGTGCCATTGTAAAACGGGGTGCATCAATCCAATGTGTGTGTTGAACGACCGTGAATGCGAATTGAGCAGTCGTTACAGCTGTGGAGTGATATGTTGCATACCGTGGATGAAATGGATGAATCATGTCGAATGAGAAAGTGTAAAATTCTTCCTTCCCGTGTACGCACTGTTGTGTACTCGGAGTGAGATTCGTAAATAGCAGCTCTTCTGTCCCTCCCTTCTCCGTTGCCCCCCATTGCTATAATAGAACAGCCGCGAACAAAACACCGATTTATACAGAGCAATGACCTGGACCACCCAGCTGATCGAGCGCGTACTCGAGTCGCGTTTGTACGTGCGCACAGCTGACTTAAGCAGAATTAAACCTTCAAATTATGTGAACAAATCAGGGGGTGAGAAATTCATATGTTCTGGCCAGTGTTCCCCACTCCGGTCAACACCTCTTTGGAGGTAAGGTATCGGACGTGATTCAACTTGAAGTTCGGACGTGATTCAACTTGAAGTTGATTCACGCAAGCAGGCGGCGGAGCTTTTGAAACGCCTTAAGTCCTCGGCTCCTAAGTCGCAGGCTCAGGCTAGCTTTCCTCCACCTAGACCTAGGCGCGGTGGCTCTTCTGGTTATCAGCCCACTCGCGCGCCGCAAGGCCAGCCCAGTGCTCCACGCACGCTTGGAGCCGGGGCGGAGCCGTCTCCCCGAGGTAGGGGGAGGCGGGGAGAGGGTTGGAGGCCGTCTTCAGTACTTTCTTCCCGCCTGGGAAGAAATTACAGACGACAAATTCGTGCTCTCCATTGTGCGAGGAGGCTTCTGCATAAAGCTCGCAGAGCCCCTCCCGCACGGAGCCATCCGCCGCAACCCTCCTACTCTATCGCCCCCTTTTCTAGAGCACATCTCCATCGAGATTCAAGAACTGCTGGAAAAGGGCGCGATCGAAAGGGTAAGAGACCACCCCCTTCTGTGTCTCTCCCCTATCTTCATAATTCCCAAACGCTCGGGGAAGCTCAGAATGATCTTGAATATGAAGGTCATAAATACCTTCATACCAAGAGAGCGTTTCCGCATGGAAACCTTGGCCTCGATTCTTCCGGCGATCAGACCGTCGGATGTGGCCATTTCGGTAGACTTGAAAGATTCCTACTTTCACGTACCAATACACCCTTCTTCAAGGGACCTCCTAGGTTTCTCCTTTCAAGGCGAAACTTTCCGGTTCAAGGCCATGCCTTTCGGCCTAAAACCGGCTCCTCGAGTTTTTACTCGAGTAGTCTCTGCCCTAGCCGCTTTCCTCAGGTATCGCGAGTTTGATGGTGCGTCCCGAGCGTTGGGGGAGAGGGTTGGAGGCCGTCTTCAGTACTTTCTTCCCGCCTGGGAAGAAATTACAGACGACAAATTCGTGCTCTCCATTGTGCGAGGAGGCTTCTGCATAAAGCTCGCAGAGCCCCTCCCGCACGGAGCCATCCGCCGCAACCCTCCTACTCTATCGCCCCCTTTTCTAGAGCACATCTCCATCGAGATTCAAGAACTGCTGGAAAAGGGCGCGATCGAAAGGGTAAGAGACCACCCCCTTCTGTGTCTCTCCCCTATCTTCATAATTCCCAAACGCTCGGGGAAGCTCAGAATGATCTTGAATATGAAGGTCATAAATTGGAATTGATGGCAGTCTTCATGTCTCTCCGCCATTTCGAGAACATGATTGTAGGTCGCTCCGTCCTGATTTTGACGGACAACACCACTGTTGCTGCCTACATCAACAGACAGGGCGGGACTCGTTCCACTACCCTGAACGATCTCACCGCCAAACTTTGGAAGTGGTGTCGGTCTCACCGAGTGATTCCGATCGCCTCCTATGTTCCCGGGCGGGACAATCTAATTGCAGATTTTCTGTCCCGGGGCATGTGTCTCCCCTCCGAGTGGTCACTGAATCAAGAGGTCTTCGACTACCTCAGTTCAGTCTGCGCCCCTCTGGAGATAGACCTGTTTGCGACAGCTCTCAATCATCGCCTCCCGAGATACTGCTCTCGAGTGCGAGATCCGGAAGCTTGGGCCCTCGATGCGTTCTCCCTTCAGTGGAAGAACTTCCAGGGTTACGCCTTTCCGCCGGTCTCCTTAATTCCTCAGGTCCTGAGGAAGATTCAGGAGGATCAGGCGTGGGTTCTGCTCATAGCACCTTGCTGGCCGAGGAGACCTTGGTTTCCTCTTCTTCTGTCTCTGCTGGACGGTCGGCCTCTCTCCCTTCCCCGGAGAGCAGACCTCATAGCTCAGCCCCTATCGGGGATCCTCCACCATCGCCCGGCGGCTCTACATTTGACCGCCTGGCCTCTATCGGGGAGGATGCGAGGACGGCAGGACTCTCCGAGAGAGCCTCCCAGTTCATAGTCCAGAGCAGAAGAGATTCTACCCGGGCTGTTTACAACTCGAGGTTAGAAGCCTTCCATGCTTGGTGTGGGGAGAAGGGATTTTCTTCCCGTTCTGCCCCAGTGGGTGCTATTGCGGATTTCCTTATCGCCCTTTTCGATAAGGGCAGGTCCCTCTCTACCATTCGTGGTTACCGGTCCGCTATTGCAGCGGTTCACCTTGGTTTTTCTGATGGTTCGGGAGTTTCAAACTCTCCCTTCTTGACTCATTTGCTGAGGTCGTTCTTTTTGAAACGGCCAGCAAATCGCCAGTTGACTCCTGCGTGGAGCCTTCCCTTGGTTTTGGACGCCTTGGCCAAACCGCCTTTTGAGCCGTTGTGCAAGGCGTCGTTACACCATCTTTCGATTAAGACTGCCTTTCTCGTCGCTATTGCTTCTGGGCAGAGGAGAAGCACTATTCAGGCTCTCTCTACGGCGCCCGGTCATGTCAGATGGGAAAGGCAAGGTGTACGTCTTGTCCCTCGACCTTCGTTTATTGCTAAGAATCAGACGGATTCTTCTGGCTCAATCGAAGTGTTCTTGAGTCCTCTGTCAGAATTCTCTTCTGTCAAGGAGGATAAATCTTGGTGCCCTGTTCGGGCTCTCAAATGGTACTTGGATAGGACTAAGGTTTTTCGTAAGGATGATCAGCTCTTTCTCATTTCCCGTCACCCTTATTCCCCAGCATCACGGGAGACTATCTCCCGGTGGATTGTCGAGGCTATCCAAGCTGCGGGTTCGGAGGCTCTCCTGTCTGAGAATCCTCCAAGAGCGCATGATACTAGGAGTGTTTCTACCTCCTGGGCGCTTTTTCAGGGTCTTCCTTTGGAAGACATTTTGAGGGCCGCCTTTTGGCGTTCCCCTACTTCCTTCACATCCTTCTATCTTAAGGATGTTCCTTCGGGTGAGGTTAGATTTGCAACCTCTGGGTTGAGAGCTGCTTCGTCGTCCCTTTCTGCCCCGCGTTAGTTCCTCCCGTCCTGGGACATGCCACCCGGGTTTTTATCCGTGCTATTCTAGCAAATAGGTAGATACATCGATTTATTGCTGTAAATCAAGAAAATTATAACTAATTTTGTTATTTACTAGATAAATCTATGTATCTACCTATGTCCCTCCCTCCAGCCCCTCTCCTTGTCTGACATCATGTCCTAGATCTGTCTCTGACTGCTCGGAAGAGGAAGAGTATGGCGGTGGCGCGATTGGATTGGTGGACGGGGAGTACGCGCGCGCGGGCAGAGGCTGCGCGTTTAAGACTTAGTTTTTCTCGAATGACGGCATAGTTTGGGAAACTAGCAAATAGGTAGATACATAGATTTATCTAGTAAATAACAAAATTAGTTATAATTTTCTTGTTCAAAGTTGTTATATGTGAGAAGAAGCTGTTTCATGTTTGAATTATGTGATACACATGAGTAATTAATGAATATGCATATTACTAATTAAGTACACGTTATATAGGCAAATGTAATGCATTATTTCCTTATGTATTTCTTTGTTTTTAATTTCTTATGTATTTATTTGTTTTTAAATTAATGTATTTCATTGTTTTATGATCTAGAAGAGTTATTTGTATTCACAAATGACATTAACTAACAAGAATCCAATGAAAATACAGTTTGAAAACAGTATCTGTAATATTCATTCCAGTCCCCATTGCCTTTACACACAAAGGAATGCAAAATATCGTAAACATGACGTAACTCTGTTATCGTACACGCGGGGGATGCAAATTTGGTATCAAAAGTTGCGCAAAACTCTAAAGAAAAAAGTCATGAAACAGCAGCGCGAAATCTTTAAGCGTTACAAAATAATCACAGTTTATGTCGGGGGGGGGGGGCCTTTTAGCCCCCCCCCCCCCCCAGTCACTTTAGCGTTAAGTCGACGTCGCATGTGTCGAATAGTCGTTCAAGTCGGTGAAAATAAAAAGTCCCGATTTATCCTCATAGACTGACGTGTGTTAATCCATTGTACAAGTCGAATTTTGTAGGTCGAATACTCGCCTAAATCGATCAAACTCTCAGAATAATACCATGAAAAAACATTAAATTTACACTGCACAAGTCGAACTAGACGGCGATGTGAAATCAATCATTGTCGAAACTGCCACACGCCGATTTTATTTACAAAAATTCCCCGATTTCCTGGCGCGACGTCTGCGTCCTCTCTCGCGCACTCTCATGTGAAGAACAATGTGTCATGTGTCAGTGATGCCGTACCTGCATTCACTCATGCAGTTTTATTCCCTTCACGGCCATGTACATATAAAGGGATGTAAAGGGAGGACATACATTGAAATTAATCACTGGACGTGTCTGGTTTTATTCTTTATTGTCCAACTTGTAACAGGAGTGTGAAGTAATATACTGGGTACATGTAAGGTATAGTACATGACTTTGTATGTTCTTATTTTCTCGACGTCGGCACAATATAAATCATGGTACATTATGTGATGAAAACTCCCAATTGATCAAACCGTCGGGCCGCCGGCCAGAGAGGAAAATCCTTCGGTCCCGACGGCGAAATTTGTCAAGGGGGGCTGAAAGGACTAAAAAAAAGTCTATTTTCTCTTAATATATTCTGTGAAATAATTATCAATTTGGTATTGATACAGACTGTCCAATGTGTCAAGATCAGAGTGAAATGTTTTAGGATTTTGCTGCAAGTACAGTCACTTTGCTTAAGTCAATCTTGACGGGACCGAGTGAAAGGCGCTGACTTAAGCGATTTGACTTATGCGGAACTTTCATGTTGTCCCCGCCCCTAACATATCTCGGGAACTCCACGCGGCGCGAGGTTGACTTTAAGTGTACTAACCACAGAACTCTGTGAACGTCATATCTGTAATGCTGCAATTGACTGTATAATTTATGCAAATATATTCCCTGATATAAATTTTGTTGAAAAGAGAAAGGAGTAACGTTTAGTGCAGAATATCTTCGATTGGCCTGACAGACAATTTGCTTGGAAAGAATCATGCAACTTCTACAGCAATATCAGCGATGCCACTGACAATTGTCTGTAGGGCCTGAAAAAAAAAATGGGGGGGGGGGGGACAAAATGTGCGCGAGTAGTACATGTACTGGGGAGGGGGAGCGGGGCTTTGGCAGAGATCAGAGAGGCCTAAGAGCTCCCCTCCCTGTCAGACAGGAGCTCAAAGAGCCCAATACAGTAAGGGTTAAGAGGAAATAGGGAAATAGTTTTCCAGCAATTTTGTGAATTAATCTATTATTCATTTCCAGGATGTAAGATCACATAACGGTACACACAATTTTCAAGAACCTGCTGCTAAAACATGTGCATGACATGAAAGTGGAAAGTCACATAGTGGGCAGTAAATACCTTTGCCTTGCCAAATGAGCTAAAAAATTTCTGCTTCTTTGACACCCAGTCTTTGAAAACCTATGGTAACCTATTATCCATTTGTCATTCATAACTTCATCCACATACCTGAGCCTTGAAGGATTTGGCCCCAACAGGAGGGACGTTCTTGCTGTCTCCAGCAACGTAACCACGCTTGATTTCCTTGACCGAGACGTTCTTGATGTTGAAGCCAACGTTGTGACCAGGTTCAGCTTTGTCCATTTGTTCGTGGTGCATCTCCACAGACTTCACTTCAGTTGAGAGATTGGTGGGGGCAAATTGAATGACCAAACCAGGCTTGATAATACCAGTTTCAACACGGCCCACTGCAACAGTACCAACACCACCAATCTTGTAGACTGAAGGGGTAGACGAAGAGGCTTATTTATTGGTCTCTCAGGCAGAAGAATGGCATCTAGGGCATTGTAGAGGGTCTTTCCACTGGCATTGCCTTCCTTGCGTTCAATAGCCCATCCCTTGAACCAGGGCATCTGTCGGGGGGAAAAAAGCTCATGTAAGTCTCTGAATTGTAGAAAAAATCACTTTATCAAAACCTAGTTACTTTTTCAAGATAATCGGGAATTCTGATAACCATAAGAAATTTATTCCAACAGAATCAAACATCAGAATTTCATGAAAATTGACACCTTTGACTTACTTAGTCAAAAATCTATGGTCATACATACTAGAATCAAGTTTTAAGTTCATGCCTCAGAGTTCTTAAGATATCGCAAGAACAATGAAGTGGGACGTAAAGACAACCTGAAAACATTATGCCTCTGGCACCGCCTTCAGTCTGCAGAGGCATGAAAATATGTGTCCCTCTTATCTGCGAAAATATTGGCTCATACATTAGTTGCCAGCTTTGCTTCAAAGTAAGAAATAATAAATGACGTAGTAACTCGACTTACATTGTCTGATGGCTCAAGCATGTTGTCGCCATTCCATCCTGAGATTGGGATGAAGGGCACAGCCTTGATGTTGTAACCAACCTTCTTGATGTAGCTCTGTACCTCCTTGACAATTTCGTTGAAACGCTCCTCCTCGTATTTGGGGGCGGTACTGTCCATCTTGTTGACAGCAACAATGAGCTGCTTGACACCCAGAGTGTAGCAAAGCAGGGCATGCTCACGTGTCTGTCCATCCTTGGATATACCAGCCTCAAACTCTCCCATACCAGCAGCAATAACCAACACAGCACAATCAGCCATCAAAGAGACACACATAGTCGAAATTTATGTCTCCGCCAGATCAGAAATATATCGCACATTCATGTTGATTTCTTTCAAATTTTGACTGAACCAGAATTAAAAAGCCTCTAATAACATGTTGACCTCTTTGACATTTGACCTTACACCTTACACCACTTTATCTCCTCCTAGCCATGAATACAAAATAGTTGAGATATGATAAAGGTAGAAAAATATAAATTTCACCTACACCTGTATAATGACCTCTATGGCCTTTGACATACATATCCCAAAATCTAATCAGATCTTTCTATGGCGATACATACAAGTACCAACTTTGAAGTTCATACCTCAAATGGTCCTTGAGATATCGCGTTGACAAGGCTAACACCTGAAATTTCAGAAAATGACCTGTGACCTTTGACCTACGTACCCCAAAATCTAATCATATCGTCTTCCTATGGTGATACATATTAGCACAAAATTTGAAGTTCACACCTCAAATGGTTCTTGAGTTATCGCTAGAATGAGCCCAACACCTGAAATTTCAGAAATTGGCCTCTGTGACATTGACCTTTGACCTACATACCCCAAAATCTAATCATATCGTCTTCCTATGGTGATACATACTAGCACCAAGTTGGAAGTTCATACCTCATGTGGTTCTTAAGTTACTGCTAGAACAAGAAAGCGGGGTGGACGGACAACCCGAAAACATGCCTCCGGCACCACCTTTTGTGGCCGGAGGCATGGTTCTAGGACTCCTACCCCCTGGACAACCACCCCCGAATAACTACCCCTAGGATAACCACCCTCTAGGACAACTACCCCTAGGACAACTACCCCCTAGGGCAACCACCCTTTAGGACGACTACCCCCTAGGACAACTACCCCCCAGACAACTACCCCCTAGGACAACCACCCTCTAGGACAACTACCCCCCGGATAACTACCCCCCAGACAACTACACCGAGTTCAAACTACCCCAGGACAACCACCCTCTAGGAAAAGTACCCCAAATTGGACTTAACATCACATTGAACAAGATTGTGCTCGTTCGCTACGCTCGCTCACCAAAATAGAATTAATATGGCCTTTAGCAAAATTTCTGCCCCGACCTGCAACAATAAAGCCCAGATAATATACCAAATTTTATTAAAAGAGAAGTGTTTGTTTTCGCTCATGCTTGCTCGCTTAATTGTTCCTCCTCCAACTTCCAACAATAAAACTTAGTTTATCACATTTAAAAAAAAAAAAAAAAAAATAGTTTATATATACTATCATTTAAAAAGATTTTTTGGGGGGTTTTGGGGGGGGGGGGGGTTTCTTCAATGCATGAAGGCAGGTATTTCCATATCAACTCTCTATTAGATATTTTGCATGATCAACAATTAAGGGGGGGGCGGGAAGGAAAAAAATATTCCAGCCGTTTGTCACACACCCCCACCCCTCTCCCTCCCGCACTCTACAATTATGCAACTCGTTACAAAGCTACCAGCCAATCGAGTATTAAAGGAAACTAGCATTGTGGTTGGTCGATTTAAAAAAATAGTATGGGGTATACAATCATGTTAAAGGAGAATTAAGCCCTGATGACCAATTTACTTATATTGGAAGGTGTAATATATTCCTACTTATTGGCCTAAATCATGATATCAGAAAAGGGTATAAATAAAGATATTCCAACACCTGGTATCGTCTCCTACTCATTTACATGGGGGCTGCCATTTTCTTGCTGATTTGGAGTTGTACATGAACCATTGAGAAATGTTCCAGTCAGGAAGATATTTTGAATCCAAATCCTAAATTGATTTTCTTCATTACCTAAAATCCCATATGTGACGGAAAATATAAAGTGGGTGTTTACATGTATTATAAAAATTTAAATCTTTATGATACTTTTAAATTGTCTGGTTTTGCTTAACAAAAATCTATTTTCTTGGGTTTGCCAAACAGAGCAGAACATAATATATGCAGCATGCATTCTGACTTTTCAAGTCCATTATCCGAAAGCAGGTGAATGCATAGTTTGCCGCTATAGATGCTCAGGGAAGAAGCATCCATAAAATTTGAATTAATTTGCTCCGTCCCATACGTCCAGTATCGAGAAAATAGATTTCTATTGAGCGAATATCGATTTTCAACAGAAATATATAAGGAAATCTTCAGTTTAAAAATAAATTGACATATCTGTTCTATATTTTTAATCTCAAATGGGTTTTTAATTTTGAAAAAGGCAATTGAGCATTTGGATTAAGAAAATCTTCTTGTACACATAAACAAAATGGCAGCCCCCATGTGCTGCTAGCAGACGATACATATTGCTAGCAGATGGTAAATTTTGCTCAGAAAAATTTGATTCGTATCGATCTCGTATATTTTGACGCGAAGCCATATAGTCTAACAAGTAGGAATTAATAACACCTTTGAACACTATGGTCTTTATTTTTGAGCGTAATTCTCCTTTAAGATGGATGAGAAATTCAACTGTACAATGCACCATCAAACACCGAGTTCAAACACCCAACTTTTGAAACAAAAATGTAATACCAGGGGAAATCTCCCCCCCCCCGCAATCCCCCCCCCCCCCCGTGATCATGGGTATAGAACTATAGACACATTTAACTCACGTGGTGAGGTGAATTTTATCATAATAATGCACCAAAATCCTATTTATAACCAGATTTCCAAAACGGATACTCATTATATCCTTACTGATTGTTGGTCACCCCCCCCCCCCCCCCCTCCACGTCCTCCCCTGGCCGAAATCAGTTTAAATGCCATCGAGTACCTGGGAGTTGTAACTGTTTGGGGGGGGGGGGATAATTGACTTACATGTCATGGGTGAGAGTATGTTGGTTGTTACCCTAAGTCGTTAATGTCCCGGTGGTAGTTACCTTAGGATAGTTGTCTCGGGGTAGTTGTCCGGGGGGGGGGGGGGGGCGTGTTTTCGTTTTACACCGTAGCGTAGGCAATTTCGCGAAAAAATCATACAAGTGCTCTGGTGAAAGAGTTTAAGTCGTCAGCGCACATCCCTGTTGTAACTACTCTATGCACTACACATATTATTGTGCACGATACAACCAGCCTGCATGGGAAGTTGGTAGAAAGGGGAAAAGTGAAATACATTTAAAAAGAGCAGCTAGAGATAGATGGAAGGAAAAACAAAGAAATACATAAGGAAAGGGGAGAGGATAGATGGAAGGAAAACAAAGAAATACATAAGGAAAGAGAAGAGGATGGCTGGAAGGAAAGAGAAGAGGATAGATGGAAGTTAAAACAAAGAAAAACAAAAGGAAAGAGAAGAAGATAGATGCAAGGAAAACATATCCTCTCCACTATCCTAATTTATTTCTTTGTTTTTCCTTCCATCTATCCTCTTCTCTTTCCTTCCATACATCCTCTTCTCTTTCCTCATGCATTTCTTTGTTTTTCCTTCCATCTACAGTGGAAACTCAGTATCAAGAGGTCTGATATAACAATATTCATGATATGACAAGGTAATAATATTCCGGACCATGCTCTTTATAATCTCTTGTTTTTTAATCCTGATATAACGAGATTCCTCCTATAACGAGGCAATTTCGATGGTCCCAAGACGTTTGTTATACTGAGTTTCCACTGTATCTCTAGCTTCTCTTTTCTTATGTATTTCATTTTCCCCCTTTCTCAGCTTCCCAGGCTGGCTGTATGATCGTGCACAACTTGCATAGAGTAGTTTTACAGGATGTGCGCTGACGACTTAGACTCTTTCACCAGAGCACTTGCATGATTTTTTTTTCGCGAAATTGCCTACGCTACGGTGTAAAACGAAAACACCCCCCCCCCCCCGGACAACTACCCCTTAGGGCATCCACTCTTTAGGACATCTTCTTGACAAATACCACCTAAGATAACTACCACCGGGACATTAACGACTTAGGGTAATTATTAATCGGACAACAACCAACATACTCTCACCCATGGCATGTAGGTCAACTATCCCCCCAAACAGTTACAACTCCCAGGTACTCGATGGCATTTAAACTGTTTTCGGCCAGGGGAGGACGTGGAGGGGAGGGGGGGGGGGGGTGACCAACAATCAGTAAGGATATAATGAGTATCCTGAGGAGGGGTATCCACCTCCCACGGTAAGAACGTTTTGGAAATCTGGTTATAAATAGGATTTTGATGCATTATAATGATCAAATTCACCTCACCACGTGAGTTAAATGTGTCTATACCCATGATCACGGGGGGGGGGGGGGGGGGGGGAGAGATTTCCCCTGGTATTACATTTTTGTTTTAAAAGTTGGGTGTTTGAACTCGGTGTTTGATGGTGCATTGTACAGTTGAATTTCTCATCTATCTTAACATGATTGTATACCCCATACTATTTTTTTAAATCGACCAACCACAATGCTAGTTTCCTTTAATACTCGATTGGCTGGTAGCTTTGTAACGAGTTGCATAATTGTAGAGTGCATGAGGGAGAGGGGTGGTGGGGGGGGGGGTGTGACAAACGGCTGGAATATTTGTTTTCCTTCCCGCCCCCCCCCCCCCCTTAATTGTTGATCATGCAAAACATCTAATAGAGAGTTGATATTGCACATGGGAATACCTGCCTTCATGCATTGAAGAAAAAAACCACCAAAAACAACAACAAACAAAAAAACCAAAACAAACAATTCTTTTTAAATGATAGTATATATATAAACTAGTTTTTGTTGTTGTTGTTTTTTAATGTGATAAACTAAGTTTTATTGTTGGAAGTTGGAGGAGGAACAAATTAAGCGAGCAAGCATGAGCGAAAACAAACACTTCTCTTTTAATAAAATTTGGTATATTATCTGGGCTTTATTGTTGCAGGTCGGGGCAGAAATTTTGCTAAAGGCCATATTAATTCTATTTTGGTGAGCGAGCGTAGCGAACGAGCACAATCTTGTTCAATGTGATGTTAAGTCCAATTTGGGGTACTTTTCCTAGAGGGTGGTTGTCCTGGGGTAGTTGTCCGGGGGGCTATATTTTTTTCTGTCAGGACTTGAGCCACCCGACGAGAGAGGGCATTATTTGAGCGTCAAGAGGGGTGACAATACGGTTTATTCCGTCAAGACTAGTCGGCATGAATATTCATGAAAAACAAATTGTAGGGATATAATAAAATGAGCGAACCAGTCACGCAGTTCCTTGTGTGGCGCATTCGGATTCACGTTGTGCTCGTCGTGAAGGAATCACGAGTTCGAGTCTCGGCAGGCTAAGGGGTGTTAGAATTTAGGAAAGTATCATTGACAAAATTTTCTTTTGCTGAAATAAAGTAAGGTGAAACTGAGAGAAAATACAAGTCTTAAAGTTGTAGTCTCTCTCTCTCTCTCTCAAAGTCTCCAAAACGGAGCTTTTTGACGCTCAAATACTGCCCTCTCTTGTGAGTGGCGCAAATCCTGACAGAAAAAAATACGCGTCTGGGGTAATTGTCCTAGAGGGTGGTTGTCCTAGGGGGTGGTTGTCTGGGGGGGGGGGGGGGTAGTTGTCCAGGGGGTGGTTGTCCGGGGGGTAGTTGTCCTGGGGGTAGTTGTCTGGGGGTGGTTGTCCAGGGGATGGTTGTCCGGGGGTAGTTGTCCTAAAGGGTGGTTGTCCTAGGTGGTAGTTTCCTAGAGGGTGGTTGTCCTAGGGGGTAGTTGTCTTGGGGTAGTTGTCCAGGGGGTGGTTGTCCAGGGGGTGGTTGTCCGGGGGATAGTTGTCCTGGGGTACTTGTCCTAGGGGGTGATTGTCCGGGAGGGGGTAGTTGTCCGGGGGGTAGTTGTCCGGGGGTAGTTGGCCTAGGGGGTGGTTGTCCGGGGGGGTAGTTGTCCGGGGGTAGTTGTCCTAGGGGGTAGTTGTCTGGGGGTAGTTATCCGGGGGGTAGTTGTCCTAGAGGGTGGTTGTCCTAGGGGGTACTTGTCTGGAGGTAGTTATCCGGGGGGTACTTGTCCTAGGGGGGTAGTCGTCCTAGAGGGTGGTTGCCCTAGGGGGTAGTTGTCCTAGGGGGTAGTTGTCCTAGAGGGTGGTTATCCTAGGGATGGTTATCCGGGAGGTGGTTGTCCAGGGGGTAGGTGTCCGGATACGCGGAGGCATAATAAAATTAAATGCTTCAGAATTTGTGCAGTAAGAATATTCGACCCTCATAGAGGGACAGAATCTGCCCAGTCCCCTTATATGTTTGCTGTGAAATGTTAATGGAAGTTCTTTTATGCATTTATAATCTTGAGTAAGGGTGAGTAATATCGGTTTGTACACCGGCCCTCATCGCGATTGCAAGTCAAGTGAGTCACGTGCCAATAGGGTTGAGAAGGAAGGATATTCGGAGAAATTCAATATTTTGACACCAAAAACAGGGATCCAACAAAAAATCAAATGAATAAGAAAATACAATGTCTTTTACTGGAGATTGAATTGTGGCATGAGTTTTCAGCTATATGTATGCATGATATGCATACTGCATTGCACTGTGCCAGTACAGAGGGTACATTGACCAGATAATGCACTTAAAGAGTCCCTATGTAGTAGTATAACACACACACACATGTGTGAATGCACAAACGTAAAAATCGTACTGTTCCAATTTTTCACCTTTTTTTGAGGGAAAAAAAAATCGGAACGAATAAGACAAAATCGGACTGGTTGGCAGGTATGGGTGCACCAGTGTTGGACCGGAGCAAAGCTGTCAATCCCCGGTTTACAAAATAACCAATATGAAAAATTTGACAGATTTTACGTCATTCTTATTCTTTGTTTAGGGATGGCACCATATTGAAGTTGCCAGTTTCATGTCTCTGTATCTCAAGGATGCATTATCAGAAGTTAGTGAAACTTCTAACATATATTCAAAATACATCAGAGATTATATTTCATTTAAAGGGTCACTAAAATAAAAAAATAATTGCCCATTTTTCGTAGGAAGGTGTCATCAGGAGCCAAAAAATATCCATCACACAATTTTTTATGCATTCAGTCATATTTTATAATCATTTGAAACGTACATATTTGCTGATTTACACAGTCATAAGCCCCACCCCTAAAAAAACTCATCGAAGCGACATCGTGATCACGTGATCTGTGACGCATGAAAAGTAAGGGAAAATATTCCACTAACCTATACCGTGCGCGCCCGGAGGCCCCCGGCAGGCCCAGCCCGGTGCCAAGCATGATATTCACCGCATCGACCATTGGCATTGCGTATTTTCGTGTGTTTAATTCCTCACAATAACTTTTAAATAAATAAATAAATAAATTTTGGGACACAGTTTCATCAATAATGCCTAATCGGTGTATAGTTGCGGGCTGTAGCCTACATCATTTTCCTAAAGATGAAAATATACGGAAATTGTGGGTCGCAAAGGTAAAGCTCACGCGGGCAGAGTGGCAAGGGCCGGCCAAGTGAGTGGAGTACAATCTGCAGCGATCACTTTGCTGAAGATGATTTGAGGATCCTGGCCTGTATTCAGAATTTGACATGAAGAGAAGGATAAGCTAGCTAAAAGATTCAGCTATTCCAACGATCAGACTTGGAGTCAAGTCTTCCAATCTGTTTTTCAACGACAGCAGCTGCAGCAGCTTCACCCGTAGACCGAAAATTCTGTCTCTCGTTCGTTAGCTAAGACGACCTAACGAACGAGAGACAGCATTTTCGGTCTACTTCACCCGTAACTCCAGGGAGCTCCAACGCGCGTTGGAGCTCCCTGGAGTTACTTCACCCACGGCCCTTCACCGTATTCTGCGAGGGGTTCAAACATATAATATGGTCGAATTTCCCCTTGCCACTCGAGCTTCTTTGCCTTCGGGGTCTGATAAATCATCTGATAAATCAGAGTTCGTATCTGCATGGCTCAGAAAAGTCCTCCAACTCGGAATCGCGGGCACTTTTCCTCTCTCTATATAAGTTACTCGAATTCAGCCAAAATCTAAGTCAGTACTAACGTACTATGTAAAGCTTAGTAAAAAAAAAAAGCCGTGTGAAATAAACAAAACAAAAGCGTTCACCAGTCGCTATGTACGAGGGGAACATAGTCACTGCCGTAGTAAAGATGTGTAGGACATTGTACATATATACAGACGCATAAAACGGCTGTGCACGCGTTTATGACCAATGCAAAACTTTCGTTCGGCAAGCTCAGATGGATGAGAACATTGTTCAAAAGAAAAGCTAAAAACAAAACAAGAGGTGTATATTTGGGCAAAAGCGTTTTCTGATCTTGTAGAAAATATATTGCTAATGATTATTCACTCCTAAGATTATATTGATTAATTTCCCTTTTTCATAAATTGTCCATTGAACAGAGGGGTCAAATACCGCATTCTGTGTACAGTATTATATGCTGCAGCCTGCAGATCTTGTGCCTCTTACTTTTCATACGTCACTTGGGGGTTAGCCAATCAGCTCACGAGTTTTAAAGAACGGTCCCAAAACCTCTACTTTTCCCCCTTTTTCGCCAAAACGAGACATAATTTGGACAATCGATTGGCAGATTCGTGATTAGAAGGCAAAACTACATGGAAAGAGCACCCATTTTCTCTCTAATTTAGTCAACCTTTAAGTTATCAGATTACTAATCATGCTAAGTTATGCAAAATCGTTTCATAATATGCAACATATTGAGATTTCCACAAGGATAACTTTACAGAGTGTCGTCAGTAATCTGTAAGTCATTCCATGCCTGATATGTTTGTCAACTTAAGAGCTACTGTCTGATAGAATCAGGCAGATTTGAAAAAAGTCGGAAGATGGGGGTCGGCGGATTTCTTTTATATTTTGAAGTTGTGGTATATTATACAAATGATGCACAGGTTGGAGTGGGTCGGTAGGAATTGTGTACACAAGGTACCTCTGAATTGTCTGAACCCACGAGGCGCAGCCGAGTGGGTTTCGGACAAAATTCAGAGGTACCGAGGGTACACAATTCCTACCGACCCACGAAAAATACCTGTGCATCATCTGTTTTATAGAATGGGTAAAAAAAAAGTGAAAATCAAACTTTTTCCCAATCATGCATCCAGTGAAAGTGAGCCATGCGTCCGGTAAAAAAATTTACCGGACGCATGGCTGAAATTTACCGGACGCATGGCTAAATTTACCGGACGCATGGCTCAAATTTACCGGACGCATGGCACTGGTAAATCATTTCCATGCATCATAAATAGATTTTAGAAATTTAATGACTTCCATAGAGAACTGAAAATCTGGCTAATTAGGTTAAATTTCAGAATTTCATTTTATTTCAGTGTTCGAGTCTTGACCCGGGCTTAAGCCTAGGCTAAGCTAACTACTGTCATGACTGTCAACTTTTCTATTTTAGAATCTGTCACTCAGAATGTCAACAACAAGCCCAAGTTAGATATAATCTAGTCTATTTACATTAAAGCAAGTAATTTAAAGAATTAATGCAAAGAGAACTTCTAGTCTTGCATCAACAAATTTTAAGTCTGGTCAGCCCATAATCCAGGCCAGCCCAGACCAGGCCAGTCGCAGTGTATGCTGCGCTGTAGACTGTAGTGAATCACCGTACCGTATGCACTGCAGTGCAGTGCAGCGTACGGTACTGACGTTTCAGTTTCACACTGCACTTTCATTTAATCGCCTTTTCAGTTTGCTTGTTTTTAAACAGGTAGACCTATAATCGGATTTTATTGGGCTTACCATCAGAATCCGAAGTCAACTATCATTAACATCTGAATTTTGTCTCAAATCTTGCAATTCTCCGTCATTAAAAAGTCTCTCAGCTCAGACTCTCGCACTCTTTTTTTTTTTTCTTTGTGGCCCTGATAAGGGCCGTTGAAGTTTCAAGATTTGCCGGGAGCAAAACTCTTTTAGCCTGATTTAGCGGTCTTCTTGGGAAGAAGCACGGTTTGGATGTTGGGCAGAACACCACCTTGAGCAATCGTCACCCCACCCAGAAGCTTGTTGAGTTCTCGTTGAGTTCTCGCTTGTTTAGCACTCGCTAAAAATAAATATCGATAGCATGTTTACAGTGGCTATCGTCAGTGATCGTAATAATTATTGATATCGAACGTGCAGGCCAGTAAAATTCAAGGCACAGCTCTTGACCAATGAGATTGCAGGGATTCTGAAACCCATTCTATAAACAGGTTATATCCTACTTTCTGTTCATAATTCCATTCATAATTATCCCTACCCCCTAAAAATAGCCCTTTTTGGTACCTATCAAGGACATGAATTTTGAAATTTAGTGCAATTTTCATTCAGAGTAAAAATGCAATTAGGATTATACCATTCAAACGAAACTTACAGGGTTTCCCTTTCTATCTTCCTTCGTACAATTTGTATAGACAGTATTCAAAATAAAGTGTTGGATCATTCCATTTTTACTATAGGGGTGATGCCAATTTTCCCATTTTGAAGAAAATTGAAAAATGCCCATTTTGGGTCATTTTTGAAGTGGTGTATCTCAAATGGCCCAACTTTTTACACAAAAGTCACTAACATTCACTCAAAATCGGCATTTAATTTACAAAAACCGACACCAACATATACATGAAATACAATAAATTCAACTTACCGATGTTGGAAAAGGTAATTTCAAAAATGAAATCCGTAATTTACCGTCAATTATGACGAAACGGGGTATTGGAGGTCATTGTGTACATTTCCTGATCGCCGCGAGCGCAGACATCTCCCCTCCAAAATTTGGTCATTAAAAATTCGGTCCTTTTCGCACACACGTAAAAGTCCCAATTTTCTGCATGCGCGATCGTAGAGATCGATGGTTTGCACGCGATACCGAGTTCCTTTGTGGACAAAATTTATTGGCCGATTTTAGTCTAAAACATCGGCGGAATAAAAACAACATGCGATCGTCAAAAAAAATCTGCGGGAATTTCTTCGGTTTTGGACATGATTTTGACTTTGGATTTTGCTGAAAATATCAGAAGTTCTTCCTAACGGCAATTTGATGTAGGAGTGAGATTTTTAAGAGCTGAATTTGATAGGAAGTATTTTAAATATCTTTTTCCTCCCCCATACCTTTAGTACATGCGATAGAAAATTCGTAGTATTTTTGCATTAGTCCCGCGCAGTGGTCAATATGACCACTAACTAGTATTACGTGGTTTGGTCAAGTTGTGGGCACAAAAAAGGAAAGGCGTTACAAAGTGAAAGTGAAGCTGACTTAGGTGAGTAAGTACTAAGTAGTACAGCTGAATGAATGAAACAACACAGCTATATTTTGTTATTTCACACATTTTTTTCAGTATAATGACATTGTACTGTAGACAGTGTTATAATGATATCTACTAACTAATGCAGTATGGATTTGTTTCAGTTACAGCCATTCATGTGTGACTCTTTAAGTCATTTGGGTATCTAGAAATTGGGATTGTGGGCCTTAAATGTTGTATAAGGAAAAAGCTTAGGGGGCGCTGCCCCCTGTCATGCCTGTACCCCCGCTGCGGCGTTGCCCGGAACCCCTGGTCGATAGTCGTGAAGCTGAGTTCGCTGCGCTCACTCCACACCTATGCTCCACACGCAGGTCAAAGTCAGTGAGGTTGCAACCACCACTAAAAATGCTCTAGCTACAACACTGCACCATTGTATAAATTATGCTTTCTGTCCACTTTTGCACAGGTTTGGTGGAATACGGTTAAAAATACTGTATTATTATTTTTTCCCCATTTCTCATATTGGTAAATATGACAATGTGAAACTCTTATTTATATATAAGATGCGCAGCATAATTCCGTATCAAGCTATAAAAAGCGAAATTACGAAGGCACTCTATGACCAAGTATTGGGTAAATCAATGATAGAATTATTAGGTTAAACTTTCTTTGTTCAAAATGTGAACACTGGCATGTTTTAAAGTGCATCTTCACATAGGTAGAGATGATTACTCAATTCTTAAAAGAATAAAATTTCAAAATGAGTAATTATTGAGGCATAATCAGGACATTCCTAGATTAATGACAGGACATAGGTCATTGATATTGGGATTTAATGAATTATAAGAGCTTAATACTTGATTCTCTCTTATTTTATCCAAAAATGTTAAAATCGGCATATTTAAAGGACATGTTACGTAGGAAATCTTTTACAAGGTACAAATTACTCCACCCTCTAGAAATCAGGTGAGGTATTGGAAGTAGCATTATGCAGACACTCTGTAATCAACTATCAAATAAAAATATACGTCAGTCTTTGATTTTTGCGTGAGATGAATTTTAGATTAATTACCGTGTATTTTTGTTGTTGTTTTTTTCTTCAATTTCTCAAAAAGGGGGAAAATTGATTATTTTTTAGGTTTATTTTTATATTTTAAACACACATTACTCCACACTCTCGAAATCGGATATTGCATTTTGCACCATGGATGCACTATGCGACCGATTATTGATTGAAAATAGGCTAGGTCCTTGACATTAGCCCAGTAAGAATTTAGGTTTCAATTAACGTTTTTTTATTTCAATTTTCAAAGAAAATGTTAAAGATGGCATACCTTAGGTGTACTTTTGCATAACAAGTACACATTGCTCCACACTTTTGAAATCAGTTATCGATAGAAGCACTATGTAGGAACCCTGTGACGGAGTATTGATTAAATATAGGTTTGGTCATTGTTATTAGCCTAAGACGAATTAATGTTAAAGTTATTGTCTTTTTCTTGCAATTTTTTAAAAATGCGAAATAGGCATATACATACTGTAAGGTTATTTTGACATAAATACAAAAAAATACCCACATTTGGTCACGTAATATTTTGTTTGTCAACGTTAGCATTGAAAAACACTCTTTTTAGACATTTGTCAGAAGTTAAATAATGGTACTTTTTAACAGACATGTACATAAAAAGTGTAAGACACTCCACACTTTTGAAATCATAAATAAAAAGTAGACACGTGAAGACAATTCCTGACCAAATATTAGCTCATAAAAAGTTGGGCCATTTTTGTTATACTCTGTTGAATTTACCGTAAAATTGCAATTTTTCAAATTTCTCAAAAATCGAAAAAACTTTCCAAGTAAAAATATCACCATTTAGTCTAATCATTCATTATCAAATTTTATATCAGGAGCACCAACAAGGTTAAGATAGTTAGTGGCTAAAATTTCAAGGACATCGGTCATTTTACCTAGGTGAAACATTTACGTAAATTTGGGCGTTTTTCGTAAATTAAAAGTGTAAAAATAGGCTACAGAGGGCGCATTTTCGGGTGGGGTGGTAAAATCACAGCTAGAAATGGTGGAGCGGTTTCATAGCTATCTTTGAAAATGCTTCAAAGGACTTGATCAAACTTTAAAATATGAGTCCAATTTGCCCACCCCCATCTTCCGACCCCTGCCTGATTCTCTCAGACAGTAGCTCTTAAAAGGAAATATAACTAAAACTTGTTGTGAGCTTATGTTTTTGTTTCAGGAATTTCTTTACTTAATTAATGTGATATTCAAAATCATGAATAGGAGTAATAAGCAATACATTTCACTTTTAATTCTTTAGTAGTTTTTCTGTAGGAAGTCTGATTGAAATTGTTAATGTATCCATATGTATCCCAGGTGCTTGTTAATGTCAAGCCATGCTTATAAAACTAATTCATCTGTATCCATCATCATTTATTTCACCTGTGAGGTTCCGGTGATCATGTTCTTGATGAAATCACGATGTCCTGGGGCGTCGATGACAGTGACCTGGTACTTTTCCGTCTCAAATTTCCAGAGGGCGATGTCAATGGTGATACCACGTTCACGCTCAGCCTTCAGCTTATCAAGAACCCAGGCATATTTGAAGGATCCCTTTCCAAGCTGTTTGCAAAATATAAACATTAACCAAAGCTTGGCAAAATTACCATCTAATTTTACTTAATGGGCAGGTTCATGGTATACTCCCTTGAGGGTCGAACGATTCTCTAGTAATTAAAATGTGGCATAGATGGGCTTGTATGTTTAAAAGGTGATTATTCCCATTGACTTTATACATGGGTAATCCATGTATAAAGTATAGATGGGAATTATCACTTTTGGAACTTTCTAGCCGCTGCCCCCCCCCCCCCCCCCCCTTCATAAAATGTCAAGTTGGATAGTTTTGTGCCTATAATATATTAAACTTTTGCTAGGGTGTCACTATGTGCAGAATTATTGAAATTGACAGACTAAATTGCATTTTACTATAGTTACTGTAAAACAAGAACATTCGCGACATGAAAGTGACAGCCATTTTCACAGCAAGAAACTTTTGCCATTTTCAAAAATTTAATGTCAATTATAGTTCAATGATTTCACGGCATGAAACTTTCGCGAATCTGAACCACTCAAAAGTTTCTGATTTTACAGTAGGCATAATGTAGTGTTCAGGTAATTGTACAAACCTCAGCAGCTTCCTTCTCAAATTTCTCAATGGTACGCTTGTCAATTCCACCGGACTTGTAGATAAGATGACCCGTGGTGGTTGACTTGCCGGAATCTACGTGACCGACAACCACGATGTTGATATGCGCCTTTTCCTTACCCATGATGAACTGTTAATGGTCCAGATGACTTTCAGATAGAAGTGGCAACTGTAATAATGCTGGAAAAGAAAAAAATCTGGAATGAAGATCAAAAAGTACAAGTCTGTGCTGACCAAACTTTCAAACTTCAATTATTTCTGTCATCTTTTATGTTCCTTATGTGCATCGTAATTGTTTAATTTGCACCGTTTATAATCATGAAAATCAATAAAACATATGAATTTCAAAAAAATGTATTAAAAAAAAGATGAATTCTGCGCGCAGTCGAAATTTATGCCGCGGCCCTTGCCAGATCAGAAATATATCGCACATTCATGTTGATTTGTTTTAAATTTTGATTGAACCAGAATAAAAAGCCTCTCATAACATGTTAATTGACCTCTTTGACATTTAACCTTACACCTTATAACCCCTAAACCCACGGGTGTACACTGTAAAAAATAACTGTAGATTAACAGGTTTTTTTGACTTGTAAAATTACAAGTTTTGGCCCTAGGAAGAAGATCTCCACCCACCGACCTCATCACCAACCCACAGACGCCGCCACCAACGACCAACCCACCGGAAACCAACCCACCACAGTTGTTCTCCCGTACCTCGGCAAGACATCCCACCAACTACACCGCATACTTACTCAGGCCAACTTCAAAGTCCGACACCGATCCTCCAAGAAACTTCACTCCATCTTGCACTCACACAAGGACAAGACCCCTACCAACAAACAACCCGGTGTATACAAGATTCCCTGCGACTGCGGCAAAGTCTACATCGGAGAGACAGGACGAGACTTCAACACAAGACTTAAGGAACACAAGGCCTGCCACCGACTTAGCGACTGGGACAAATCTGCAATAGTCAAACACGCACAACAAGAAGATCACCACATCGACTGGGCACACAGCACTCTAATCACCAACATCAAGCACTGGCACACCAGACGAGTGAGGGAGGCCATCGAGATTCAACGCCACGACACAGTACCACAGGACACAGGACTTCATCTCAACCACATCTGGCACCCCATCCTTCATAGGGGCACCAACCAACACCAAACCCAATCCACACAACCAGCACCACTGACAACTCAATCCACTGAATCGCCGCCCACTCAACCCGCCGACCAGCCGACCATCCAGCACGCCGACCCGCCGACTACCAACGCCATCCCACCCAATCCTCAGGCCGACGCACCCCGACACCACAGCTCGCCGTCCCACCTACTCAAACCCGGTACAATCTCCGCCCTCGACCAGCAAACACACAAAGGACTTCACGCCGCCAGCCCCCCGCTACCAATCCATCCGACGTCCGCACTCACGTCCACTCAACTCTCGGACATAATAGCGCCACCACTGACAGCAACCCGCCCACACCACCGGCCGCCGATTCCTCCGACGTCCGCACACACTCCATAAAACCCCGCCGCTCGTCTAGCACACTTCACTCCTGATGACGGACAGTCAACCTGTCCGAAACGTCGAGTAACCTCCTACTCAAGCCTCATCTACTCAAACCTTCGCTACTCAATCCATCGCTGCTCATCCATCGATCATCAACCAAGTCTTCTCATCTCATCTCATCTGGTCTACAGTCCTTTTCAGGACTTCACCCATTGTCACGAAAGAATATTTCTTCTTTTCTCTCTTGTCATCCTTTCTCGTCTATCCATTTCTAATTTCCTTTTCCCTTTCCTCCTACCAACACACATGGTGAACCGTAAACCTTCTCCACGTTATAAGATCCACCATGCAAACCTTCAAAGATCATCTAAAGTTTTGGCCGTTTTTCTGTTAATACGGTATTTTTCTTGTGAAATGGCAGGAAAATTAGCAATTTTGTAATTTTACAAGTCAAAAAACCTGTTAATCTACAGTTACAAGTCAAAAAACCTGTTAATCTACAGTTATTTTTTACAGCTTCTGTGATCTTGACCTTTGACCTACGTACCCCAAAATCTAATCAGATCGTCTTCCCATGGTGATACACACTAGCACCAAGTTTTAAGTTCATACCTCATGTGGTTCTGAGTTATCGCTAGAACAAGAAAGCGGGACGGACGGACAACCCGAAAACATAATGCCTCCGGTACCTTCGGTGGGCGGAGGCATATAAAAAAAAGCTGGATGTTCCCATGCATCTTTACACACTTTAAACCCAAATACAGCAAAATTGCAGATATGCTTCAGCAAACTCTTTCCTTCACATCTGTTCACATCTGTTCACATCGAAAAATAAATTAGTTTAGGCTACAATGAAAGGGAGAGTTGTCCCAAGTGATGTCAGTTGAATGACCAATCTGCAATTTTGAGTCATATAAGACTTGGTTAAGTGATCTCGGTGGTACCATAGCTTGGAACCACAACTCGTCTCAAATCCGACTGAAGGTTTCGAGTCAAACAAGACACAAATCACAAGAACTTGGTTACAGTTTTGTAATAGTTTAATATTTGTCATCTGTCACCACCAAGAAAGTGCACCTTTATGAAATATCTGTATGCATGTTCTGCTCCAAACATGAAATAATATACATGTATTTTCTTTAAATTTTTTTTAAATGTAATTGCTGAGCAGCATCCTTTTATTATTGGGTGTATAACAAGCTATCCATACTTTATCTGGAGAATATTCCCTAAGAATATCAACAAAGGAAAAAACTTCAAATTCTGATTTTAATGAACAAATGGGAGTTTTCAACAATATAATCTGCCAATTAAACATTCTTAATGGGCCTTTTGTAAAGCTTATCTTAACTGGGAGGGGGAGGTCATTTTTAACCTCCAATCTCAGCCTTGGAAGGTCTGAATGAATGACAAAATAAAATTTGCATGGATATTGAGGCACATGCATCGAGGATTTGGAAAAATGTTTATTTAAACACTTATCATTTTATTACAATTAATGCAATTTAACTGTTTTTTCCATATTCATTAATATTTCACTTTAAAAATGTTGTATGAAGATCTATCTTTTTGATTAAAGTTTATTAATTAGCAGTCAACACTATTGCATTGACAAATCAATTCTTTTGTATTTTATAGTTTTATGAACATCTTATGTTTTACATAGTTTTTTTCCTTGGTTTCTACATTTTTTTTCCTTTCTATAAATATCTTATTCAATGTCAATTCATGCATAATTAAGCAAAGGGCTAGAAGACACAGCTGGCAGTTTTTTAGGGCAATCTGTACGCAAATGTATACAAAATGTTGATTTTCGTTTAATTTAAACCCGACATCGCGATGGATTGTCTGGTCTTTGAAAACATGCTCTCAAAACTTCCAACGCTTTTACAAAGTCATTAAAAGTCATTTAACAGTGATCAATAAGTGCTCACAAACAAGCATAACTTTCTTCCAGTTTGTACACCTTATGAAAACATGAACCATCCCGCTTCCCTTTTTTTTTTCTCTATCATGTTTTTTTTTTTTTTTTTGCTTTTACATATATTCATTTTGGGAGACCTTTCCCAACATGTAATGAAAGTTGGGTGCCCAGTAATTACTTAAAGTGTACAAACCAAAAGATATTTTGCTGCTATGTAATGGGTTCCATGTCGCAATACTACATCAAAACTAAAAGCTTCTAATACTTCTATAAAAAGATATTGCAAGCTTAAATATATTCTCAATAGACAAGAAAAAATACTTTGAAATTTGTTAGTTATGATTAAGAACAAATCAAGCAAAAAAATAATCCTACTGCAAATGCGCATTTGTTCTAGTTGCAACAGTGAATTACCCGTTATATACACATTTTCAATTGGATGAATGGGATTTCATTTACTAAAACACATCGAAGCTAAACTACAGGTACGAGCGACACATCTTGGCGACTGATGAACATGGGTAGCGAATAATGCTTTATTTCACTTTAAGTTTACATGACCTGATTTTCATTAAGATGTCATGAAATTGGGACAAGATAATTTGCATTGCACTGAACTTTTAACATTACCATTCGTTTGAAAGTGTTGTTATTACATTTTGATATGGAAATTGAACATTAGTTGGGACTGTTATCACAGCTTCATGCCGACGCACTCCGGCCTGGAAAAATGTCAGGCTACAGGGCCAGAGTGGTCAGTCTATTTTATTGGCAAAGTCATGGGTGCTTGTTCGAAAAATTAAATTTGTTTAATATTTTTTTTTGAACAAGTGGAACGTAGATAAATTCAATACAGAATTCGATAAGCTATTGCTTATGTGATCCCTGCAAAAAGAATTAGCTTAAGATCCCCCCTTTTTTTTTAATATTATATCACAAACCAGATTATCTTTGCTTTTACAACTCCCCACTTTGATTAAGCATAATATTACCCTCCCCTGATTTACCAAGAGGAGACCATTATTACCCCTACCCAAAGAATGGTAAAGTCCTGGAAGAGAGAATAGGAGAAAGCAAGCTTGGTAGTGATACCTTTGTGTGAGATGAACCATTCCACACTAAGTTATTACCATCACAACACACCACTGATTGTTTCTCTCGTCATTTCATCTTTCAGGTAAGGACAATCATTCAATTTCATTGTTTTATTTATTTGTTATGTTTTAATAGTAATGCTTACTGGATCATTATCATTGTTATAATGTTTGGACAAGTCTATTGGATAAAAGAAGCATTCTAGGGACTATTCCAAGTTTGAGAGATAGTTGAAGTGTGTATAAAACCATATCAAGTTTATTTCCTGATAATTGACATGTTGGGTCTCATACAATCTTGGGAAAGTCTTATCCATTATGACAGTGATCATGATTAACCTGAAGAGATTGTTGTATGTTGCAACTGTATTACATTTGAGAAGTGCAAACCATTGCAGATTATATTTCTAATGTGAATGGATTTCTGACTAGTTAATAATGCTGTGATGTTTGCTTTATACTATGATTCATAGGACAATATGAGTAGATAAGATTCATGAGAGAATACATGTTTTATATTTTGTATATTGAAAATATCAGTGGTGTCATTTAATTTACTTGAATACAGAAACACAGAGATGATTACATGAAATTGGTTTAGATATGTTTGCCAAGCTCTAAACTCTGCATTTGCCCTTGACGGTTTATTTGCATGTGGATCAAAACTCCTTGCTCAGAGTCTTGAAACAAAGGGAGCTCTGTCGCCTTACCCATTCCCACTATTAATTTCCCCCAGAGTCCATTTTAAAGGTGATACTGACATGAACCATTCTGTGCTTTAATGTTTGGGGTCATTTCACATCAAACCGCTATACTTGTATTATACATCGATATTGTTTTACTGTTCTTAATAATGCCTGTTCCTTGCTATTGTAAATCAGTGTTTGTAATTAGTGGGTTCATTCTAACATGTTGAGAATACAGGGTTGTGTACAGAGTTGTAGGAACTAGAGTTAGGGAGGGATCTAAGTTAGTTGTAAATGTGAATAGGGCCTTTGCCAAGGGGAGTGCGGGTTGGCTGGTGCCATCACTGGTAATACATTATCAGATTACTGAACAGAGGTAGTGTTTACACTATACCCAATTGCCATTGCACTGTATTATTTTGGAACAGGTGCGGGTCATGTTTACACTAGGCCTACTGAAGTGATACTTAATCTTGGGAATAAAGTTAGTCTTTACATTCCTAATGTGTATAATCAATTAAATCTAAAGTCATTGCAATGTTTTGTATATATACCATACCCTTACAAATCGCTATTCATTCTGCACATATTATGGAATATAAAGGTTTGGGTGTAATTTAGACGTAATAGCATTGTTTTGTTTATCTTGTTTTAGTTCTTTTATATTACTTTTAGTTATGGTATAATGAAGTCAAGTGTTATTCTAAATAGATCTACTGATAGATTATTGTAGTTAGATATACAAGTCTGAAAGAAAATACTGAACGTTATATTTTGTTTGTTAATTGTAACAATGTTTTGTATTACACTTTATTCTTCTTTTGAGATGATATTTTAGAGAAAAGTTTGAATAAACGTGTCGATTCCACACGGCTTGTCTCGAATGGGTGGGGTGCGGGAGCGGGATGGGAGCGGGATGGGAGCGGGAACGGGCACACCCTTTCGAGACAAGCCCCCCCCCCCCCCCGGTTATCTCGAATGGACGCGTTCCCAGCGAGAAGTTCAATGAACGCGCCACTTCGAGACAACCGGGGGGGCTTTCCTCGAATGAGTGTGTTGAGTAGACTTTTGTAATAGACGTTTTAGAATTTTTTTTGAAAAATGTACTCTTGCTGGTTTTTTCGTTTTTCTTTTGTCTAAGATGTAGAAAATATAACCGGCAGTGGCGGCACCAGGATTTTTAAAGTGGGGTGGGGGGGGGGGGGGGCAAAAGAAATTGTTTGGGGCAAGGGCGGACAAACAAAATTTTCCACCCTTTTATTTTTTTCACTCCGAAAATTATTGGGGGCAACTGGGGGGCAAAGCTTCTGACTGGGGGGCAAATGCCCCCCCCCATACCCCCCGGTGCCGTCACTGATAACCGGGGGTTGTCAAATGAATGTATGAGGTTGCATGAATTCATAATGGAATGTTCATTTAAAAGTCAAAGGTCTGGTCGGGCAGACAGTCCAGAATAGAATGTTAATTCACTGCGGCGTATTTTTTTACGGGGGGGGGGGGGGGCACAAGATGGCCATGCCCCACCCCTTATTGGTGGGTGAGTAAGAAAATAGGAAGATGAATGAGGAAGATGAAAAAATATTCCCGGGCAAATGTAAATAGGGGTCAATTTTCGCAGACTCTGGTGGTTTCCTCCCGGGGATAGGTGGGGGGGGGGGGTTAATTTCCTAAATTGCCTGGATAGGGGGTCCAATATCTCAGAAAATTTCCCGGGATAGGGGGTAAAACAAATTCCAACTTCTCCGGAATAGGGGGTCACTTTTGAAAAGGAGTTACGAGCATAGGCCTACCCCTGGTATGGGGAGTTGGGGGCCGGGTACAAACGACCTTTTGATATGAGTTTTGACTTTTGATAGTGGGTATTGATAGAATGATAGTGGCATTAAAAGGTGTTTCTAACTTTGGAAAGATGATAAACACACCTTGGCTTATGTCAGCACATGTCTGTAACACAATTTCACAATATTTAACAGGTCACGCCAAAAAAATAAAAATAAATTAACAATCCTAGCTACGCCACTTGCCCTTTCTTCCCCGTGTGTTTTAATGCATAATTATTCAATTCTCCGATTTATTTTGCACAAATAATGATTTCCTTGTCAAAAGCATTTTTAGATACCGTTTTTTATATTTTCTACATCTTAGACAAAAGAAAAACGAAAAAACCAGCAAGAGTACATTTTTCAAAAAAAATTCTAAAACGTCTGTTACAAAAGTCTGCTCAACACACTCATTCGAGGAAAGCCCCCCCGGTTGTCTCGAAGTGGCGCGTTCATTGAACTTCTCGCTGGGAACGCGTCCATTCGAGATAACCGGGGGGGGGGGGGGCTTGTCTCGAAAGGGTGTGCCCGTTCCCGCTCCCATCCCGCTCCCGCACCCCACCCATTCGAGACAAGCCATTCCACACTAAGTTATTACCATCACAACACACCACTGATTGTTTCTCTCGTCATTTCATCTTTCAGCCCCCTATACCCCTATAGGGGCGTTACACTTAGTTTGATGAATTCATGTTTGTTTTATAATTAAATAATTTGGGCATGATCCAGAGAGGATGTGGCCCACCCCTCCCCCCCCCTTCCATTTATGAGATCATGCTCTCAGATCTTTCCTCCCTTTTTCCTCCTTTTAATTCTTCCTCGGAAGTTAACTTATTTTTTTTCTTCATTTCATTTTTTCTGTTGCTCCATCATCATCATCATCAGATACAGTGCATTCAGATTTTCCGACAAGGATGATAACTGATCATCAGACTTTCAAATTTGCTGTTAGAGGTTAAACATTTAGTCTGTTTTAAAGGCGGGGGGGGGGGGGGTCATCATTTTGCGGTTTGCCAACAGGCTATACTGATTTTGCCAACGGAAATGCTTCAATAGGAATGTCAGCATTTCCTCCATTAGCGATGTCCATTGTCATGTAGCCCATTCGCCAAGTTATTAATGCTCAAAACAGTCAGTCCGGGTCTGTTGTAGCATTTTGATAGTTTTGAGTGAGGTCGGCAAATCTTTTACAAAAATATATACCTGAGTAGGCCTATATATATATATATATATATCTATATATATATAGTTTGAGCACTGTCTTAGATTGCGTGGAGAGTCTCTATGTGAGACGTTCACTATTTGCGTTATATGCTATGCTCGCTGCTCGCAGTTCGAGCACTCTGGTGACTCCACTATGCAATTCTTCCCCACAATGTGTAACCGCACAACAAGGGTCCCAAGTCCTTGTGTTGCCATAAAGCCATTATGGTAATAGCCGGGAGGGCGCATTGTTATACATAATTTGTATTAACGCTCGCTGCACATGCAGTTTGAGCACTGTCTTAGATTGCGTGGAGAGTCTCTATGTGAGACGTTCACTATTTGCGTTATATGCTATGCTCGCTGCTCGCAGTTCGAGCACTCTGGTGACTCCACTATGCAATTCTTCCCCACAATGTGTAACCGCACAACAAGGGTCCCAAGTCCTTGTGTTGCCATAAAGCCATTATGGTAATAGCCGGGAGGGCGCATTGTTATACATAATTTGTATTAACGCTCGCTGCACATGCAGTTTGAGCACTGTCTTAGATTGCGTGGAGAGTCTCTATGTGAGACGTTCACTATTTGCGTTATATGCTATGCTCGCAGTTCGAGCACTCTGGTGACTCCACTATGCAATTCTTCCCCACAATGTGTAACCGCACAACAAGGGTCCCAAGTCCTTGTGTTGCCATAAAGCCATTATGGTAATAGTCGGGAGGGCGCATTTTTATACATAATTTGTATATATATATATATATATATATATATACTGAAGAGTTGTCAATCTGTCCGTCAACTTATCTGGTGTCGTCGAAATCACTGGCCCGTCTCCGTGGTCTAGTGGTTAAGGCATTGGCGTTAAAGCCAATGACCCGGGTTCGATTGCCGGCGGAGGACAGCTCTGGGGAACTTTGATTTAGGCTACGCAACCATTATTCTCTCATTGTCATTTCTCACAATTATATATATTCTATTAATATATTACGCTAAGGATTTGGGGCCTTTTTTTTGTGTTCAAATAAGCGCCTCCCCCGGCCCTTTCGGTCCCCACCTTTTGGTACCCACGGGCAGGAAATTGTTCTTAGAGTGGTGGGAGGCACTTCTTAAGGGCTGACGTGCCGTCCATATTTCATAAATTCATTTTTAAACATTGAATTTCCGCAGGGGGTAATAATTCTGACAACCCATGAAGCGGGGAGAAACCTCAAATGGTGTATTGCCAAATTAGTACAGCTTGACTCCGCATGCATGGATGGCTTCAATGTACAGTATATACGGAGCAACAACACACGTGTTATTCATTTGCGTTCATTCATGTACAGGTAGTACTATATGTTTCACGCATAGAGTTACATCATTTGAAGCTTGATGGTTACATACATACAGTTTAGTGTGTATGTAACTTCATGGTTTCACGGCGCGGCGTCCGGAGATGTCTCATTGAGGTCGGTATACGGTGTAGTATGCAAGCACAGACCCTAATTTGACACTTTCTCAGAAAATCTGATAAGAAGAAGATCCGCGGAAGGGGGGGGAGGGGGGATAGTTCGGTAATGTGTTCCAAATTAGGTTAAATTTCTTTTACGGTTCCTTTTTGGCTAAAAAGAAGTCTTATGATGATGATGTAGGCTTAAATAGGATGTAAAATACCAAGCAAGATATAAAAGCGCCGTTAATGGTATAAAAATAGGGGATAAACGGGTTTCCCTGTTTAGGGTATCAAAATCTGCCCCTACTTCAATCTGCTTTTTAATTCAGCAAGTGATTTACGTGGATAATGTCAATGTCTCGGTAGTGGGGGGGGGGGGGGGGGGGGGAGGGTGGTCGTCGCGGTCGATTTGGATCGATTCAGGTGCCCGTAAAATTTTTTGCCTCTTATTTGTGAAAATTCGGCTCCAGGGAGTCCGATTTATGTAAGCATGGTATACTTTCTAAATTGAACTTTGAACAGTTTTTTGTTGTTTTAGTTGTTTTTTGTGTTTTTTTTTTGTGTGTGTGTGTGTGTTTTGGTTTTTTTGGTTTTTTTTTTTTTTTTTTGGGTTTTTTTTTTTTGGTTTTTTTTTTTGGGGGGGGGCTGTTTCTTAGTTGAACTTAATTCTTTCTGTGCTACAATTTCTTTTATGTGGGGGTTGATGTTCGATGAGACAGGGTGAAGGGGAGGAACATGTAACTGTTAAATGTAAAGAAATAAAATTCGAAAAAGGAGGGGATTTCTGCCATATATTCATATTTTAGGACTCTTTATTTCAATTTAATTTATTTCTACATTTTACTTATATCATGGAAGCATATACTTGGGTAAACTTCCTTTTGCAACAGCCTCCGGAAATGAAAACAATATATAACTTAGGGTTGGGGTTAGGTTTAGAGTTTAGGGTAGGTTTTCGGGTTTACGTAACCACACACTTGGGTGGCTGTCGCATAAGTCATTCCTATTATCAACAACTAAATTGACATGAATGGGGAAATGGCCCTAATACCGTGGGGAAAATGGCCCTAATACCGTTTGAAATATGTTATTGTATATCGCCTGAAATATATTATTCATTCCCTTATGACAGACTAAACCGATCCGACATCATTCTGGGGAGGGAGGTGTAGCAGATCACGTCACTTAGGAATATCGGTTGCCACGGTGTAAAGAAGGAGCCCCTTCCCCACAACCAAACCAACCAAAATTTCCTTCGAAAATATTTCCACTATGATATGGATACGTATAGGATATTACTCCCGTCTCCCCTCGCTCTAGGGGTGACGGGAGGGTAGTAGGGAAAAGTCAATCCGTCGGTCCTCCCAAGACCCATATAAGGGGGCCATAATCCCCCTGAAAAGAAAATGACAATAATTTTTCCCCTCATTTTTGCATCATTAAAAGGGGCATACCGCTAATTATGCACGTTATGTTTTCGTGGCCATAATTTCTCTGAGTATTAAACCACAGAAACATGGCAATAGAGTACCTATATAAAGAGAGTAGCGACAACTCGTGATTTGAACGCCATTTTGTTTCCACTGCTATGCAACATTTCTTTTCAATTCCGATGAGCACCTGGGTGTTCTCAATAGAAAGAATTCAAACGCCATTTTGTGTCCAGAAAAGTCAGACGTCCATGTCGCTACTCTCTATATAAAGGTACTCTACATGGCAAGATCAAATCGCTCCCTCTAGGTATATGCAGGGATATTCTACTCGAACATTATTATATCCATATCATTTAGTCTTCATCAAGATGAAAATGTATTTTCTTAAGAACTCATGCAAACTTTGGATAAATAACACATACTCACATGTTCAGGGGCGGATCCAGGATTTAGTATAAGGGGGGGGGGGGGGGGGGCACACAAGTGCAGGTTTGTCAACTTTTGGAAAAGGCAGACCCGTATTTTCTTGGTCTTGAAAATTCGGTCAGTGGGGGGTTATGGGGGTCCCTCCATAATTCTCTGACAAGCAAAAAATAAAAGGTTTTCATTCTAAACGGGGGGGGGGGGGGGGGCACAATCGACAAAAGGGCGGATCGTCTATGGTTAAATTGCATACTTTCCTTCTAAAGGGGGGGGGGCACGGGCTGCAAGTGCCCCCCCCCCCACCCCCCCCCTGGATCCGCCAATGCACATGTTGTAAATACTTCTTGCTAAAAAATAACTTTACCCGACTTTTTTTTTTTATTCACTTGATTATTGTGACATACGGTACGGTGATTAATCAACACAGCTAGCGCCCGTGGATGTCCACGGGCTGCTTCTGCTAGTATATATATATATATATAAATATATTTGACTAACGGGTACATTAAGTCGACACCTAACAATGCAGTTTATTCCGTCATAATAGCGACTCCTACATTAGGTCGACAGTTGGTACATTAGGTCGACAGTTGAACAAAGAAAAAGAACAAAAACTGTCCTCCTAATGCACCCATTAGTCGTTTCTATATATACATGTATATATATATATATATATACTGAACTACAAAAGAAACGTCGCACTTTTCAAATTGATATCTTTTACACATGATATTGGAATTTGATACGTAAAATCACATTTTATGCTTTTTTAACATCACAGATATGGCATTGACCGTCCATAACACATCATCATAACAAAATGTGATTTCTGTGTAGGATTAAAACTCATATCCTTTCCGTGAACATGGTAGTGCACTCGAGCGCAGCTTTTTGAAAAGCATGATGCACATGCACATCCTCTATCCAGTGGGTTTAAAAGGGAACCAAAAACCTTCATCCTGTGAGCGCTGTCACCATGCCACGTCTGACTCGAAACCAGAGGGAACAAGCCATCGGACGTCTTCATGCTGGCCAACGTCCTAGAGTCATTGCCAACGACTTCAATGCAGCGTTCGGACAGTAGAGAGACTGCGGGAGCGATACAATGCAACCAACAGCACCAACGATCGTCAGCGCAGTGGTTGTCCCAGGGTGACAACAGCACGTCAAGATCGCCATCTTTACCGGGACCACTTGCAGGATCGCTTCCGCAGAGCAACAGAATCCGCTCTACAGACCAATTTCTGCAGCAACTGTTCGTCGTCGGCTGAGAAGCTTCAACTGGTCTTGTCGGCGTCCTGCTCGGGGCCCTATCCTCACCGTTCGACATCGTCGGGAACGTATCCTGTGGGCCCAACAACGTCAGAACTGGCGCTATCAACGACGAGAGTCGTTATTGCACATCTGTACTTGTTAATCAAAACAAAGCAAAACATTTTCTCAGTTTTCACTCTTGAATAAAGAATATGTTTCATTGTAAATAAAACAGTTTCAAACACATACATGTGCGACGTTTCTTTTGTAATTCAGTATATATAGCGTGAGGATTGATGAGACAGGAGACAAAGGACGTAGCTGAACTTCAACTTTATTGGATCAAGCTTTCGGCCTTCACGGCCTTCTTCAGGTTCGAAAGTGAAGTTTCATTGAGGGTGACTTTCGAACCTGAAGAAGGCCGTGAAGGCCGAAAGCTTGATCCAATAAAGTTGAAGTTCAGCTACGTCCTTTGTTTCTGTCTCATCAATCCTCACGCTATACAATTTACCGAGATGCCGTCGAAATGTTAAAGTTGGGTATCTTCGCATATATAGTATATATATATATATATATATATATATATATATATATATATATATATATATATATATAAGAAAGAAAGAACAGCTTATCCTATAGAGAAGCTGTTCTTTCTTTTTTCTCGGTTATTAATGGGGAAAAATCCAGACTGATTCAAATTTGGTCCGATACGACCTATCCCTATCCCTTACCCTCACCCTTTAAAAAGTTTCATTGATGTCCCTATATAACTTAAAATAACGGCATTATATATGCCAACAAGAATGGCCTAAAATTTGTATTAGTTTTACAACGCAAGGGTTTTATAAATTGGTCACTTTATTAAATTCCTAAGATGAATAAAGAGCGGGTGGGGGGATGCGACTAAACCTCAGCTTCAAACATTATCATGTTGCTGGGGATGTATAGGGCTACCAAAGACCCCTCTTTATAAAATGCGCCTTATTCTTTATCACTCATTCTCGCCCAATACATTAGAAGCATGATCGATAAGATATCTTAAAGCATTTGGCGACTGATTTTTGAAAACCACAATAAAGGTTGACCAGACGAAGGTTCATGAATAGGGGAGGGGGTAGCAAATTTAATTTCAAGAATGTGTTCATTTTGTTCTTAGATTGCTCCCGAAAGTGGGGAAATGCCTTTATACATGTCGCTTGTTATTTTGTTATGCATTGATTTATATTGTTGCTTAAATCTATGCCTATAATAACCACCAACAGTATATTTTATCCAGCTTTATGTTTTCACTGTAGCTATAACTATATGAGTTTCGATGTTGGTTTCCCCTGCACTCTCTAGCTGTCGGCGTATTCTTGCTTTGCTCATATCAAACAACTGATTCATTAAAGTCATTTGAATGATTTATTCCACTGACTTTGGGTTATATTTCATTTCATACACAAACATATACTATTAGGCATATATATATATATATATATATATATATATATGTATGGGTTTGTGTGTGTGTGTAAGGATAAAATGATACACTTACCTGAAATTTATACACGTTGTGGCTTCCGCCTTCCGGTCGAGCAATTAAAATACGATTTTACACTGTATTTCAATGCAAACTATTTTGACAAACATAAATCTCTAAAATTACTTGAAATCATAATTTACAAAAAAACAACATGACAAGAGAAGCACAATTTTATTGGGACATATGGCGATCCTCAACATACGATACAAGTTCGCAGGTTCTATTCTAAAAAAAATAAACAAGTGGAATGACGGTGATCAACATTTTCGTCTGCATAAAAGCATAAATACAGTTCCCATCTATTTCAACACTTGTCATGTTCTTTCTCTTCTTTTTCCTCTTCTTCAGAGTTCTTCTTAAAGCCCCTCTACCTCTGGTGCACTTGGCCACTTTCAGTGTCTTTTCATGCTTATTGTTAACTTGAGCCTTTATTCCATATACTTACTGCAACATCAACGCTAAATAAATGGAAGCACAGACAATCTAAAAATTAGATTAACATAATTTACTTACAAAAATTATATGAACTTAAACTCTTTGTTTAGAAATAAAATACATGTATCTCAAAAAAACTTTCTTGAAATCATTCCTATTACTATAAGGAAAATATGAATCACTTTTGATATCAGTTGGTTTGCCATGATTTGATTGATTACTTTCTCTTCATGCATTTTTTTTCTTTAAACATAATATTAAACAAATATTAATACATCATGAAGTAATTACATTGTATAGTTTAAACATAACTGAATCATAAAGAAGGCTTGTCACATAAGCAGATCGAGCTTGATGGCGTGACAATCCTTTTTTTTTAATACAAAAAAGATATTATTCCTAAATATAACAAACACTTTTTTTTTTTTTTGGGGGGGGGGGGCTTATCAGAATGGAAATCGGAGCCCCTCCCCCATTTAAAATTTTTAATATTTTTTTAACAAGTGGAACGTAGATAAATTCAATACAGAATTCGATAAGCTATTGCTGAATTCATGTTTGTTTTATAATTTCACTGATTATATGAATACCAATGTCAAGTTCAGCTTCTGATATTACTTTAATATTTTTTTTTGGTGTGTGTGGGAAATAATTTGGGCATGATCCAGAGAGGATGTGGCAAAGACCCTCCCCCTCCCCCCCCCCCCCTTCCATTTATGAGATCATGTTCTCAGATCTTTCCTCCCTTTTTCCTCCTTTTAATTCTTCCTCGGAAGTTAACTTATTTTTTTCTTCATTTCATTTTTTCTGTTGCTCCATCATCATCATCAGATACAGTGTATTCAGATTTTGCGACAAGGATGATAACTGATCATCAGACTTTCAAATTTGCTGTTAGAGGTTAAACATTTAGTCTGTTTTAAAGGCGGGGAGGGGTCATCATTTTGCGGTTTGCCAACAGGCTATAAAAATCACTGATTTTGCCAACGGAAATGCTTGAATAGGAATGTCAGCATTTCCTCCCTCAACGATGTCCATTGCCATGTAGCCCATTCGCCAAGTTATTAATGCTCAAAACAGTCAGTCCGGGTCTGTTGTAGCATCAGTCCAATTTATCAAGGTTTTATCATAACTTTTCAGACTCGTGTAATGTCATCATTCTGCCTCGTCTTTATTGAGGAAAGTAATATTTCCAAGACAATTTAGATTTGAGATATGAATTATTCCATCTCTTTTCTCTCGCTCTTTCTCGCTGTCAATTTTGAACTTTTTAAAAATGAAAGTGGTATTAAATTTGTCTAAAGTTGATTTCTAAAGAGATCTGTCCAGAGGCGACGCTAGCGGTGTAACCCCCCCCCCCCCCCCTCCAAAATCTGTGTCGGCAAAGCTCGTCATGATATTTCTGATAGTTTTTACAAAAATATATACCTGAGTAGGCCTATATATATATATATATATATATATATATATATACTGAATATTTGTCAATCTGTCGGTCAACTTATCTGGTGTCGCCGAAATCACTGGCCCGTCTCCGTGGTCTAGTGGTTAAGGCATTGGCGTTAAAGCCAATGACCCGGGTTCGATTGCCGGCGGAGGACAGCTCTGGGGAACTTTGATTTAGGTTACGCAACCATTATTCTCTCATTGTCATTTCTCACAATTATATATATATATATATTCACAACAAGGGTCCCAAGTCCTTGTGTTGCCATAAAGCCATTATGGTAATAGCCGCGGGAGGGCGCATTGTTATACATAATTTGTAATTTATATATTATATATATATATATTAATACCCCTAACGGGTACATTAGGAGGACAGTTTTTGTCTTATTTCTATGGTCAACTGTCGACCTAATGTACCAACTGTCTACCTAATGTACCCTTTAGTAAAATATATATATATAATATATAATATATTTTACTAAAGGGTACATTAGGTCGACACCTAACAATGCAGTTTATTTCGTCATAATAGCGACCCCTACATTAGGTAGACAGTAGACAGTCTATAGAAATGAGACAAAAACTGTCCTCTTAATGTACCCATTAGGGGTATATATTTATATATATATATATATATAATATATATATATTTGTACCTGGGTCCTGTCCGCTACCGTCGGTTTCACGCTCGACGCGATCTTCAGGCAGACTGGTGACTCGACTCGACGGTAGCGGACAGGACCCAGGTACAAATATTTAGCTCTGCCCTTCAGCATTGAGCACTTTTGAATGCCTCAACTCCAAATTTAACTACACCTGTGTGAATACATGTATATATATTGTAATGAAATAACATATAGAGCAGCTTTGGCAACTGTCGTTGCAACTCTCGTTGCCAAAATCTCGAAATAAATACAATGTGAAAGGAAATGAGAGAATAATGGTTGCGTAACTTAAATCAAAGTTCCCCAGAGCTGTCCTCCCTTTTCGAAATTTTTTGCAAAGGCTGAAAAAATGACTCCGCCAGGAATCGAACCCGGGTCGTTGACTTAGAACGCCAATGCCTTAACCACTAGACCACGGAGACGGGTCAGTGGTTTCGGCGACACCAGATTCATTTGACCGACAGATTAACAAATTTTCAACTTTATTAATTAATTCCTTTGTCAGGGGCAGGTAAGTTTTGAACAAAGACAAGCCGCGTGCCTCAGCTGGATCCAAGCGATTGCTTTGAGATACATGTATACATTAGAATAATTATTAACAATATTGTAAGGAAATAACATATACAACAGCTTTGGCAACTCTCTTGGAAATAAATACAATGTGAAAGGAAATGAGAGAGCTGTCCTTTCTTTTCTTTCTTTCTTATATATAGATACATATAAGAAAGAAAGAAAGAACAGCTTCTCCTATTTATATATATATATACATATACATCGGAGAAGCTGTTCTTTCTTTTTTTCTCGGTTATTAATGGAAAAAATTCCAGACTGATTCAAATTTATTCCGATACGACCTATCCCTATCCCTTACCCTCACCCTTTAAAAAGTTTCATTGAGGTCCCTATATAACTTAAAATAACGGCATTATATATGCCAACAAGAATGGCCTAAAATTTATATTAGTTTTAAAACGCAAGGGTTTTATAAATTGGTCACTTTATTAAATTCCTACGATGAATAAAGAGTGGGTGGGGGGGGGGGGGGTGCGACTAAACCTCAGCTTCAAACATTATCATGTTGGTGGGGATGTATAGGGCTAACAAACGACCCCTCTTTATAAAATGCGCCTTATTCTTTATCACTCATTCTCGCCCAATACATTAGAAGCATGATCGATAAGATATCTTAAAGCATTTGGCGACTGATTTTTGAAAACCACAATAAAGGTTGACCAGACGAAGGTTCATGAATAGGGGAGGGGTAACAAATTTAATTTCAAGAATGTGTTCATTTTGTTCTTAGATTGCTCCCGAAAGTGGGAAAAAATATTTTTGAGGGAGGGGGCAATACGTACGGTACTATTCTACTCTCAGTTAACGAAGCCTATGAAAATCAGTAGTTTTCCAATTCATATTTGTTTATGATATATTGTTGACATTTGTATTGCTTGAATTTTCCTAATGTCATTGCCTTATTTTTAAACTCTTTATACATGTCGCTTGTTATTTTTTTAAGCATTGATTTATATTGTTGCTTAAATCTATGCCTATAATAACCACCAACAGTATATTTTATCCAGCTTTATGTTTTCACTGTAGCTATAACTATATGAGTTTCGATGTTGGTTTCCCCTGCACTCTCTAGCTGTCGGCGTATTCTTGCTTTGCTCATATCAAACAACTGATTCATTAAAGTCATTTGAATAATTTATTCCACTGACTTTTGGTTTTATTTCATTTCATACACAAACTTATACTATTAGGCATATATATATATATATATTTCTCTGGATTCCGTATTTGGGAGACACGGCTTTGTCATTTTAATTGTTCCGCTTGTCTCCCAAATGCGGTTCGTGTCTCCTAATGCGGTGGTCTGTATTGTGACGGAATAAACTGCATTGTTACATGTCTACCAAACTTGGGATCCAGTGGAATATATGTATGTGTGTGTTTGTGTGTGAGTGTGGGTCTGTTTAGCAGTATGTCCGAGGACATTTTCGGGCAGAGAACAAAAAAAAAATCATGACAACAATGGTCCTCGGAAGCCGGACAATAGTCCTCGAACGTCGAACAATGAATTTGTGCTTTATTCCGTCGACTGTCCGAGGACGAGGAACAATAGAGGAACAATACCTTTCCTCGGAAGTAAAGCCATGTAGAGCTGAGTGTGTGTGTGTGTGTGTGTAAGGATAAAATGATACACTTACCTGAAATTTATACACGTTGTGGCTTCCGCCTTCCGGTCGAGCAATTAAAATACGATTTTACACTGTATTTCAATGCAAACTATTTTGACAAACATAAATCTCTAAAATTACTTGAAATCATAATTTACAAAAAAACAACATGACAAGAGAAGCACAATTTTAATGGGACATATGGCGATCCTCAACATACGATACAAGTTCGCAGGTTCTATTCTAAAACAAATAAACAAGTGGAATGACGGTGATCAACATTTTCGTTTGCATAAAAGCATAAATACAGTTCCCATCTATTTCAACACTTGTCATGTTCTTTTTCTTCTTTTTCCTCTTCTTCAGAGTTCTTCTTAAAGCCCCTCTACCTCTGGTGCACTTGGCCACTATCAGTGTCTTTTCATGCTTACTGTTAACTTGAGCCTTTATTCCATATACTTACTGCAACATCAACGGTAAATAAATGGAAGCACATACAATCTAAAAATTAGATTAACATAATAACTTTGGATAGCAGTTGGTTTGCCATGATTTGATTGATTAATTTCTCTTCATGCATTTTCTTTAAGCATATTAAACAAATATTTATACATCATGAAGTAATTACATTGTATAGTTTAAACATAACTGAATCATAAAGAAGGCTTGTCACATAAGCAGATCGAGCTTGATGGCGTGACAATCCTTTTTTTTAATACAAAAAAGATATTATTCCTGATTATAACAAACATAGAAATGTACACTTAGTAACCAAGCATAAGAAATGTGTTTTTCACCTATTTGCATTATCACAGCACTGAAAAGATATTTCAAATAGGCATGATAATAATCACAAAGATATTCTCGTATTGTCTTATGTTTCTTTCAGTAAATTATACAAAATATAAATTCTGTCCTTAATTGATATAAGCATGGCTGTGGTTGATCAAACTTTCATTATCCAGAAGTGACCTTTACCCCCTAGAATATTATTTTGTTTTTGCCATTATCACTGTCAGCGAGGGGGGTATATATTTTTAAGGCCAAATTTCAGTATTTCATAATAAATCACTAAATAAACTTCCTGCACTAAATTATTTAAATGAAATTTACAACTTTTCATGGTCATATAAAATCAGGAAAATCACTTCTTCTCCAATTATGGCATGATGAATTATACATGTAATTATCGGATGATATAGAAATACAAGTTTACTTTGAATTATAATCTTTCGATAGAATAAATAGATATTTCTTCTTTTTATTATCATATCCATAGACTAAAAAGTAACAACATTGTATTTAAAAAGTCGAAAATCTAAAGGAAGAACAATGAATCGTTCCGAAAAGGGGATATATACATGTAGTTTGAACGCCTTTCACAATCAGAAAATAACAGCACCGATGGCACGCAAAGTAAAATGTAGGGACAAAAAAAAAATTCGCCAAACCTTCACAAATCGCTTAGTTTGTAAGGGGTTATGGGGTCCTGTTTCCCTCCATAATTCCCTGACAAGCAAAAAAAAAAAAGAAAAAAAAAAGGTCTTCACTCTAAAAGGGGGGGGGGGGGCACAATCGAGAAAATGGCGAATCGTCTATGGTAAAAATTCATACTTCTCTTCCAAAAGGGGGGGGGGGCACGGGCCGGCTGTACCCCCCCCCCCCCTGGATCCGCCAATGATACCATGTTGCAATCGATTTTTTCAAAGCGTCATTCAAAGAATTATTTGTAGTAGGTCCATGGCAGGCCTGTAACGCTTAACGGGGAGGGAGGGGGGGGGGGGGGTTGGAGAGAGGTCAGAGGGTTCGAATATTTAAAAAAAAATCCAAAGTGACATCAGAATATTGATGTTTAGGTTAAAATTTTTAAAACATTTCCATACCAACTGGCTTAGATAGGGGAGGGGCGCACAAGGGGTCACGTGAAAGGGGAGAGCGGAAAGAATGTCGAAAATAATGGATAATAGGGTTTCCAGTCAATTTTATTTGCTTTTCTCCTGCAACTTCATAACCTTGCACAGCCATTTATAAGGCCTAGTCAATATACGTCTTTGGACATTCATTTTCGGAATGTATTTTTCATTTTGCTATTTTGTCAAAGACTGAAAGAGTTCAAAGAGGTATTCAAAATCGTCACCCGGTCGTTGTAAGGTCTTGTCTATGTGACGAATTGAATGACAGTTTCTTGAAATCGACTTCCCAAAGATGGATTTGATGATAAAATTTTGCAGCGGATTGCCAGGTCGGACGAATTCGAATGAAATCTGACCAAAAAAAATGAACCTGTTGAATGACATTTTAATAAACTATCTTTGACATCTGACATTTGGATGATTATTGATTCCTATAGGACGAAACTTAAGTGCTCAATGATGCATTTTGATCTTTAAAAAGTGTTACAAATCCTTACAATAAAAGGAGATAGATTGCTTAAAACATCAAACAAAGATAACATGGGAAGATAAGCAGTGATAAGCATGGTAAGACTCAAATTAAATCTGTGGTAATGAATATAATAGTGAAATATAAAAACCATACTGGAAAAGAGAGAGATGGGTATTTTTTTATTGTGTCTGTTCATTTAAAAATTGAAAATTTTCCCGCTCTCAAGTTGCATGGAGTACTCCAGGCGGACCCGGTCAAGTCATTCAGGCCCTTTGATTATGGACCTATAATATAGCCTGTTCAACCGAAGTGCCATGTGAGTATTTTATAAAACATGGAAACTATAATGAGAAATAACAAGATACTCCAATATAACACTTGGGGTGTTTTGGAAATATTATTTGGGAGATAGTAAAATACGTTTTCCCTCGCTCGCTTCGCTTTAATCACAAAACTTTGAAATAGATTCAGGCAGCGAGGACCATGAATATTTCCACAGTATTTATTGTAATATGTCCATGAATGTTCAATGTTACGACAATTTTCGGGCACGTCACTGCCTTATGATCGCCATGGCGCCCAGATATTAGGGTTAACTTACTTTCTATATTGAAATAAGCAACAGCAAATTAAAGTTCATATTTCTTCGCTCGCTTCGCTCGCTCGCAAATCTTAGAAATTAGTTTCAAGCAGCGAGGTGCATGAATATTTCCATAGGATGCTACTGCAATATTCAGGTACGTCGCTGCCCTATCGCCATGGCACCCGCATACTTGTTAGGTCCACTTTCTATACCGAAATGAGCAGCAGTAAAGTAAAGAGCATTTTCCCTCGCTCGCTTTGCTCGCTCGCAAACCTTATAAACCGGATAGTTCCATGCAGCGACTCCGAGGTCCATGAATATTCAATGTTATGACAATTTTCAGGCACGTCACTGCCCTATGGCCATGGACAGCTCTGGAGAATTTTGATTTAAGTTACGCAACCTTTATTCTCTCATTTTATTTATTTCCACGAGAGTTGCCAAAGCTATTATATAATATACCCTCGTGCCCATACCCCTGGAGAGGCAAGCCCCCTGACCCCTGACCCCGCCACCCCTACTCGGTCGCTTGGCGTAGAAAGGTCCACTTTTTCAAATGTTGAACCCCCCCCCCCCTCCCCCGAAAAAAATCCTAGTTACGGGCCTGCGATGGAAAGAGAGGGGCTATATGTGAGACTGTTACTTTGCTTCGACGGGAGCCCGGATAGCTCAGTTGGTAGAGCACTGGTCAGGTAATCCAGGGTCCGGGTTCGAATCCCGGTCGGGGCATTGTAATTTTCTCACATTTACTTTCTTTTATGATATATTCAATTTACTTCAATCCTATCAATTATGATATTATAAATATTAAGGTGTATTACCCTCCACCACCTTAGGGGTGCATCCAGGATTTTGTAAAAGATGGGGCACACGTTGCAGAAAATTTTCTGAAAAGTTGAAAAAGGTCATTTCAAAAGGGGGGAGGGGGTACAATCTTGAAGTTGTATACTGAAGGTATATCACTGTGTATCAAGGGGGCATGGGCTGCAAGTGCTCCCTGACATCTGCCACTGCCCCCTCCCACCCCTACCCCTCCAGTAACAGAGATATAAAGGTAACTCTAGCTTACCTCTCACACAAAATTTACATTTCACATTATTACATGTAGTTATGGAACCCCCCCCCCCCCCCCCCGCCTCCCCCTTTGATTCCTCTCATACATAAAAGTATATCACATGAACATTATCACTGAAATGAGAATTTTGAATTTGACAAGCTCTAAAAAATGTAAATGTTTTAGGTAACTAGATGACTTTTCATCTCCTTAACATGAAAAAAGATAAATTAAATCTTTTTTGTTGTTGTTGTCTATTTAATAACAATGAATATGAATTCAAATAACAAGTTTATTACCTAAAAAAAAAATCTTGAAATTGCACATATTTGCAGAAGTCTAGTGGTAAGTGAAATTTTCACATCACTCATATAATTGAATTAATATTCAGTTTTTCTCATCAGCTTTCAAGTAATATACATGACAACTGTTTCTTTCTATTATACTGTTGCTGGTCACCAACATAAATTAAATCTAGGTTTGGTTAAATTTCATTCAGCTGAAGGCACTTATTTGTTAGGCTTTCAGCAAATGCAATATTCCAATAAAAATCCTCCCAATCAGAAACCATTGTTAGGGATATCTATATTGTTTTATTTTGAATGAAAGCCTCAACTTCATTATGTTACACCCGGCAGGGGGGGGGGGGGGGTGTTTTATGATGTCAATACTCTTATTGTAGAAAATAAAACACAAGGAGTTTAAATGGGTGTACACTACTTGCTGTCACTCGTGGAATCACAATAATGATCTTTTATTGTTTTGAATATCACACAAAGCAAAACTTCAACATTATAATATCAAACATAATAACAAGATGAGAATGAAATATAAAAAAATATTAAAATATGATTATATGAACAAAACAAACTATAATGCAATACTGAAACTTTTCCAAAGTATCAACCCTGAGGTCATAAAACGTATAGTCAAAACTGTAAACTAGAACTTATGATTGATGACTATCTCTACTTATCAAGATTATACTTGAATATTCTCACTAAAACTATAGAATATCAACTAACTTTTAACTACGAAACCAAAGCAACTAAATAACTTAACAACCCAGAACAAAACAATAATAATGTAAATGAAATGCGAAATGAAATGAATATGGAAATGAAGGTGAAAATAGAATGGTTATGACGATAAAATTAGACAAATGAAAACTATCATAAACAAACAAATAAATTAACAAAACACATCTCATTAACCAAACCGGTAATGTGTATAATTAAATTAAACCAACCGAACTTAAACTATTGCATCTCTTTTGGTTTAATTCCCGATAAATTATCAAATGCAAAAGCCAAATAATCTTTTAATACTGAAACAATTAATGTGAAACTCAATCTAGAAATTTAAGATATTATTGCCGAACGAATTTGCGAACAAAAGTCAATAAAGCCAAACTGCATCATCATGTAATAAAATTAATTCCTGGGTTATAAAAATGAGAAAATCAAATAAACTTGCAAAACCCTATTATTAATTTAAGATGCTTAACACCAACAGGTTAAACTGCATCAAACTCACAAAAGCTAAAAACGCCTGATAATGAAATGTAAATAATGAATTATTCAGTGTTTTTCCAAAATACTGAAAGTTGATCAACAATACTGAAAAATGATCAACATTACCAACATAAACAAAGTTAAACATACTATGAAAATCATATAAACAATTCCATTTTAGAGAATAGAAAATGTTCGGATGCTTACCTGTATTGTAGAATAAAACACAAGGAGTTTAATTGGGTGTACACTGCTTGCTGTCTCTCGTGGAATCACAATAATGATGCCACTTTTAGTATTCCCAGCGTTATACACAAGCCAAACCAACTCTGTGTTTTCTCTTACAATACAGTAGGCTATTCCATTAGGGGTGTACAAATACACTTCCAGTCTGTAAATTATCCCTAAGTAAAATATAATTTATATCAATTTGATAAAATGTAACATGACTGTGGATCAAAATGTATCATGTAAAATAAATATTAAATCATAAATCCAAAGAATAATATGATAATTCTTATTGCTCATATAAACCACCCCTCACCTGGACTGTTGCATTTCTACATTACCAAGCAACCAGGTTGAGATCGTATCCGGACACCTACCCCCCGGATAACCACCCCTAGGATAACCACCCTCTAGGAAAACTACCCCCTAGGACAACTACCTCTAGGGCAACCACCCTCTAGGACGACTACCCCCGGGACTATTACCCTCTAGGATGATTACCCCCCAACTAACTACCCCCTAGGGCAACCACCCTCAAGGACAACTACCCCGGACAACTACCCCTAGGACAACTACCCCCAGACAACTACCCCCTAGGACAACTACCCCCTAGGACAACTACCCCCAGACAACTACCCCCTGGACAACTGTCCCCCTCCCCCCCCCCCCCCCCCCGACAACTATCTCCTGGGTAACTACCCCCAGACAACTACCCCCTAGGACAACTACCCCCAGACAACTACCCCTAGGACAACTACCCCTAGGACAATCACCCTCTAGGACAACTACCCCCAGACAACTACCCCCTAGGACAACTACCCTCTAGGACAACTACCCCCAGACAACTACCCCCTATGACAACCGCCCTCTAGGACAACTACCCCCGGACAACTACCCCCTAGGACAGCCACCCTCTAGGAAAAGTACTCAGATTGTAATCCAGATTGTGCTCGTTTGCTACGCTCGCTCGCAAAGTTCAAGTTCATGTCAATAAGTTTCGTGCAATTTACTGCATCTGCACGTAGCCTGAATGTCATCAGCCTAGCCATATACATGTGCGCGTACACAGATCGGTCGTGTGATCTGTCTAAACACACCGATATTTCATAATTAATTCATAAAAAGGCCGGAATTCTACGCAACCAATTACAGAAGTCAGCTTAAGATAGGCCAAACCTAGAACTCTTACTATCTTAAGAAACCATTTAACTGGTTAATTCCCACCATTAACAGCACTTCTAACCAATTAACAAATTTATGACATTAACCTCCCTAACAATTCATAAAAAAAAAAAATCAGAAAGAACAATAAGGGGATTTTTCTTTTTAATTCCATGAAATTTCATAAAAGTCCAGGAAATTTGATGTTCTGTTTCATGATTTTTTTTTTTTAACATGTGGAAACACCCAGTAAGACAGAATACACATAGTATGTATACACACATTCTACAAAGTTCATGGGATTCTGATGCGATCGTAGCCCTTTGGAATAATTTCAGAATATTTTTTGAAATTCCAGGAATTTTCAGTGTTCATTTCAGGATAATTCATTTCTAAAAGTTGGAGCACTGCACTGCACGTATCCACACGGCGTTCATAAAGTGCTTTTCGCCATGTTGGATTCGCGCATGGGCAATAGCGTATTAAAAGTTTCGCTCTTTGCGTGTTGTCATCATTTTCTTTATCCAAGTTTACTTTTTGGAGACCCCTCCCCATAAAATACTGACATATTACGAACGAACAAACATTGATACCGATAGTTTGAACTCTGAAAAATAACTAGATCACACTATTTTCTCAAAATAAAAACCATTTGTCCCCATTTTTGGACCTAAACACAGATCCTGAGTTCCCCTGTCACCTGACATCGTTGTGGTCTGGTCTACTTTTTTATTTAAATCATAGTGAAAGCTGAAATGATGTCCAAACCTTGCATTTTTCCGTGTTTGGTAAGAGAAATCTCACTTATATTACAGTCCCAGTAGTACTTTCAAATAATTGATGCATTTTATCCATAATCTCTGCAGGCTTACAATACAGAAAATTCTGTTGTTTCTTAGGCGAATAATAGGCGAGTAAATATTGTTCAGCTGGTTTCTTTCAGCATTGCCTTTGACTTCGCCGGTGGCCGCTCGGTATGGTGCTCAACCAAATTTTTTTTTTTTTTTTTTTTTTTTTTTTTGGGGGGGGGGCACTGCCCCAACTTCGATGACTTTAAAAACGATGGGCCTATCTATTTAACTGTTAGGTGGACGTATATGTTGAGGGGTTTTCAATGTTTTTTGCATAGCACATCCCAAAAAATTCATGCTATGGCAATGCATGGCTATATGCTCGTGTATGGGCACTGATTAGTGATTTTAAAAAAAAATCTGTTTGAGGGGTGGGGGGCACTGATGAAACTAATGCCATTGATGGGGGGGGGGGGCTGCTACGAAGAAATTTTAAAAAAATCTAACATTGATACGTTCATGATAACATGGGTATAGATTAGACAATAATCATTTAAAAAATTGTGGATTATTTTTTGCACATCGATCCCTGGCCAAATTATAGCTATGGGGTTCATGCCACAGATGAATGATTTATTTTTTATTTTATTTTTTTTTTGGGGGGGGGGGCTGCTATACAACAAAAAAAAAACAACTAGATTTCTAGATTCTAATTGGTCACTGAGCAGTCACGATAGTTAATACGGGCATAGGTTAGACAATTATTTTTTATAAAAATATTGTTAATGTTTTATTGAGAGTTCATGCACTGCAGATGGCTTTTAAATTTTAATAAAAAATCTTTTGGATAGTCCAGCACCTTCCACTGATGTTGTGACAGTCAAATCTATAGGCTATGCTATAATGCCTGACAAGATTATGAGAAATGAAAAGGCATGTTTTTCAAAATTCTTAAGTCGAAAACTTCAAATTTGTCCGACAACCAGCTTTAAAAAAACAAAACAAAACAAAACACTAAGCTATGTCAAGCAATTTATCTTTCCACCTATTCCTGTCTGTTTTCTTCCAGATGATTCCGGTCATGTGGACTATTTTCACTATCTGCTGTTGGATGGAGAAGCACCAATCATTGGTGTATGAAGCAGATATGTTTTGCTCCAGCCAATTAAGTTTCTATAGGTTTTCCCGGTCAATTTCAAACTTTCTCCAATCAATTTAACGTTTCGAGCAATCAATTTCGCCCGAAATGCGATCGCGGTAACAAATCAGAATTCAAATTCGTCTTTGGCTACTCAAAATCAACATCTAAGCAATCAAATTGCAAATCGCGCCAATCAATTTAAAACAATGAGCAATGGTATTCGTCAATCGTCATTCAAATTCGTCCATTCGTAACAATTCCGTCTTTGCGGTCATTCAAATTCGTTAATGAGCATGCATATTTGAAATAACTGCAATCAAATTAAGAATGTGAGGTTCGCCTGGCAAGACAAAATATCGACGGATAGACCGGCACACTTTCAGACAGAAGACCATGTACCGATAACTGAGAAATATGTAATGAGAGAAAGATAAACGTAAAGATGAAAGATATGAAACGATGAACATAAACATGCACAAAAGAAATGAAAAGCCACAAGATAAGTAGATGACATCTACAAGAAAAACATGTATAGGAAAAAATAAAATGAAAATAAAGAAAACAAACATGGAAAAAAAAAGAAGAAAAAGAATAGAAATTACAAAATAAAGAAAACATGTCATGAATGAAACAAAACAAAAAATAAAAAAATCTGAAACATTGAAAAGAAAATAAAAATAAAATATATTATATATATATATATATATATATATATATATATAAAGTGAAAGAAATGCGAGAATAACGTTGCGTAGCTCAATCAAAGTTCCCCAGAGCTGTCCTCCTTTTTTGAAATTTTTGCAAAGGCTAAAAAAATGTCTCCGCCGGGAATCGAACCCGGGTCGTTGGCTTAGAACCCCAATGCCTTAACCACTAGACCACGGAGACGGGTTAGTGGTTTCGGCGATACCAGATTCAATTGACCGACATATATATATATATATATATATATATATATATATATATATATTGTGAGGAAATAACATATACAACAGCTTTGGCAACTCTCGTGGAAATAAATACAGTGCGAAAGGAAATGAGAGAATAATGGTTGCGTAACTTAAATCAAATCAACAATATATATATATATATATATATATATATAAAATGGATGATAAAGAAAACAAGAAATGTGAAAGTAATGTGTATATACGTTTGTGTATGTGTGCATGTTAGATCAAAATAGAAAATCGACTTCCTAAAAACGATTTTTAATGCTCGAAACACGTTCCCCAGCCATGACTTCTTAAATTGATTGCGGTAATTTTAAATTCCATTGCACATGAACGAAAATGTTTTCCTATTAACGCTTTTGATCGCACAACAACGAAATTGCTTGCGCTAAGATGAAATTGCTTGCCTATTAACACTTTTGATCACTCAAAAACGAAATTGCGTGTTCTAAAATGAAATTGATTGCTGTTTGTGTTAATTTGAATGATCGATACACACGATACGCGAGGTATCGTTTTATTTGAATGACCATTTTACGAATTTGATTGGCAAGGGTTTAAAATTGACCGGGAAATCCTATATTAATTCAGATGTGATGAAGTCTCAAAAGTGAAAAGGAACACCCTTTTACATATAGAGAGACTTCCCTCAGTGATCTATAGAAATTATTTTTAATTTTGGCACTTGCATCATAAAATCTGATGAAAAGTCATTATAAAAACTAGTAGAATTTATTTTGAAATATTTCATGTACATGTATTTTTTTTTTAATCCCTCAAATGATCAATTTTTAAGCTTGGTGACTTATGAGATGGAATAAGAATAAAGAATTAGAAAGAGGGCAATGGTAGACCCTCATAATTAATTTACTGGTATGTAATTATTACATCTCACTTCATGAGGTAGATCTACCATAATACTCTATTAAAAATATTGCTTATTATTTGTTTTTATGTTTATTGTATGATCTGTTCACTCATTTTGAAGGAGTTTAATCGGTATTTGTTTTTCTCAAGAAAAAAATTTACCGGGGGGGGGGGGGTGGGGGCTGCCGTTTTCTGCATTCTTTTTTAAAGATAATTTTCTACTTTATTTATATAAGACCTATTGTTTGAAGGATTGTTTTTTCTTGGAACTTTGTATTTTTTAAAAATATGCTCAAAATTATTATTATTATTTATGATATTGACTCTGTTCCTAAGTAAATTGACTGAACCCCATGGTCTATTGAGCTGGTTATGTCGAAAATAAGAATGGATTGAGAATTGAGTTGGTTGATGGTATATTGATTTATACACTTACAAGTGAACATGAAATGATTTATTAAAATGTCAATACCTGAATTTTATGAAATATTTATGTGAAATGATCGTGACGAGTGGGAGAGTGAGGACAGTTTGTACGCATTATGTTTAAGTTTTTTGTGCATCCATAAACAAGTTTTATCATTGAAAGTTTTCCCATAAAATAGATAGAAGACTATGGAGAATAAACCGCCTGAACTTGAGACCACTTAACCCTCTTTAGTGATTTGGTTTCTCTTTTTCTCCCCCTACAATTCATTAGACGTCTGTCTCTCGCAGTATATATCGAAAGTTCAAACTGGTTAGAGGGACCTATTTCGTCAGACTTAGTGGCACAGAAGGGAATCAAATTGTGGTCTTGTTTATTAAAATGCAAATCGCTATCACGAATTAAACAAGTTCCTACGGGGTTTTTTTCGGGGGTGGGGGAGGCGGATTCGCCCCCCCCCCCTCCCTCACGCACTCTACAATTTTGCAACTCGTTACAAAGCTACCACCCAATCGAGTCTTAAAGGAAATCAGCATTGTGGTTGGTCGATTTAAAAAAAAAATAGTATGGTGTGTACAGTCATGTTAAGATGGGTGTGAAAGCAACCGAGAACACAATGTTCGGAAATATATCCCTTTTCACCATAGGGTTTATTTATGAATACGAGCATAAATGACTTTTGAAACATTTATTCCATGAAAGATGCCATCATAATCACGGGGAGTAATTAGATCTTCACACTTTTAACACACTTAAGATTATCATGAGCCAAAAAATGTTGACACGCTCATTTCATTGGCATTTGGGGCAGGGGACACTGTGCCCCCTATTTTGGGGAAAAAACAATGGTTACAAGTTCTGGCAAATTTCTCGGAATTAATGCCTTTTTGTATGTTTCACTTTCTGTGTATTATTTCAGTAACTATTATTACAGAGGAACCAAAAGACATATTTGTTGGTATTGTAATGATCTTGGACTGTTCCAACGCGCATACAGCAGTTTTAATTGATTATGCGCTATACATGTGAGAGTTATTGTTTTGGGGACCATAGATTCTGTTTGAATTTTACTCGAAGACCGTTGTAGATTGTTATTTTATGTTCGCCTTTTCAGCAGGAAACAACGCAAGATATTGGATTTATTATTCATGAAAATGCATAGGCCTATTAGTTAAATACTCACCAAACCCTTGGTTATAACTCCCTAATTTCCAGAAGATCTTATTTTGGGAGAGAAACCTCATACCTTTCTCAGTTGGTTTAAATATTGAATATGTCATAGAAATTCACAGAACACTACCTTTGAAAAAAAAATCCCAGATGGAAAAATTCAAACAGTACAATGCACCATCAAACACCGAGTTCAAACACCCAACTTTTAAAACAAAAATGTAATACCATGGGAACCCCCCCCCCCCCCCTGTGCTCAAGGGTATAGACACATTCAACTGCAATCATATCATTTTTTACGTGCTGTGGTGAGATTTAACATTATGATGCCGTGGGAGGTTAGATACCCCCTCCTCCTGATACTCATTATATCCTTACTGATTGTTGGTCACCCCCCCCCCCCCTCCACATCCTCCTTTGGCCGAAATCAGTTTACATGCCATCAAGTATCTGGGAGTTGTGCCTGTTTGGGAAGTGGGGGGGGGGGGGGGGGTAGTTGACCTACATGCCATGGATGAAAGTATGTTGGTTGTTGTCCGATTGAATATTTCCCCTAAGTCGTTATTGTCCGGGGGTAGTTCTCTGGGTGGTAGTTACCTTAGGTGGTAGTTGTCAAGGAGGTGTCCTACAGGGTGGTTGTCCTAGGGGGTAGTTGTCTGGGGGGGGGGGGGGTAGTTATCCGGGTGTAGTTGTCCTAGAGGGTGGTTGTCCTAGTTGTCCTAGGGGTAGTTGTCTGGGGGTAGTTGTCCTAGGGGTAGTTGTCTGGGGGGTAGTTGTCTGGGGGTAGTTGTCCAGGGAGTAGTTGTCCTGGGGCAGTTATCCAGAGGGTATAGTTGTCTGGGGTAGTTGTCCAGAGGGTAGTTGTCTGGGGGTAGTTGTCCAGGGGGTAGTTGTCCTGGGGGTAGTTATCCAGAGGGTAGTTTTCTGGGGGTAGTTGTCTGGGGTAGTTGTCCAGAGGGTAGTTATCTGGGGGGTAGTTGTCCCAGGGGGTAGTTGTCCAGGGGGAAGTTGTCGGGGGGTAGTTGTCTGGGGGGTAGTTGTCCAGGGGGTAGTTGTCTGGGGGTAGTTATCCAGAGGGTAGTTTTCTGGGGTAGTTGTCTGGGGTAGTTGTCCAGAGGGTAGTTATCTGGGGGGTAGTTGTCCAGGGGGGGTAGTTGTCCAGGGGGTAGTTGTCTGGGGGTAGTTGTCCTAGGGGGTAGTTTGTCCGGGGGTAGTTTTCCTACACTCTTAGAACAGGTGGTAAAAAAACATGTGGTTAAACAGTTGTGGTAAGAATATGTGTCAAAATGTACACATATCTGTGTAGAAGCATGAAACAAGGGTACACAGCATGCGAGTTAAACGTTTACACCACCGCGGTAAAAAGAAACCCCATTCTGGTCAAACTTCGTCCACATGTCAAAATGTTACCCATTTGTGGTAATCATCAACACACTTGGACACGATGACAAGAGAGAGGGTAGTAAAATATACAGCTCCTCATTGTACCCTCCACAATAGACCTGTTTACTAAGTGATTCAAATTTTATGCATACTTTTGAAACAAAGGTTGTTCTTGACAACCTGAAAGCTTGCCAGAGGCTTGTCAGACATAGCAACAAGTAATGTATGCAAACTGGATTCCAAGTATTGTAGTTCATTCATTAATAACAGGCTAATGGAATACCTCGTTACTAGGTCCCCAGGAAAGAAACATCCATAAATTTGGAATCACTTAGTAAACAGGTCTATTGTTGGTCTATATGGTAGAAGAACATCCCTTCATTGCTATAATGTAAATAAGTAGAACCGTGAATATGCATGTGACACCTGTTCTACATTTTTGTACATAATAGCATTAGCAATGAAGGGATGTTCTTTGTCTACCAGAACCAGTGTGGAAGGTACAATGAGGAGCTGTATATTTTGTCCGCTTCTTTGTTTGACATGTTCATAGTTCTAGCAAAGAGTTTAAATACGAAGAGTGCTCAGTGCCGAAATAAAGCACGCGTATATATTGTGGTACATGTCGATCGGCCCAGAGGAAAGGTTATAGTCTTAATCAAGGTGTTTTTTATTTTTTCCTTCTTTTTCTGGACAGCGCTTTTGCCGTTTGGTAAAGCTAAACTAAAGGGCATAATCTTGATATTGTCCCTTGAAATACAAACTTATGTCCTAAAACAGATAGGAATCAACTCTAACTGCACCAGGGAGGAGACTGAGAGGGAGAGAGTTGGGAGGGGGGGGGGGGGGGGGGGCGCTCGGACTAGATGTTTGTTTTTTTGTTAAAGTTATTTGCTATGAAATTTCTATTAATATTTATGTGATGATGGGGGGGGGGGGTCAAAACATGTTCCCTGATATTAAGCTCTATAGCAAGCACTGCGATATTTGACGGGAATGTCGAGAGAAGTTATTTAAAAATAATAATGTGCTATCTTTATTTTTCTATTAAATCAGAATATTTCATTTGATATGATTTATGGAAGTTATGGGGATTACAGACCTGCAATGTAATTTTATTAGCCTTATTCTTTTTAAATTCAAGACAGAAAAAGGCTTTAATTAAATGAGATTGTGCGCGAGCAATTCCTTATATAAATGTAAAGATTACATTAAGAGTGGCGTATCCAAGATTATCCAAGAATGTACATGCCCCTATGTGCCAGCAAAACAAAATATGACATAATATGAAAGGAAATGTGTACCCCCCCCCCCCCCCCCCGCACAGAAAGAATATAACCAACCAATATAACCAACTTATGGTAAGTTATTTGTAATATTCCGCTGGTAGAAAATATGAGACGACGGGCGAAGAAAACAGTAAAGGGGCTTGCTCCGAAGCCATCACCAACGCAATAGGGCTTTACCGATTGTACGAAAAGGGGGATGGCCTCCGTGTTTTGAATTGAATTAACTAGTAACCAACAATATAGCAGCTGATGACATAATTTATTTATTACCAGTCCTATTTTGTATTTGTAGAATATCCCATTACTTTTGCCCCATCTCTCTTTGTCTCCCCCCTCATTTTTCTCATACTCTCTTTTCTCTCTTACAACAGATCTGTAAAAAATGACTCCAATAGAATTGAGGAAAAATAATGATCTCTTATTTTTTTAATTTGTGTTTTTATTTTATAGGAAATCAACAAAAAATCACCAACAATTACAAGTGATTTACATGATTAAAAACAAAATCACTGAGCAAAAAAAAAAAAAAAAAAAAAAAAAACACCCAACAAAAACAAAATAAAGCAGCTGGAACAAAATTTTAAAAAAAACTGGAGTAATAATATCTGATACCCTACACCCCTCCTTTGACAGCCCTGCATCAATTTTGTGCCCCCACCCTACTACATCCCGCATTCGCCCTTGTCATAGAATGTCAGTGTCAGACTCATATCCATAACAGGGTTCAGAAGGCCCCCCCCCCCCCCCCCCCCCCCCCCCCCCCCCCCCCACACACACCCCCCCACTACCCTGCCGGTCTCTCGGTACCAAGGACAACCAAACAACGACACAGCAAGCAAAAAAAACCTGAATGAGCCAAGTTTTGGCAAACTGACATATCATCGGCAAAGCCACGGCAACGCCACCACCTTTATCGGGATCGCAGAGGGGTAGACCAAGCCTAGATAGTGCTAGACACCTATCATGTCCATGCACCTATTCCGCTCGGCTATTCCATGCTGCTTGCATGAACATCAGCCATTAGGCTAGGCGTAATGCGGTGATAGAACATTGATTATACGAATTTATGAATTTAACACATTGAATTTTGCCTCTGGTACATTAGAAATATAGTAGTGAACTGGAATTTAGTTAGATTTTCTTCTAAACGGCTAGGCTGGGTTTGCTTTCGGGCGGACGTACGTCTGCTACATGGTCGTCTGCTAGTGCACGATCTAATTGGATGTCGTCACTCACGTGATCGGTACACGCCCATTTACATTAGGTCATCGATAACAAATTTGAAGGCACGTGTTGTAGTATGGCAAATTATTTTTTTTGGTCGAAAGCATGCATATTCCCGGGGATTTGTGCGGGTTTATTGGACTCACCGAGCCTCAATTATACCCTTCATAGCTTTAAATTTCATGTAAATCACATTTTTCATAATTTCAAATAAATACTAGGGGAATTAAAATCATTTCAAAACCCCTGTTTTTACGTGTTAACCAATGGGAGCTGGAAGCCAAAAGCATGCATATTCCGGGGATTTATGGGGGGTTTATTGGACTCATCGATCCTCAATTATACCCTTTCAGGGCTTTAAATTTCATGTAAATCACATTTTTCATAATTTCAAATAAATACTAGGGGAATTAAAATCATTTCAAAACCCCCGTTTTTCATGTGTTAGCCTATGGGAGCTGGAAGGCCAAAAGCATGCATATTCCCGGGGATTTATGGGGGGTTTACTGGACTCACCAAGCCTTCATTATACCTTATTAGAGCTTCAAATTTCATGCAAATCACATTTTTTACTTTTCAAAGAAAAAATTATGGGAATTATAACCACCCTAAAATTCTTGTTTTTGCGTGTTAACCTATGGCAGGCGAGACGTTTTTGGTCAAAAGCATGCATATTCCCGGGATTTATGGGCGGTTTACTGAACTCATCAAGCCTTAATTATACCTTTTCAGAGCTTTAAATTTTATGTAAATCACGTTTTTTTATATTTTCAAATAAAAATTATGGGAATTATAATCATCCTAAAATTCCTTGTTTTCGCGTGTAAACCTATGGCAGGAGAGACTTTTTTTGGGTAAAAAAGCATGCATATTCCCGGGGATTTATGCGGGGTCTATTCAACTAGTTGAGTCTTAATTATACATTTTCAGAGCTTTAAATTTTATTCAAGGGCACCATTTTTCAAAATTTTGATTTAATTCTGCGGGGAATTAT
>CM046856.1:34576316-34850342 GCA_025617745.1 Heliocidaris erythrogramma
ACTGGATAAATGAAAAAAAATGACAAAGAAAGAAGCTTAAAGAACTGTTCAGTTTATATTACATGTACATGTACTGTCAAAATCTTGGAGATTTTAGCTAAAATCAAAGGAATTCCAAGATTCCCCACCTTTAAAATAGTGTATCAATCTTTTATACATAAATATGCAAAATGAAAACCAATGATTCTTCAATGTATTTAAATAAATATATTTCAGCAGTGATTATAACCTTCTTTTTGCTTGATCATTTCGTGAATATCTCTATAAAAAACCACCAAACTATATTGTTATGAACCGCATAGTTTTGAAATATATTGTATTGAGCCATATCAGAAAACGATATAGTATAAAACAAGACCTGCTGGTACATGTACTTTATTTTTTGCATAAATCATGTGGATACATTTCTTGTCAAGTGTCAATTTATGAATTCATGATGGTATCATGCAAAAATTTGACAATATATAGGTTTTATGATTATTTTCTCTTTTTGGTTTTTTTTCAGTGAGTTGTAATTTAAATTACTACAAAGATCATACATGATATATATTTTTATATTTTTCTCTTTTTGGCATTCAAACAGATGTTACAATGTACATACCTACATGTACATGTATGAATCTGTCAAAGAACTTGACAGAACTTTGATAGTTTGCAGAATATGCAATTTGTTGTACGATGAAATTGTTTAATAAAAGATATGATTGCTCTTGATATTGAATTTTTAATTAGATGCTAGTATTTTTTTTAATGCTAAATTATTTGCCAATGATATGAATTTACTCTGAATATGATATACATGTACATGTAGTATACAACATCATTCTCCTTCATGGGAAGACTGATATTTTACCAATATCATTGGGTCTACATGTGTATGTAATAAAATTTCTTAGAAACCTAACTCTTATCCTAATTTCTTTGAAGGGAAATTGACCCTTTATAGAAATTTGGCCTGTGGGGGAAACAGAAAATAAGAAAAAAGAAATTAATTCAAGTTTTGGACTGCAACATTGTTTGGAGTGTACACTGTATATATATACATGTGTTCCAATAGTCCACTGTGGCAGTCCCGTTTGTTCCAAAGCCACTAAAGTGTTTAATCGTGGTGCAGTATCAAACTTATATGTGCACATGGGAGAACTCTCGCATTATCCAATATTAAACTTAATGTTTTTCTTTCTCTTAATTTTACGATGCAACATACATTGTTTCATGCTGAACTATGGGTAATCTTCAGTGTGTATTTAACCACCGAAAGTTCTTAACAAATAAATTTCATGAGTTTTCACATTTTCTCCCATAATCAATGTCTGTTCTGTCAAATTTTAGATATGGACACTTTGGAGCCATTATTATCCCTTTAAATTTGAGCTTGCAGACTGGGTTTAGTGCAATATTGTATAACTTTAATACAATACATCTGTATAGCCTACATGTACTCTGTACATATGAATGAATGAATGAAGAAACAGTACTGTAGGCTATAGTCCATACAGTGCGTGAGCTGAGTTCAATCAATATGTCTCACCCAATAGTGTACGAGTGTTGGGCCATTCATTACAGTGAAGCATATGCCATACAATCACCGGGCTAACCCTACCGTATGTTATTACCCCAGATATCCATTGGTGTTATCAGTGAGTTGGGTTGTTAACTAGCAAACGCGCATTGATTGTCATTGATCTTCTGAGATTACATAAATTATGCACATAATAGTATTGCATATATCTTTGAGTTTATTACCGGTACATGTAATTCTCTCGCTAATGCAGGCAGATAGCATTGTGGATAAAGTGGTTAAAATTGTACCAAACCTGAATTCATCAATAATTATAAATGGTCATTTAGATCAACTAAAAAAATACCTATATATACATGTATGTATTTTCATCAGAAAATTATTGTACAAGCAAAAATTTCTAAAATGAAATTTAAAAAGGAAAAAATGATTGCAAAAGTACACAATCCCCAAATTTTGAAACATATGTTCTGCAGAATACATGTATGTTAATCTTAATTTACATAAATGTACATGTAATGTAGGTTTACATGCAAACTACAATGTTCTTTTTACACACATTTTACACACACACACACACAAAATAAAATATCTATCATACAACCTAGCATGCATGAAACAGAGCAATATTGTTTCTCTCATCTGTGCCGGTTCTTGCACAACGCTGACATATAGACCTCAATAGAAATAATTACATGTACCTTGTAGGGATTGCTGTTTGTACAGCTGTAATCAACATTACACCTGACTACAATGTACACGTATCTACATGCAGGTTTTAAACTTCATATTAGAAAAGTCAAACTGTTTTAAGGGTGTGGGGCTATTTGATTGGATTGTTTGATGTTTGTTTTTCTGGGAAAATGGGAAAATAATATGGATTGATTTCTTATTCTTCTTTTTTTAACTGAATATTAAAAGATCGTCTGATTATCTTCTCTCTCTCTCTCTCTCTCTCTCTCTCTCTCTCTCTCTCTATCCTATAACATACATTATGTATGTGGTACAGAATTAGAATTGTTTAATTTTTAAAGCATATATGTTATGCTTATTTATTTATTGAATTATGGAACATGTCTAACATTTTATTATTTTTTAATTGAATCTCTATATTCTGTAACTTTTACGATGTGAAATTACCCTTTCTCCTGACTCATTAGTTACAATGAAAGAATACATTTAGAAAAAGAATTTCTTCAGTATTCAGTTCAATCAATGCAATCAGTAAGAAGTAATATTTTTGTAAAGTGTGTGAATGTTCTCCCTCTGCTTCCCATCTCTCCCCATTTCCCCCTGCCCTCCCTCTTAACTCCCCCTTCCTTCTGCTCCCTCCCCTTCACTATCACCCCCTTTTCTCTTCCTTTTCCCTACATCTCTCCTTCACTCCTTCCCTTCACTCCATTCCCCTTTGCCTTTCTCTTCTCTTTGCTCTTCCTTCACTCTCCAATCTATTTCTCCCCTCCCCCCTCTCTCTTCTATCTTACCCCATCTCTCTTACTGTCTCCTTTCTTTCCCCCTCTCTCTCTCTCTCTTTCCCTCTCTCTCTCTCTCTCTCTCTCCCCCTCTCTTCATTCCCCCCTCTCTTCATTCCCCCCTCTCTTCATTCCCCCTCTCTCTCCATCTCCTCCTGCTATCTCTCTCCTTTTCCCCACTTCTCCTCTCCTTCCCTTCCCCTTATTTCATGTCCCTGCAAATGTACATATCCGTATCCACGTATCACAATCACTCATTTATAACCTCCGTTCTCCCATCTCCGTCTTATTGCTCTCCTCTCCTCTCACAGGCTGGCCAGAGTAGTCATAGCCAGACGCCATGGTGGAAGGCCAACTTCTTTGTGAGGGAACCGGTCCTCTTCGGAACCTGGGATGGCGTCTTCACGTCTTGCATGATCAACATCTTCGGTGTGGTCATCTTCCTCAGGACAGGCTGGATGGTGGTAAGATTTCTGGATGGATGCGGGGATAAAAATGCTATAGGGTACATGGTCACGGTGTGCCATTTAGCGTTGTAATGAGAATAAAGAAATTCTTAAATCCCCCTCCCCCTCGCCAGGAACTGGTGGAAAGAATTTATTCATGTTGTTTCCCACCAAGTCACTAAAAATAAACCTATTGGATGGTTTATAGAGTGATTTTATATTTGCCTCCTACCCCCCCCCCCCCCCCCCCCCAAGGAAGCTTTTACCCACTGTAAAATTGCTCAATATTTTCCTTAAAAGCTTTTTCTTTCTTAACTGGATAAATATATGTACCTGTAGTTTGGACGTGAAGTAATGGTGATGTTGTAAGGTGGCAGTAGAGATACCTTCCAACTGGAATGAGTTCTTCCCACTGTCATAAAAAGTCTATAATATTTGGACTGTTTTGCTCCCAATATCATCCTTTCGTCTTCTCTCTGCCAAGTGTATACCAGATCCTGTTTTATATGTGTTATTTTTAAAAATAGAGAAGGAAAAAACTTTGTTCCACCTAATGTACATGGAGAAGTTTGGCTGATTACAACATTGTCATAATCATTATTGGTATACCCCAATGATTATGATGATGTTAAACATGAATAGACAATTTTAAGGATGACATACTTTAAAGTGATGATAATATTCAAGATAATTAGTGTGTACTGTTCGTCATAGTAATGAATCAACAGTTTGGGATGGATATCAAAATGACAGAGGCGATGGTTACGATGATGACACTGATAATAGGTATTAGTATGATACTGCATTAGGAATTTGATGAATGCAATAATCAAACTGTCTTTACATGACATTTGGACGAAATGTTCAAGTAAAATTAGTTTATACCCTCCGTAATCAAGATGTATGTTTTGTGTAGTCTCTGACACTTTGATATCAATTTCTTAAATCAGTCTTTAAAAGATATGAAAGACATTGATGAATTGCAAAGTTGAAAGTTCATTAGGCAACTAGATATTGGCGCTATATAAATACCCTGATTGGATTGGATTGGATTTCACATGTCAGCTTTGCAAAGCATCATATCGAATTGCTACTTCGAGTTGCAATGAATACCAGTAAAAGTGCTGAATCCACCTTCGTACACTTCCCATTTTATTACCAATTCCCTCTTTATTCTCTATTTTTATACTGGTACATGTATGAAAATTCTCATCTGTGACCATCTAAAATGAAACCTATCCTTACAGGTTTAATCATCGTTTACAAATTTGGTGGTTTTGACCTAATTTACTCTGGTTTTGGTGAAATTGGAAGGAAAAGGGTAACAATGTAAGTGCACCATTTGAAATTGCATGCTCTATACATTTTAACTAGAATGACGGAGGGATATTTGCCACTAACCACACTCACATCTATACATTGTAGTGCTAAGCATAATTGGAAAAGGGCATGCTTAACCAGAGTGGCTATATAGATGTGGTTGAGTATTAGAAGAGAAGGTAATTGAAAAAACAAGAAGATAGCCTGGGAAACTAATGATACTAACACTACTGTTTGGAGCCAGAAGGGCGTAAGCTTATATCATTTTGCACAGAGTTAACGCCCTTCTGGCACCAAACAGACAGCATGCGAACATGCGGTTTATACAGCGTCTGGACAAATTTTGCATGCAACGGTTTACTAATTTACGTTTAAAATTTTTATTGCAATCTCCTTTTTTTTGCAGGTACATGTAGAGGAATCCATTTCATTTCACTATTTTCAGATACAATGTGAAAATACCTGTGAAATTGAAGCACAATATTGCCATTAATGCCATCATTTACATGAAGAAATTTAAGAAAGTATGAACCTTGTCATGGAATGGGGTGAATAGAAACATATGGTAGCTCCGCGAAGCATAGTGGAGCGAAAAGACGTGTCCGGAACGCAAAAAACACATTGTTAAAAATCATAACTTTATTGCAGTAAGGTAGAAACATTGTATTAAGTCACAGAGTCTGTAAAAAATATCTATACTGCCAGGATTAGGCTTATTATTACCTAACCTGTCATTTATGTCAAAATACAACTTTTCATTGTTCACTATTACCAACAATTTCGCCGTTTGCGTTCCAGACGTGCTATACTCCGTTTCGCTCAGCTACCTAAGTGATCACACTTTTTTTTTCCCTTGAATGATGTTGACCCTATTTTAAGTTCTTCTTTTTTTTAATCCTCCCCCCCCCCCCCCCCCCCTTTATGAACAAAAAAAGTAGAAAGAAGCTGTATCATTCTGGGAAAAAAAATCATTTCCTTTTTTTTTTTCTTCAAATTTTTGTTTCAGTTCAACCTAATTGTTCCTATTCACCCCATTTGATATGCTTACAGGCTCCGTACTACATGTAGTTTTCGAATATTGAGCATTACTAACAATTAACACATTCAAAGTACAGTACATGCACTTGCATCTAACAATGGCTTAAAAACATGTGCAAGTATCCTAAACTCTTACAATAAAATTACGAATGCACATGTACATAGTATGTAAATATTTGTAGATGTGTATACAATCATATCATCAATGGAAGTATGAATACAAAAAAAGAAAGAAAAATATGTAAGTTGTAGATTCGCACTACTCGTTCTGAATGCAATTAGATTTCATGTAAGGGTTAATACAAGTAATGACTGAACATGTTCATGTATGCTTGAATTTCAGCTCACACAGTTTTCAGTTTTCGCGATATCAGTACATACATGTACATGTATAGAGCTATTAACAGATTTCTCAGAACTAAAATATTCAGAAAAACTACCAACTGCTGAAATTAATTCATTGAGATAGTTATTTGGAAATTGTAGTCTCACATTACTAATCTTTTGAAAGCTCGGTTATATGAGGTGCATCGTAATAATTGCCTAGACTCGCCTACATGCACATATATATGACGCATTTACATGTCTGTATAAACAAAATGTATAGTACATGTATGTAGGTTTTATATTTTTGGAAGACTTGTATTATGTTTAGGTCTTATATCAATGTAGGACATCTTGATAATTTTTTGGTTGGAAAGATCATCAAAGAGTGACAAATTGCTAGTGGATGTGTTCATTATAATTAGTTGTTCTTACTTACAAAGTGAAGATTCAAAAAAGTTTTGAAACATGTGAGATTAGAAACAGCTTGTATATGAAAACTACATGATGTTTAAAACAATTAAAAGAAGCCTAAAGAGCAAATTGAGGGGGGGATTTTGATTATGTTTAGATTTGATTAAAATGCAAATTGTATTATGGAAGAGCCATTATCAGAAACATGTCAGTTGACTTCTCTATATCATAGAGATTGGAATCCAGGAATGATATATTATAAAGTCTATTTGATTGAATTTATTCTAGTATTATACAATCAATTGCATCTTTCAAATATAGAATACATATCATCGATATGGTGATCAAACCTCCAAATTCATTTTCTGGAGAATCTTTGTTTTTCTTCATAATTATGTAGTAAAGACTATTAATTTGATGTTCTGATAAAACCCATGTAGTGCATACATGCATATATCTGAAAAAATAATAGCACAGGCATTCTGTATAAGGAATGTCGTCGGTGCAATTACTGTATTAATCCTGAAAGTTTTCTTGCTCTCCTGAAAATCTCACATTTTTGAGTTATGAGGTTTTATCACACCATGAAGATATGAAAATTAATGATGTTACTAATTAGTTGTGTTTCCAGACCATTTTGAATTTGGGGGGGGGGGGGGGGGGGGTGTTGGACCAGAATTGCAGATAAGGTAGCTGAAAATTTTCCAACAAGCAAAAAATAATTGATATTAAGGGCATCATCAGCTTTTCAAATTTTCTAGCAGTGCCAATGTTAATTATAACCACTTTTATTCTCTATCAAACCAGGGTAATGCTGGAGTCGGTCTCTCCATCCTCATCATCCTGATGACGGTGGCTGTCGCCCTTGTCTCCTCGCTAGCTGCCATCGGTGTCTGTGAGAGATGTAAGATGGAGAGCGGGGGCATCTATTTTCTCTTGTCCCATGTGCTTGGGGCTAGGATGGGGGCAACACTGGGTATCCTGTACTCGTTCGGACAGGTTAGAATCAGATTTGGACAGTATCAATTATATAATTTCAATACATGTGAAATATTCATTTGATATGTAGCCATTTTAGCCTTTAAGTATTTTCTCCAAGTTCTGCTTTCAGCTTTTTGTTTAAAGTTTTGATTGGTGATTATTTTGAAGTGATTATCTCAAGATTTTCCATGCTGAATTTTGTGTACGAATGTAAAAAAATCATGAGCAATCCATCTTTTCTGCTGCCATATAGTTAGTTTTTTATTAAATTCATAAAAGCTGACTGATTGATTTTATACAGCATCAAAATTTTTCGACATTTTTATAACAGTTATATTGATATTCAGCAATGTCTTTATTTGTTCAAATCATATAAAGTTATATTCACACAAAGTTATATTCACACTAAGGTTTATGTACATTTTTCAAAATGTAGATATACAGCATAAATGTTCTTATTCAGGTCTATTGGTTTTCATAAATTTACGAAGTATACATGTAGATCATCTTGTGATGTTCTTTTAAGTATCCTAAACCTGGCTGGGAATGATTGAATAAAATTAGTGATATCAATTTTTATTATCAACATGGTAGTGATCATGATACTTTGTACCAAAAGACTTTGTTTATACAGCTGTAATTTTCTGAACATTCGTGTGTATATATCAAGTCACCAAATCAATTAAAAAAAACAGTCTTAAATTTCACAAAAAATAAAATATTAATTCTGAGTGACAATGCAGTACTACTATCCTATTGAATGCATGCTAGCCAGTCACGAGGCGTCAGCTGGAAAATAATTAAGATGGGCCTTGATTGACCAAAGTAGAGAGAGAGAGACGCCTCTGATTTCAAATTGCAATCAACTGTAACTCATCAAGCAAAGCAAAGCCAGGGACTGTGGTTCTCTGGCTTTCTCATTCTCTCTCACTTCTTTTTTAAAATTTTAAACCATGATCTCAATGTCACAACCCAATTAACTTCATCTTCTTGTTCGTTTTATGTTTCCCTCTTCGCTTGCTTTCTCTACTAAGCCATTTTTTTTGCGAGTCATAGCAAAGAACTTCAGCTGGGACAATACCTGGGCAGTCAGGGGTGTTGGCATAGCATTCATTTTTATTTCTATTTTTGTAAATCATGGTATTGATGTCAAGACCTAGGCCCAGTCTTATGAAGAGTTGCGATTGATTTGAATCGATCGCAATTTAAAATTAATCACAACTGTGTACTTAAGAGATAGGAGTTGCGATTGATTTCAAGTTGCGATCGATTTCAAGTTACGATCGATTTGAATCAATCTCCACTCTTCATACGACGGGCCATAGTCAAATTTATCACGCTCTTCTTACATTTCCATATTTCAGACGGTCGCCTGCTCGCTTTACTGCACCGGTTTCGGCGAGTCTGTGGCTAAGACCTTCGGCTGGGATAATGCCTGGGCGGTCAGGGGTGTGGGCATAGCAGTCATCTTACTTCTGCTGGCCATTAACATTGCGGGGGTCAAGTGGGTCATAAAGATGCAGCTTCTCCTTCTGGCTGTCTTGGGTGTGGCCACACTGGACTTCCTTGTCGGGACAGTAGCCCATACGGATGCAGGTAGCATGTTCCCTTCTCCACTCTTCAACATGTTCATTTAGATCTTTCTAATAATAATATTAACTTGGTCTTGATAAGGAGAAAAAGGTGGCAAATATAACATTTATATTGCGCTTAATACAATGTTTCTAAGCACCAAAGTAGTATTATTACCCTGGCTTCAGACCAGCTGCCCTGTAAGGTGCTGAAAGCATTCAAGGAATAAATTCCTACCAGGTACCCATTTACTACACCTGGGTGGAGAGTGGCAAATGTAGATTAATGTCTTGCCAAACGAAATTGGTGCCACGGTGGGACTCGAACCGTGAACCATGAGATCCATAGTCCGGTGACGTATCCACGAGACCACGACACCTCTACCATGAAGCATGAACTATCCTAAGAGTATTTAATAATTTTCTAAGGTCCTTTTGACAGTCTCATATAAAAGCCGTCTGAAAGAATGCTCCAGAGCAAATCCAAGGTGAAATTTTGATTATGTCCCATACAATATTGAATGAAAATCGACATCAATAGTATCTTCTTACTTGATATTTGGGCGTGTCCCACAGGAAAGCTATCAAACATACTGTATACTATCAACAAGTTACATGAATCTTTGAATTGATTTGTTACATACAGGATATTATCTTGGACTTTTTCTCCTTATCAAGACCAAGTTGTTTTGTCGCTGACAATATATTATAGTCTGGTCTGTTAAACCCATAATTTTTAGTTTATATGTACCTAGACAGGGTAAAAATCAAAGTGCTTGAAAAAGTACCAAACTTTCCATATGTATTTGTTGTGCCTACAGATTTATTTTTCCCACAGGACCCAGCAAAATAACTCACGTCTTCATGCAAAATTTTCCAAATTTATGCATATTATGGAAGTACATGTACCAGAGTGTTAATGCCATTCATATTGGACATATTTGAGAGCTTCAGTTCTTCAATACGTACAATATTTGCATTAAAATCATGAAATATACTCTGAAAATTGTAGTTAACGTTGTATAATCATTTACTTGACCTTGTTTACCAGTGAGTATCAAATTGGAAATGCTGGTATAGTAGGTTATTGATATACCATTGAAATTTTGTTTTATGCATTGATATGCATAAATTATAATAAAATAGTTTTAAAAGTCAAGGAATATACTCAGAACATCACATCTAACATAGTCATTTCATTAACGTGACCTTATTCACCAATATGTTACAAATTTGAGGTGCTTGTAAAGTCATTTCTAGGTATGTCATTGGAATGTGCATTATGCATAGCTATGAATCAATTATAATGAATTACCATTAAAATCAATGCCAAAACACTTTTAATACATATGACTCACAGGCAAAAAATTGCACTTTTGTATATTCTGTCCCCCAAATTTTGTTAACGTCTAGACCCCACTTTTAAATGGCCTTGCCCTTTCAAATCAAAAACACAAAATTGCACTTGTTTGAATGCACTTGTATTCATTCTAATTCTTAAGAGTCTTCTAAGAGGTTAACACACTGGGTATTGGATTTCAGCCAAGAGCTGTCTTATCTTTGAGTGTGAAAGGGTGTTACGTATGCCCCATCATTTCATCGTATAGTCACTTTGTGTTTCACTTTCTAATACTTTTATAGCTAATGATTTTGTGGGCTACAACCGCGCCGCCTTCAAAAACAACACTGGTGCCGACTACCTGCCTGGCGAAGAGCTGTCGTATCTTTGAGTGTGAAAGGGTGTTACACATGCCCCATCATTTCATTGTATAGTCACTTTGTATTTCTCTCTCTTTACTTTTATAGCTAATGGTTTTGTGGGCTACAACCGCGCCGCCTTCAGAAACAACACTGGTGCTGACTAACCTGCCCTGCGAAGAGCTGTCTTATCTTTGAGTGTGAAAGGGTGTTACACGTGCCCAATCATTTCATCGTATAGTCACTGTGTATTTCACTTTCTTTACTTTTATAGCTAATGGTTTTGTGGGCTACAACCGCGCCGCCTTCAGAAACAACACTGGTGCTGACTACCTGCCCGGGGAAAACTTCTTCACCGTGTTTGGTGTCTTCTTCCCAACGGCCACCGGCGTGATGGCTGGCATCAACATGAGCGGAGATCTGCGCGACGCACAAAAGAGCATCCCTAAAGGAACGCTTTCAGCTCTTGGTGTGACAGCCGTCCTGTACCTTTTGTTTGCCATGCTTCTTGGAGCTACGTGTCAGAGAGACTTCCTTCAGACTGACTACATGATAGCAGAGACAGTGAGTTTCTATATTCTATAAACATTCAGCTGGGCTCGACACTTGCAGGAGCTTCTTGGGGTAGATGACCCTCCAAAAGTCAAGAATTCAACATTTTAATAATTGTTTCCATGAGAGATATATACTAGGTCTCCATTTTTAGCTCACCTGAGCCTATGGCTCGAGTGAGCTATTGCGATGGAAATTTGTCCGTCGTGCGTCGTGCGTCGTGCGTCGTCCGTTAACTTTTTACATTTTCATCTTCTTCTCCAAAACCCACGATCGGATTTCAACCAAACTTGGTAGGAATCATCCTTAGGGGTAGGGGACCCAAAGTTGCTAAAATGGTACATGTGGCCCCCAGGGGGGCCCAGGGGGAGGGCCCCCAATTGTAAAAGCTATGTAAATTTCAAACATCTTCTTCTCCAGAACCAGGCATAGCTCAGACTTGGTATTTTGTATGGAGATACCTCTATAGATGAAGAATGAATGTTGTTCATGAAATTTCTCTGAGTGGCCCTATAGGGGCCCTGTGGGAGTAACATACTGGAGGGGGGGCGCTGCCAGGCAAAATGTACATTCTGATCTTCTTCTCCAAAACACATAATCGGAATTCAACCAAACTTGGTAGGAATCATCCTTAGGGGTAGGGGACCAAGAGTTGCTAAAATGGTACATGTGGCCCCCAGTGGGGCCCAGGGGGAGGGCCCCCAATTGTAAAAGCTATGTAAATTTCAAACATCTTCTTCTCCAGAACCAGGCATAGCTCAGACTTGGTATTTTGTATGGAGATACCTCTATAGATGAAGAATGAATGTTGTTCATGAAATTTCTCTGAGTGGCCCTATATGGGCCCTTTGGGGTAACATACTGGAGGGGGGGGGGGGGGCGCTGCCAGGCAAAATGTACATTCTGATCTTCTTCTCCAAAACACATGATCGGAATTCAACCAAACTTGGTAGGAATCATCCTTAGGGGTAGGGGACCCAAAGTTGCTAAAATGGTACATGTGGCCCCCAGGGGGAGGGCCCCCAATTGTAAAAGTTATGTAAATTTCAAACAACTTCTTCTCCAGAACCAGGCATAGCTCAGACTTGGTATTTTGTATGGAGATACCTCTATAGATGAAGAATGAATGTTGTTCATGAAATTTCTCTGAGTGGCCCTATAGGGGCCCTGTGGGGGTAACATACTGGAGGGGGGGGGGGGGGGCCGCTGCCAGGCAAAATGTACATTCTGATCTTCTTCTCCAAAACACATGATCGGAATTCAACCAAACTTGGTAGGAATCATCCTTAGGGGTAGGGGACCCAAAGTTGCTAAAATGGTACATGTGGCCCCCAGGGGGGGCCCAGGGGGGCCCAGGGGGAAGGCCCCCAATTGTAAAAGCTATGTAAATTTCAAACATCTTCTTCTCCAGAACCAGGCATAGCTGATTGGTATTTTGTATGGAGATACCTCTATAGATGAAGAATGAATGTTGTTCATGAAATTTCTCTGAGTGGCCCTATAGGGGCCCTGTGGGGGTAACATACTGGAGGGGGGGGGGGCGCTGCCAGGGAAAATATACATTTTCATCTTCTTCTCCAAAACACATGATCGGAATTCAACCAAACTTGGTAGGAATCATCCTTAGGGGTAGGGGACCCAAAGTTGCTAAAATGGTACATGTGGTCCCCAGGGGGGCCAGGTGGAGGGCCCCCAAGTGTAAAAGCTATGTAAATTTCAAACATCTTCTCCAGAACCAGGAATAGCTCAGACTTGGTATTGTGTATGGAGATTTTTTTCTGGGTGGCCCTATAGGGGGTCTGTGGGGGTAACATACTGGAGGGGGGGAGGGTGGGGCAAGTTGTCCGCCATCCATAAACTTTTTAGATTTTCAGCTTCTTCTCCAAAACCTATGATTGGAATTTAACCGAACTTGGTTGGAAGCTCAGACTTGGTATTGTGTATAGAGATACCTCTATAGATGACGAATGAAAGTTGTTCATGTGCTCGAAAGAACATGCACCAGATGTGAATTGATCCACCTCAGGTGAGCGTCGTGCCCCCTGGGGCTCTTGTTTTTACTTAAAGCTTTTCTGGAGTTTCGGTAACTGAATTGTATTTCAAAAGAAAGTGTCTTAAGATATTTTTTAATTGCTTATCATACATGTACAGTAAATGGATTGTTTGGATCAACGAAATATGAACAAATTATGAATTTGCACGTAGAAAGCCATGTTTATTCACATGGGTCTACGCTTTTAGCTCCATTGCCTTATTTTATTTTTTTCTGATTATTCAGTCTTTACATATCATCTACCAAATTCCTTCGCCAATATAATTCATTCTTAATAATGGACCCTCAGTGTAAGGTTCATTAAATTCTTGAGAAGAATAGGTTTTCTTATATAACGCCTTACCAGTTACAATGTAACTGACCAAAGCGCTTACGGCATTATTATTCAGTTACGATTCTGCACATTACAGTGCACATTCTCCACTCCTCTTGGGAGCATTCCAGCCAGTCGCCCGTTTCCAAGCGCGCACATGCTTATCCAACCACAATGACGTTCGCATCCTACCGGGTACCCATTTAATACCTCGGTGGAGAGGGGCAATGTAGATAAAATGCTTTGCTCAAGGGCATAAGTGCCGTGCCGGGGTTCGAACCAACGACCTTTGCATTCCCAAGTCACGTTATAAAACCACTCGACTACGACACCTCTACATGTACTTTCCATCGTTACCAGACTTCCTTTAAAATAGCCCCATCCATGAAAGTATAGCTGAAATTCTTTTATGTAAATTGTTCACCAAGGGTTTTTACCTTGCTACATGTATGTTCTTTTACCTTGCTATGTTCAAATTCTTAATCCTTAGTGTGTTGATATCTTTTCTTGTAACATAAAATCTGTAGGTGTCGCTGGTGGGCTTTCTTTGGCTGCTGGGTCTGTATATCTCGTCTCTATCATCATGTTTAGGAGGGCTTTACGGAGCACCAAGAATCCTTCAATGTATAGCTAACGAGAACGTGATTCCCATCATTAAATTCCTTGGCCATGGGGTAAGTTCTTAAGTTCCAACAAATGATGCCTCTAGAAGCAGCCCCTTTAAAACTTTGTGCATAAGTGATTGACAGGAGACAATTTGTTTGTGTAAAAAAAATTATTTTCATGCTAGAATGGAATACTACAAAATATTTGTACTGGGGGTCTCAGCATAAATTTGTTTCCACTGAACTTGCCTCGCAGCATTCCAGAAGGAGTGGTTTGTCGGCCCAAACCGTTGCTCCATGTTGACAGTCATTAAATTTATCCATATCCTTTTCAGGGAGAATTAAGCATTGATATTTTTCTTTCTGAAGTCCCTATACTGGGTATGAGCACCAAGTGCAATCCATGTATCTACTGGTGAGACCCAGCCTACATGTACTAAAAGTTTTTTCATCCACCTTGCTTCCACAGAAAGGGCCAAATAAAGAGCCCATCATAGCCCAGCTCCTTGTCTGCTTCATAGCCATCCTCTTCATCTTCATCGGTCAAGTCAACTACCTTGGTCCCATCGTCACCATGCCTTTCCTCCTGTCCTACGCCGGCATCGACTACGCCTACTTCTCCCTCGCCATGAGCTTCGACCGCGTGGGCGGCGACCCTGGCAAGGAGAAGGACAGCCTGCTCTCCCACGTCATCGACAAGAACCGACAGGACGGCACCTCGTACGGCGCCCTCGTCAACGAACCCGACGATGACGATCCCAACCGCAGGGATTCGCTGACGGAGTTCAAGAAGGATATCGAGAAGGCGGAGAAAGCGTTTGGTGTTCCGGGCGAAAAGAAGGAGCCGGATAACGAGAAGAACGCATCGATTGAGAACGGAGGAAACCAGTATGGTGGAGTGGTTGGAATTAGCGATAAGGAATCACTTCTTATTGATTCACAAAATAGAGGGGGTAAGCCTACACCATGAACTGTTAATTAGTATGATGCTTTGGAGTTGATTATTTTATGAATCACTTTATTCATCATTAAAGGGACTATAGTGTACCCAGGCTACCTGTTCTTATCAAAACAGAGCGCAGGGCAATGCTACAATGGATACAATGAACAATTGTCTCATCCATTTTACTTCAGCATAATGTGACACAGCGTTTGCTTATGAAGATGTAATAGCTGGAAACTACCATGGAATAATTTTGTATTGCCTAAGGGATATGTAAAGGACTTTTGAATTTCTATTCAGAAATGTCTCTGACAACTGGACTGCAAAGCGTTAGTTTTTACTATTATAAATGAAAGGAGATAAACTTTGAGATGCCATTTGATACATTCATGATTATCAAAGGTAATAGAAAATCAGTTACACTACCTGTAAGGTGTACTGTCATCAAATTAAAAATTGTTACTCTTTTCTGTATTGATTCATAATTTAAAAGCCATATATTCCATTTTAACGGTCAGTTCAGTACAATTCAGTGCACTGTATCTCTACCAAATAAACTAATGTTGATTGGTATTGCATGAATATTCCTCTCTTTTTTCAGATGCCAAAGGTCCATTCAGTACTGAGATTACACGCATGCCCCCTTCCTGGTATTCAAGATTCTGTAACAGATGGGTTTCGCTTATAGGTGTAAGTATAAAAGAAATCCTGTGTGTTATACCCTTTCAGGACATGAATTATTGAAGGTCTAAATTGATCATATTTTGTTCTTCAATATTGGCAACAATATGTTTTTCTTTTAGTGCTACATGGTTCTAATAAGATGTATGTCTTTGAAAACAGTATACATGGTTAGGAACTTTGTCGAAAAGTTGAAAAGATTGCCAGTTTTGAAAAAAAAAAAAATGATTTTTAACCTCAATGTTTTGCCAATTTAAGGATTTTAAAGCTTTTTCTCCTTTTTAGAATTCCTGGCGTCAAACGCAATATGGTCATGCAACAAAAATGAACACAGGTTGTGCATAATTTTTTGCTCTTTTTGCTCATGCATCTGGTATTTTTTTTTTAGAGCTCTGAATCAAAAGTTCTTGAGCAAAACCACAAAATGTGGTCAATTGTCTAGAAAGGGTTAACTCTTACTGTGCCAAGAGGTCTCTTCAAAATTTTACCAAAATGTGATCAATGCGTACTTTTCAAATGTCTACACTTTATTAACCATCTATTATTTCACAAAATGTTGTGTACAAAATTTGTAGGAAATTTATTACCATTTCTTACGATACCAAACATTATTACTTTACTCAACTTTATGCATAAGAATTATTGAAAATTACATTTGACTTTCTTCTTTGCCAATTATATTTTGGTTTCTCATTTGTTTACTATTGTTTAATGTTGAAATAAGGTTTTTAAAAATCTGAAATTTTCTCTGAAATTTTCTGTGGTAGCATATAATTATAATCATATAATTAGAATGCTTGATTTATGCTCAAAATGTTGATATACATTGACCACCATAATACCTTTCCTGTGGTCGAGCAATTGGTGAATGAAAATGACAAGTCTGTCACATATACGTGCCATCAGCACTGAAAGACTTAATAGGTTCAGTATAGGGTTTGATAACTTTCTGATAGATGGGTGTCACTGTGGACTAAGTATAGATGAACATCATTGTAGAGATTTATCATAGAGTAACAGATAGATTTCAGTCATTGGTTTATGTATAATCAACTGCAGAACTGCATTATAGTCTAGTAAATTATGTAACTCATGAGTCTCACCAATGGTATTAAGTATAGAGAAACTGTCATTATATACTGACAAGACAGGATCTAATAGATTATGAATCAGGTGGCAATCATTGAACTTAAAGGAGAATTAACCTCAAACAATAAAGACGATGGTGTTCAAAGGTGTTATTTATTCCTACTTGTTAGACTATATGGCTTCGCGTCAAAATATACGAGATCGATACGAATCAAGATTTTCTGAGCAAAATTTATCATCTGCTAGCAATATGTATCGTCTGCTAGCAATACATGGGGGCTGCCATTTTTTTTATGTGTACAAGAAGATTTTCTTAATCCAAATGCCCAATTGCCTTTTTCAAAATTAAAAACCCATTTGAGATTAAAAATATAGAATAGATATGTCAATTTATTTTTAAACTGAAGATTTCCTTATATATTTCTGTTGAAAATCGATATTCGCTTAATATAAATCTATTTTCTAGATACTGTGACGCAATGGACGGAGCAAATTAATTCAAATTTTATGGATGCTTCTTCCCTGAGCATCTATAGCGGCAAACTATGCATTCACCTGCTTTCGGATAATGGGACTTGAAAAGTCAGAATGCATGCTGCATATATTATGTTCTGCTCTGTTTGGCAAACCCAAGAAAATAGATTTTTGTTAAGCAAAACCAGACAATTTAAAAGTATCATTATAAAGATTTAATTTTTATAAATCATGTAAACACCCACTTTATATTTTTCGTCACATATGGGATTTTAGGTAATGAAGAAAATCAATTTAGGTCTTGGATGCAAAATATCTTCCTGACCGGAACATTTCTCAATGGTTCATGTACAAATCCAAATCAGCAAGAAAATGGCAGCCCCCATGTAAATGAGTAGGAGACGATACCGGGTGTTGGAATATCTTTATTTATACCCTTTTCTGATATCTTATTAGAAAATGATTTAGGCCAATAAGTAGGAATATATTACACCTTTCAATATAAGTAAATTTGTACTCAGGGGTTAATTCTCCTTTAAGTATCGAGATGGAACTATCTTTGTAGAATTATTGTCAATTTCTCTTTTTTTGTGTCGAAATCTGTTACTGATGTGTCTTCTAAATAGAAGACACCGATTATGACCCATTTTTTTCTATTTTACTTGCAAAAATGTTCTCTTTCTTCATACAGGCTTTAATATCTGTTGCAATCATGTTTGCCATTCAATGGGGCTATGCTCTTGCCAACGTATGCGTCTACTTAATCGTCTACATCTATATCGGCCAGGCCAACCCAGGCGTCAAACCGGGCGTGGCAGATTTCCAATTTTTCAGGTGGATCAAGTCCCTCTTCCAGAGACTTCTCAGGTATGAATATACTCCATCTTCCTTATCTTCCTTTTCCTGATTTGTCCTTTCTTTATTCTTCAATTTCTCGTCTGTTTTACAGTCCTCTTTTACAGCTATCATTCTGATATTTTCTCTGTCCTTTTTGCATTTGTCCTCTTCATTTATCTCTCTCTCTCTCTCTCTCTCTTTAATTTTTTTTTTCATATTTTCTCCTTCCCTTTCTTTTTTCTGTCTTTTCTTTTCATCTCTCTCTCTCTCTCCCTCTCTCTCACTGTCTGTGTCACTCTATCTCTCTCTCTATCATTATCTTTATACCTGTATTTTTTTTTACTTTCGTAGATCTCTCCTTATCCAGTATCTTTCAATCCTTTCCAGTCTTTATTACATCTCTCTCTCTCTCTCTCTCTCTCTCTCTCTCTCTATCTTGCAATTCTATGTCTACACTTGTTGAAAAGAGCTTGCCAGACAGTATAATTCTTTCCTCACTTCACACTTGTGTCGCGCATATCAGTATTTTCTATTTATTATAGTATTCATATTCTAGAGTACATGTAGACTGTGTGTTAGCTTCTATTTTTTACGTATTTCACTTTATAGTACTTTATCATTGCATGATTAGTTTTCATTTGCTTATTTGCATTTTTGCTTGATCGTATGCGGTTTGGGTTGTGGTAGGCAGAGGTATGTAGACATACATTGTAAATGATTTTCAAAGCAAATGCACGAGGTTTCTTGGTTGTCATCCAGAAAAATGACAGTACAATGTGTAACTTTGTTGTGCAAAACTAAAGATCTCCATGGATATGGGGTGAATTCACTCAAATCTCCTTTTTATAGCGAATACAGTCCTATTGATACTGTTCCTTTAGTCGTTTTTCGTTCTGTTCATCCTAAAACTATATACCAAATGTCATTACAAAGCATATGTATACTATTTCCTGTACGACGAGTATGAGAGTCAGGTGTATGACAAGAGCGTGCAGACAACATATGTTCATGAAGTGTCATAGATTTGTAAAACGCAGCATGGCATAGTGAGTCACCATCATGTAAAAAAAAACAGTTGTATCAGGTAGCCTGTTTGTCTAAAGATTGTGATCTGCAATGAGATAAAAAGTTCAACTGAAGTTTGCACTTGCAGTTTGTTGGTACTGAGCTTGAGTATTCTCTTCAATGTGTCAGCAACACTGGAATACGATACAATGTTAGTTATACTAGGATATAGTGACATTAAACTTTTAAACAGAAAAATGTACACACATTCATCATTTCTGAAACATATCTTTTATCGAATAAAACTGGTACTATGCAACACGACGTACAATAGCATTCAATTTTGCAAGCTGAGCATGCATTCTTCAGTTTCGTGCATATTTGGATAATTCAAATCTTGAGTGGGTTTTGTTGGATTTTCGTTTGACTTTCAGAGCATGTGAAGTATCATCACCTTTAAGTTGACTTTGGAACACATAACGCAAAGTAAACTCAAAGTGATTATGCAATCAAGGATTTCATTAAAGCAGTGGACAATTGATAATAATAAATGATAATAAGATTAATTTGTATAGCACAACAACTATATGAATATACTCTACTGCGCTTTGATGATACTTATACTGGATGATAAACGATGTGGTTTCGGATTGATTCTGTGCATGCTCGGTGCAGATGTTCCAGTAAACTTTATTTTGCGTGAGAATATTTTATATTGAGCGGAGCATCGCATCAACAAATCGCATAGAGCATGCAGTGCTACAGCAAAAAAAAATAGGCAGAGCTTGAGTCGTCTGGTGTCAACGCAACATTTGCAGCAACTTATTTCAGGTGGTGGGATGATGTCTTTTTGATGGTGATGGGTTTTAGCAATTCCTCTTCTCCCATTTCCCTGTTTTATTTGATCCTTGTAGACTCTAGTTGCTCTTTCGGTACTCTAAACATCTTGTCTTTATTACGTAGTATTGTGGGTGATGGGCAGAAATAATTCCTTTTTCAGCATTGGAAAAATAGCCTAGAAAACAGAAGCATTTAGACTACTAAAACAATATAGATCATTTTAGATACTAAAATACAACTAGAAATATACTTTCCATTATCTACAAAGGTCCATCATTGCAAAAATAAAAATTTTACAAATTAAAAAGTAGAATGCAGTTTAGATGAGCACATCATTTTAGAAATATGGAATTTGTTAGATTCCTGTTTTCTTTAGTACATTTATAAATGAATGCATTGCTAACAGATATTTGTACTGATATAGCTCCATACATGCTTTGACTTTAGCTGACATAAAAATCTCTTAGGCCAAGAATAGATGCCCATGCTTATATAAACTCATTTTTGGTATTGTACCTAATTTCAAAGTGATGAGCTCTAATTTAGTTTACCATACATTCTTCTTGTAAAAAGTCACTTTGGAATTTAGGGCACATTAATTATTGTTTTCTTATAGATTTGGTTAATTGAAACCATAAAATAGCATCTTCTAATTTGCTTTGCTGTACATTCTACTTTTAAATAGCCAATTCGGAATCTAGGGAAATGTCAACTGTCTTTTTATTTTTTAAATAAACTTTCTTTATGAAAAGGTAGTAGATAAGTTTTGAAAATTGTCAATTATGGACATATATGACCCAAATACATCCATCACCAATGTTATCCCATAGGAAACCACCACCTGTTCCAGAGCAAATGATCTTAACTCCGTTTCCAAACAACATGGGCATAGAGGAATCGAGCGTGAACAGAGACAATGAAGACTTTGCCGATCGTCGTCGCTTCCATCACTCGTCCGTCGTCGAGGGCAACAACTTTGTGGAGGACCAGCCCATGTCAGCCATTCAGGCTCTCTGCGGCGACTCCGAGGAGGAGTTTTCTGTTGAAGACAACGCTGCCAATTTAAGGAAGACGAGGAAGAACATAGAGATCTTGAAGAGTGGAGAGAATCAACCGTTACTTGTGGACACGGAAAAGGAAAATAAGCCCAGCATGTGATTTTTGCTCTTTGAAACATTTTACAAAGAAATCTCAATGGATTTGATATACATGAATGCTAGTTAATGTGGACAACATGTAGGTAGTCTTTCTGTGCATTATGACCACATTTTTTTCTGCACTTTATAGTACCTCTCGATATATTTACAAAAGCAACTTTACCAGTTAGGTTTTTAGCTTTTCTTTAGAAATAGTGAATTCTTTCAAAATTTGACATTTTTGCAGATGTATGAGGCGGATATGATTGTAAAAATGAAACTAATTTTTTGCATGTCTGCATTTCAGTTTGTTAATATTAAGTTTTTTATAATGATGTTATATTTATTGCCCTAATGGCTTTCATTCAGTAATATTTTTTATATACAAGTGGAACCTCATTATAAAGAACACTGTTATAACAAACTCTTGTTATAACAAGGTAATTTTGCTGGTCCCACTTCTTTGTATTCTATTGTTTTCTAGGTCTGATATAACAAGATTTCAATATTTTAAAGAGGTCATTTCCTTGGTCCCAAGGAGTTTATTATAACGAGGTTTCACTGTATATAATGTAACATTTTACGGTTGTTAAAACTTTTGTTCACTGCATACATACATACATGTATTTCTTTGCCTCTCTCTCTCTCTCTCTCTCTTTCTCTTTCTCTTTCTCTTTCTCTTTTTCTCTCTCTCTTTTTCTCTCTCTTTTTCTCTCTCTTTCTCTCTCTTTCTCTCTCTCTTTCTCTCTCTTTCTCTCTCTCTCTCTCTCTCTCTCTCTCTCTCATATATTCCTACCAAGTGCCAAATTGTGTATTTTCTGTTTCTGGAAAAGAGTTATGGTTCATCATAACTATATAGCTACATTTAGTTTTTTAGTATTGATTATTAATGTATTCTGCACATCCAAGGATTCCTTTCAAATGGCTGAAATTTTTTGAAATTATATTTCATTACCTGTACTTATTGGCCTAAATATGGCTTTCATGATTGAAACTTACTGAAGTACAGTTTCATGATGCGGTGTTTACATGACTATACAGTGTTTGTATACTGTAATAACTATTAGGGAATGTTGCAATTTTTAAATCGAAGGCATAAAAAGTTGATGCGCTCTTAGATACGCAAAGGCTTTAATAGACAAGGGATGTATGCGCGCGTGCCTTGCAAAATGCTTGGGTGAGGAAATGTTGTTTTCTGTGATTTATGTGCAAGTTTTAAAGGGTACCAAAGTCCAAAAATATTTTGCTCTGTTTGTTAGGGGTTCCATGATGCCATATGATATTCAAAGTATGAGCTTCATATGTTAATTTAAGATGATATTACAAGTTTAAATATTCTCTAATTAAACGTTACAGCTACTTGCGCGAGTAGACTAATCGACGCACCCGTACATGGTCGCACAATATAGGACAACCGAAGTCGGAGTTTGGTTCCGCGCAAGGGGATTTTATATTTTCCTTCTTCGTACTCCTTTACCGTTACCCCATAGAAGGTCTGGTAATGGGTTGTTAGGTACATTCTAGCTGTACACATATTGTTGTTATAGGTGACTGGTACACTTTAATACAAAAACTTGAGGGTGTGATGGTGAAAACTTAGGTACTTGTTAATAATTAAATATTTCTTTATGACTACATCATCATAGCTGCAATGTAACTGCCTTTTCTACTGTGGTAATAATATTTCTTTTGTGAGACACAAGGATACGCCGCTCTTGCTTTCAAAACATTTCACTTGTCATGCGGACTCATGAAATATGCTCGTCAGCTCATGCAATGTACCCTTATATCCCACTCAGGGACATTTAATATTTTATGAATAATGATGAGGTCATTTACTTTGAACTGAAATGTGTAATGTGCATATTTTGCAATTAATGAGTACACTGTAGGTATGTATTGCTGTGTTACTACATGTATGTCATGCCTAGGAATTCTCTTTATCTACACTTCCAAAGTATTCTCAGATTATATGAAATTGATATTTCTGAAGATTATATATATACAGTACTTTGTACATGTACATGGTAAAGCTGTAAATTATTATCAATTATTGGACAAATTAAAAACTGATACTTGATCTAAAATAATATGTAATCATGATTGTGCTGTTTTACTGTCTATAGAGTGTTCGTTTATAAATCAGAGCAACTTGAATCAGCAGTCTGGGAGATCAAATGTTTGAAATCAAATCCTTTACTTCAGATATATCAACCGTTTTTTCTCTCTCCATAGGACAGGATTTAAAGTTACATGTCCCTAGGTTGTTCATCATTAAGCATATAATGCTCATTGATTCTATGACAACCCCTGTGCTGTTCGGTTAAAAAGACATTTATTATCAAGGAACTTTAAGAGTCAGATGCTTTTGATTCATATTTTTCATGAGTACTATCTTTAAACTGCTTTATACACCACCATATTCCTGTTTCAGGAAAAAATGCTATTCTTAGTCCAGACTTGTAGTCTATACTCTAGATTTTAAATTCATGCACAGGGTATTTGAAATAGTTGTTTTAAAAAAGCCAAGAAACATCGCAACATAGATTTATATTAGACAAGAGAGATAGAGGTTTGGACAAGTAGTAGTGCAACACAATTTCTGTCAAAGTGTATTTCTTTGTTGGGGTTATCTTGTTATGTGTTGTCTTGTTTTCTGTTTTGTTTTGTTTTGTTTTGTTTTTTGAGGGTGATGTTGTTAATGTATTTGGACATACGTCCTGAACCAAACATGTATGTGGACCTACATATATTGGGATTGATAAGAAAGATATGTCAAACCTGTATATGAAGCCTGCTCAAAGAAAATTGGTCATTATAAAAAAGTTGTAACTTGGTAGATATTTAGGTTCCCTTCAATTACAGGTTACAAAAACAAAAATTGCTCAAGGAAAGCAAAAAAAAAAAATGTTGTTATAAGTGAGTTTTCCTTGCTGCTGCTAAGGAAAGCTTAACTGTATTAAAGTGTAGTTCAAGACTGATAATAATACTTCACTTCTCCTTGTTTCCTTCATGTTTTATCCCCTATTTTTCTATTTTTCCCATTCCACCAGACGATCATCGCCAACCACAGAGCACATGGTCGTACCATCCCAGAACTTTGCTCCCAAGATGACCACGGAACAGCTAACGGAGGATAACGAGGATTTCGCCTCCAGAGGGCGCTATCATCAGTCCATGGTAAACCAGGCAAACTTTGAGGACTACGAGTACATCAATAAATGAGCGTTGGAGGCTGTCTGCAGAGCGTCTCTGGATTTCAAGGGGTGTACGAGGAACAAGATACGTAGTGCAGGGATGACATGTATGTCCAGCTTTAGCTGTTACAAGCATATATATGTATGTGACCCCAACCCAAATGTAGTCATTTATAACGGTATACTTGATAACATTTTGGCTTAGCCTGGGTGTTGGTAGACGTTTAGGTGACACTACATGATAGCGATTCTGTTTCTGCACCATTTCTAGTCCTGTTCTGTGCACAGCTAGCATCGTCAGTTTGGACATAATGCAAAACCAATGAATTTTAACTGGCACTGATAGAAAACTAGTTAGGAATAATATATTTTTTAGCAAAAGAAATGTTGTAGTCCTTTTCTTGTTCAAACGTTTACCTGAAGTATTCTTCTTGATGTACTGTACTCTTGCCATGTACTATTGTTATCTAATTTATTTTGTGCACAAGTACTGGATAATTTATGTTGCAATGGATTGTTTGAATTTGTTTCAAAGTGATTGTATTCTGGGATGGCCAATATATGAGATGCTAGCATAGGGATTTCAAAAAAAAAATAGTATACATGTATTTGAGTTGTAATTTAAGTGGATTTTAAAGAAAAAACTTGCGAGAAGTCATTCGAATTTGTTTGTCATGCCCCAAATAGGTGGTTTGGACTGACTGAGATGCAATGGAGATTAGAATGACTTGCTGAAAATTACATACACTGAAATGCACTAACACAGATTTGGCTATATGGGACTACATATTCTGTTGACGACTATTCCCATGAATCCCTTATCTTTCTGTGATTATTACTCGGCTATTAACTTCCAGTCAAATTTCTTTGGCATACATGTATATCATTCCTTTGCAATCTTTCACATTCAGTGTTTGTTTTTTGTTTTTTCATTCTGTGAAAATGTTATTATTCATCACTACCATACCCCCCAAGACAGCCTATCTGTATTCTATTTGTCTACTGATTCTCTGTGTCGTATATTTGTCGAGATGGTTATTTACAGGGTAGATAGATCCTCCCGGGTCATTTTCTTGTGGAATAATGATCCCTTTATTAGATTTCATAGATACATGTAGTTATTATATATGAGTGATATTTCAGTAGATCACCATTTTCTAATTTTCATTTTAGTGTTACATTTACATGTAGGTGCACTGATAATAGTTGAGAATTAGTCATGACAGAAATCCAGAAGCCACTGCCTAAAACCAAATTAGAAATATGAAAAATAAATATTTGTGGATATTTGTTGATAGTATCTCTTTATTCAAGAAAAGTAGAATACAATATTATAGTTCATTCTGACTTTTGCTGTGGAGTCTATTTATGAAAGTATCAATTTGCTGTGCTTTTTTTTTAATAGTTTTTCTCCCCTTATTTGTAGTAGAATTCATCTGCTGCAAGTTGAAGAAGTTAATGCCTTTCTTCCTCTCATCAGATGAATGATTATATTCTAAGTATTGTCTGTTGAGTGCCAGAAGGGTGTTAGCTCTATACAGAATGAGGAGTTAATGTCCTTCTGGCTTTCAGCATATGATATAAATGTATGTTAAAGACTCTCAGAATGCCCGGTGGTTCAGAGCTATTCTGTATGAATCCTGACAAAAGGATTTTCCTTTTTAAACTCCAACTTCCAGGATTTCTTTTTCTTTCCTTTTTTTTCCTGCTTCTTTCATTCCATTGTTTTTCTTGCTTTTTATCTGTAAAAGGAGGTGCCCTTGAATCTAGAGATTACATAGGTTTACTACGTAATTACCTGGTTTGTATGATGTACATTTAAATGTTTTTAAACTATGCCCAAGGACAGTATTGTTAGCGATAGCAACCATACACCAATCTTGAAGAAAAGGTGTTCTGGTCGACTGTTGTACTTTGAACGGGTCTGTTAAAAAAAAAATCATGCAGAGATTTTATGATGAATAGAGTGTTAAAGTAAAAGTTGCAAGTTAGGGGCATTTTTTTTTAGAATAACAGTAGCACTACTCTGTAGACTGCTGTATAAAACATGTTGATCTTAGGGTGCAAGCTGTTGTCCTTTCCATCACAAATTAAGCAGTTATTCAGAAATATATTACTCCGGATGAATGATGTTATATACATTTTTCTTTTGCTGTACTTCTTATTTCAAATCTGATGACAGTTACCTTTCAATTGACTTGTAAAAATATCAGTACTCTTTAGAATACCCTATGAGAAATTCCAAAATTATATTATTCTTTTTAGCTTCCTTTGAGTATTAAAGCGATTGTTAGAACTAAAAGGGTGTTAAAAGTCTGTGGGTTTCCTTATTACCACAATCGTGACATGTAATTTACATGCATATGCATTGTATTTTCATGGATACACCGAATTAGCACCCTTTTACTTCTCAACTTAATAAATATTATTGGATGTTGAATTTTGCATGCTATGATGGACTGGAATGTGCAAGTACTTAATATCTGTTGAAATATATAGTGCATTCCCTCCAAGTTGAACTGTACATTATGAAATAGATTTTGTATTCTGCAGTTGTGGAAATGTGTTTATTTTTGTCATTTGTTGTGTAACACGTGATTTAAAAAAAGGGATAGTATTGTATACTTAAATGTATTCAGGGGAATGTTTAGATCGAATTATTATGTTATAATATTATTGATTTGGTTCATTCAAGTTATTTTCAACATTTGATTCTGATATCTGCTTAAGAGCTAGAAGGATGTTTACTCTGTGTTGAGGAATATGAGTAAACGCCTTTCTGGTGCTCAGTCAACAATATTTTACCTCCTGAAGATGGCATATGTTATTACATTCATTGAAAAGTGAATATGGTTTAGTCATTTCACTCATATTCATCTAATGATAAAGGCATTATTTATCAGTTTTATCTGCAAAGGGACCTGACTGTCCACATTTTCTCTCAGAAATAATTTCATTCTAAATCATAACATCCAATTTTTTTTTTTAATCACATTGATTTTATTTCAGTAGTAATAAATATTACATGTACATCATAAGATATTTCACGTAATGGTTAAAGATGTAGATTTCTTCAAATGGTTTTGAAGATATCCAGTATTGTAGCTTAAAAGTAAGAAAAGGAAGTTTTTGATATTGATATTAAGATGATGATGTGACAGATATCTTTACAAGACTTCATTGTGCAATGTTAAAATGAAATTATCAGAATTTGCTTTGCCAAAGTTATATTTCAATCCATAGTTATTATTCTAATATGAGGAATAGTGTTTTTTGAAAAAAAGCAAAAAAGCATGGAGTTATAGAAACAAAGTACTACTTGACAACAAGCATGAAATAAAATTCAAACTCTATTGATTACTTTGAAATATTTTACCAATATTTCAATTATTAAGGGGGGATCTGAGAATATGCAATATAATCAACCTTATTGTCTGTATCACATGTATTCCTTTCTACCTGTATTCTGAAATTGAGCCTCAGGTTTCAGACACACCAAGAAGCTTGAATTAAGATCTTTTATATAACTGCTGTTTGTATTTGATTGAACTGATTGCAAATATGTATCCAATTTTAATACTCATAGACATATTTATTTGAATGAAGAGTATGGAATACAAGATGGTGCAATACTTATACACACTTAATCTTCATAATCTTTCAGTTCCCCTCGATAGAGGCTACACATTTACCATTTGTATACCTACTGTAAATGTAAGCAGTTCTACAATGTATTTAACTAATATTACTAGAATTATTGATATCATGTGATATACAACATAATTTGCAATGGTTGGGACTGCACTAGCAAAATATACAGGAATGCCAGCCAGCCTTCTTCAGTTGGTGCATTTCAGACTCACTATTTTTGTGTCATGCCTGTTTGGGCTACATTACATCCGTTTTAGCATCATTATAATGTATGAAGCACATATACATGTATTATAATGAAAACCACCATATAAAAAACATTCCTGCTGAATGTTATTCTTAGGTTTGTGTGAAAAATAGTTGTATCGACTATACATGTATCTATAGGTGATATATTTGTAAATATAAATATCTTAAATGGAGAATGAGTGCTGGTTGTGAAGACATATGGATGTGTAGATTTATAAAGATGTATTTTAGTTCTAATGTTAAATATTGAGAGAGAAAGTGCTATATTATTACGTATGGTAGACCCTGGTCCAACAATTATAAATAGCAGTGGTTTTGTGCTGAAAATAAACTGTAGGAAACCAAGAATGGTTGACGGATTTTTGTCTCTTTATTACTGTGATAGTAGAAATAATGAATCTTACTGTGATTAGCTCTCTGTTGATATGGTGATTTAATGACAAGACATGCAAGCTCACATTTTCAAGACGTAGTTTTTTCAGGTATAACGGCCCAACCAACAGCATTTTGAAACATGTGCAGGAAAAAAACAAACTTTGACAACAGTAAAGGGGACTATTCACCAAAAATATATTTTCCTCTGTATTTTAGAGGTTTCATGTCGCTGTACGATTTTCATCATATGGGCTTGAAATGTTTCTTTTAAGCTTATATGGGGATGAGAAAATTCAGTAGTCAAAAGGGTTAAAAGATATCGCAATCTAAATGCACTCTCGATGAATGAATAAGCGATTTGTAAGTAGTAGTTTGCATAGAAAAAGGGACACACAGAAACCCCAAGTCCGACTTAAATTTGTGAGCAAGTTTCTACGGTATCCTGTATTTTCTTTATATTCCATAACCATTAACCTGTTGAATGCCAGGTGAGATTTTGGTGGGGGTTTTTCAGACACACTACATGTAGTAGCAGCACACATGTCTTAATTTTGAGTTGACTTCTCCCCTTAATAAGCTATCAATGTCTACTAAAATGAATATAATATTCAGAGATACATAAAGTCTACAATAAAGTATATGTGCAAATGTACATAGAATGCATGGGTGTGAGGAAACAATATATAAGAAACAGAACTTAAAACTTGTCCATTTGATTAAAAACAAGTACTTTATTCTGGTTTTGCAACCACACATTTCAAAATCATTTCAATCCATGATTGATGTCCGGGGGAAAATTTTTTAATTTGTTTATCCAATCTTACTGCATAGGTACATCCACTTTAAAGAACAAAGTCCCTCAAAATAAGGGTATGCTTTTATTTCAAATAATTTTCATGGTGTAAGTGAATTAATTTTACTGCTGCATATGCTCTCTCTATCATATAAAATGTAAAAATATGAATTTCAATGTATTTAAGAGGAGGGCGAGAAAATCACTTTCTGACAGTTTCCTTCACAAATAGAAATGGATGGCAATTAACCAGATCATAATTAGAATTCATTCTTCCCAGGATGTTGTATCTTTAAATGAAATTGAATAAACCTTATTCAGGTGTATATCAATAAGGCTTGAGGTACACGACTGTCAAAACTTAATCTATCCGTAGAAGACATTTATCTACTTTGATACCTTTTCAAAACCATATGATTACTATTTGAATACACTCACTTCAATATTCAAATGAATTAATGGCTAGATTCTCTCACACAAATACATAACTAATCTTCCACTTCAGAATCAAACCGAATCAAAACATACGAGAGTGAAACTGCGAGCCTTCAAACACCGACAAGAGTAATAGACAGACTGATAACGCAATGAAACATTCTTGTAGTCGTAACAATCGGAAGATCCAGGACAGAGCCATCCATACACAGAGTTTGGCCGACACACAGAGTTTGGCCGACTTGGTTTCAGTTAGGCACAACATAGTGTATATTCCCTTGTTGCATGCTTGCCTAACAAAGCAACGTGCACCATACTGTTACCTACTGGAGCTTGAGTTGGCCAAACTCTGTGTATAGATGGCTCTGATACAGAGTGATTTTTCGGGGGGGGGGGGGGGGGAAACAAATGTGTTGCATTAAAAGAAAGTTAAATTTGCCCTAAATTAGAGGACTTGACAATCAGACCAATTGTAAACTCTTCACAAGATGTTATTCTGCCGTAAAATATGCAGTGCCCTCGTGTGTCAAACAGTGGCTACTAATTTCAATGTCCATTCATTTGAATAGATTTAATGTCCAAACAAGGCATATTACATTTCACAACACAGGATTTCAAATTCTAATAGAGACAAAGTGTCCCTTTTGATGGTGACCAAATTTCCTCTCTTTTAACATACAGTAGCACATTCTGTAATTTCGTTTGATTGTATCAGTACAGAAATCAACAAACACAAACTTGATATATATTCCACAATATAAATGTAAATATCCTCCTAAGAGCAAAGAGGTTGCAATAAACCATAGATGGTCAAATAACATCTGAACCCTGTAAAGTGTAATTATAAAGCATGACTAGTTGAAAAATCCTGCAAACTCACCTGTACAACTATAAGTTTCTCATGACTTAATTAAAAATAAAATCCATCATCCATTCTAATTATGATTTCGAGATTTTCCAAAAAAATGTAGCTTTCATCCCTCTCTTCCCCTCCCCCCAACAAAAAGAAGAAAGCAACTGAGCAAAATAAGTTCATCTAGAAAATAAATTGTGACAGCAAGCTTGATTAATATAATAAATTTAATAAATAATTAACAAATTCCAAACTTTCCAATGACGCTACATGTATAACATGTTTTCTTTTTCAGACAAAAAAAAATCACAATCTTTTACATACCAACAACATGTGGCTTCTTTAAAACAAGATCATTTTTTATGTTTTATACTCCCATTAATTCATCAATCCACACTTGTATTTTATTAAAACAATTCAACAGAAACGAACAAAAATTGTTGAAATCCCTCAACCACTATCTTTACTTTTAAATCACACACAGTGTAAAGAGGCAAATTAATTCAGGAGAGCCAAGTCGTACTCTCAAGGCGATGAGTTGTTACATGCCGTTTCTATTTTTCATCCTAATATGAAATATCAAGGTAGGCCTGGTTGTCGTCCAGGACTCCGTTTCATATATCTTGTTATCAAGAACAACTGCTACATTTCTATGACAAATTTGCTCTAAGCCAATCAAATGCAGTGCTTTCAGTAGCTTATATCAATTATCGTAACTTATTGATAACAAATTTTATGAACCAGGTCCCTGATCTTGCTTTTATACTTTCCAATGCACACTGTAATGGGCATTAGAATGATTTACATCAACAGAACATTTTACACATAGCGACAACTTCTAAGGTTTGGATTAGCGTGCAAGCAAAAAGACAATGCCTGTTCACATCCGTGTGATTTGCTGGTTGAGACATTCATACATGATCTTGCAGGCATATTATGTGAAAGCTCATACACCACAAAACATTTTGCAGCATCCCTTTTGGTAAAGTGCCTAAATAAATGCATGACATGACCTTGGCAAGATACGAAACACATGACAGAATATCATTCAGAGTGTTACAATCAAATGTCACAATTTAGCTGATGTTCACATGACTTTCACAAACCTGTACTTTCATTTGCAACATTCAAGCAGTCGTATTTTGGATTATTAAACATGTGCTTTGTGCTGTGATTCATTGTATGTGCAATCTACATTGTGCCTAACATAAATTTTAGTGAACACAGCTGAAATATACGATATATTCCGACTGAGAAACAGAGTGTGGCTGTGCAGAGTAATTAATCATGTGACCTTCCAGAAGAGAAGAGGCATTTGTAATGGCTCAGTGGTTTGAGCGGTGGTCAAGGATACCCTGATACAGTGTATCTAAAGTTCACAAGCACCTCAGAGTTTTGCCCATATTCTATTCATTACCATTCAGATATATGAGATATGGCTCAAAGCCATAAGTCCCCAGATGCTTTGAATCTACTAGTATTATTCCTGTGTTCTCAGCGTTACAAGTGATACAAAAATAATCATACTGTGTACAATAGAAAGAAACCATGAAGTATTTCAGTCAATTTGCATACAGTTATCACTTCAAATATTCTACCCTTCCTGAAATACATTTATCACTGATCCCTCAGATGTAGGAATTGTAGAATTTCTTTTCAATAGAGGAGTTGTTGTCCTCGATAAATGGAATTTCAATTAATCAACTGGTCCAAGTTTGAATCCCAGCCGCAACATTAACTTATTTTGGCAAGACATTAATTAACATTTAACAATCCTCAACCAGGTGAAGTGAATGGGTACCTGGTAGGAAGTTAATCCTTGAGTGCTTCCAGCAGCATCATCTCAAATGGAAGCTTGATGAAGGCCAGGGTACTACTGACATACTTTGTGGAGCAGTCACATGGGCTGATATATCATGCACATCAAAACTGGTGCTGTTATTTTTTCCATCTTTGTATCAAAGGTTTTGCTCTTCACATCTATAAAAGGGACTATCTATCTGTCACTGGCATTACCAGATCTTTGCATTCTGTATTTTACCATAAGAAGCAAAAGGGAAAACTCTAATCTGTACAAAAATGCCATTCTGAGCCCTGTCTTACATAGAGCTGTGATTGATTTGAATGGATCGCAAGTTACAATTAATTCTAACTGTGTACTAAAGAGATAAAAGATTGTAAATTTGCAACTGATTGGATGAAATGAATTTGGATCGATTACGGTACAACGCTTTATAAGATGGGCCCCTGGTATACAACTGGTATACAGCACAGATCAAGTTTTGTCTGAAGCTGTCATTGAATCAGTCGCAGAAGTCATTTCCAGAAGTCTAGCACAAATCAAACCCTAATCAAAAGAAAAGGAATTAGAAATCTAGAAAAACTACTTAGAGTAAAGGCTGGGTTAATCTCTCTTCGTGGCTGTGATACCACCAAGCATTTTCTTCCTCTGCCTCAGCATGTGTGAATACAGCCTTGGGAAAACTGTCAAAGCAAAGGTAATAATGAAAGAGAATTGAGATTATCATGTGCGGCACTCAAACTGCCTAAGCATGTGTGAATACAGCCTTGGGAAAACTCTCACAGCAAGGGAATAAAGAAAAGAGAATTAAAGAAAAGTTCGAGTCCTGGTAAAGATGCCACATGATTTATGAGCATTCCCATTCTTTTTATGCCAGTTTGAAAGAATATCATAAAAGAAATGTCCCCTGAAAAGGACTGCTTCATATATACCCCGGCCATATCATGGGAAATGCCTAAAATGTTTTGACCTAACTTTCATGCCCCGTGTGTGTGTAGTCCCATATAAAGATTTCTGTGAAAAAGTTATCACACTATATACAAAATGTTGACAAATAACTGACAAATGGATAGATAACTTACAGACAATTGGACATATCTAAAGTTCACGCATTAATGCCTCCACAAATCTTCCTCCATTTACTCTCCTAAATGAGCCGATGACCTACCACCTTGATCAAGAGATGAGACACGTCCACTATTATATTACATATTCGTACTATATATTACTTTTGAAAAAAGAAAGTAACAATTAATTCAATTAGAATAGAATGTAAAAGCCACTCAGATAGACTTGATTATTTATTTCATGCATACTTCCTTAACAAAAGCATCTCTAGATAATCTAAATGTTGCCAGAGGCTTGCCCGACATAGCATAATTTATATCTATTGAGATGTCATTAGTGAACTGGTCTATTGAGGGAAGCAATAGCTTGGATATACTCAAACTTACTTGGAATATAAAGAATCATGAGGAAGATTAGGACGCTGTAGTAATCAAAGGAAATGTTGTAGTCGTTTGGCAGCTCAAGTGAATACAGTCCGGTGCTCTTCACATACGGCAATGCAAGGTAGATGGTCCATAGCTCGCCCTAGCAGAACACAAGATATGGAACAGTAAGTAGATGTAGAATTGATAGAGAACATAAAACAGCCAATTCAAAAGAGGTAACTATAAGTTATGGTTGCTACTAACCTACTTGGTTCACCTTGTTACAGTGCACATTCCTCTCAGCTCTCTAACATGGGGACATTCACACATTTTGAAAGATAAGTTGAAACAACTCATAACCACTCCCACGCATAGAACCATAAAAGAAATGCAAACAGATTAAATGTCCATTACTTCGAATACAAAATATCAATGTAGGGCTCCCAGATCCACAACAGATATGCATTTTTTTTACAAGGCATACTATATGATTGAATCAGAGAGTACCTTTCCAGACTGCTAGAATTGATTTAGCGAGATGAAAAACGACCTAACCCACTGACGCTAGGTTGGCCGGAGTGTTACTCGCAATGAATGAGATCTAAAGCCTACAGGATTCTATCTCTTATTCTTTAACAAAAAATGTATTTACAAAAGCATCATATTTATATCACAAGAAGCTGGCAAAAATGTGTGACTAATTTTCTAACTATCCCTGATGAACCTGAATACCTGTTCGGCCATCTTTTAATTTCAGATTGACAAGTTGCAAATACTCTTTTGAGTGAAAAACATAAGGCACTGAATAAAACTTTTCTTGTTTAATAATGCAAATATTTTTCTTTCCTTCAATTTTGTGAATATCTTGACAACTTACAAAGCTAAAGTTCTTGACACAGACTGCCATTGCATCCACCAACAGTACAAAACTACCAGGCTTTAACTATATCAAGAACCCTACATAATTTAATATTTTACACAACATAAGAAATGATTTTTTTCAACAGATAGCCCTCCTCCTGTAGGGATCCCGGGGGAGTAAACCGAGTAAAACGAGTAAAAAGGGTTGTTTTTTCACCACCAGACGGGTAACCCGGGATCTCGTTTAGGGTATCAAAAGAGGTATCAAATTCACTAGAAAGGGTAGGAAATTTGACAGTAGCAGTCAGGAGCCAGTCAGGAGCAGCTCATCTGAAAATCTTCCTTTGTTTTTTTTTTTTCATGAATCCAAAGAGGTTCTTTCCTATTCTTTCAATGAAAACGTAATTCTGTAATGTGTTCCAAAGTAAATATTTGTCTTTAAACTCTTCCTTTTTGGCCAAAAAAGGGCCAAGAAGAACCAATCCTCGAATAGGGTGTACGATACTATGCAAAATCTAAAAAAATCTCTGTTAAGGATATAAAATTCAGACATTTATGGCAGGTTTCCCTGAATAGGTTATCAGAAACCTCTCGACCGAAATCTTTGTTTAGGGTGCTTTTCAGAAAGTCATGGCCGCGGATGCCGTACAGGCCACAATGAGACATAACCCCCGGGGTAGGGATGAGTATCAATGCCGCAATAAGTTTTTTTTTTACATTAATGATGTATATATACTTACAGTTACACCAATGGGGTAAAGGACAATGAAGAGGGTGTATCGTAGCCACATTAAAACGTAGGGCAGGCGGTTGAGAAGGGCGAAGACATAGAATGCATAGCGAATCACTTCAGTGATGGTCCATGCCATCATATACAGAATAATGCTCTTCTCATTCTGAACCTGTACAGAAAAACAGAAAGAGGGGATAGATGCTTTACACAAATAACAAAGGCATTTATTGTCGTTTACAAACCAATGTAACTACAGTTGAACTTGCATAACTTGAAGTCGTATAACTCAAAGTCGCATAAGTCAAACTTTCCCGAAGTCAAATCAATTTTTTGACCAAACTATGCAAAACATGTGTTATTAACATTTCCTAAGTCAAATTTTGCATAAATCAAACTAACCAACATATTCGACTTGCAGTATGCAAAGTTAACTGTACAAACATCAATACTCTATTGAATATATAGGCCTACGATTGAAACAATATGAATTCATAACATATTTAGCTGACAATTCGTCTCTGTAGTGTTTTCTAACAAATCTACATCTATATGGTTTTTATGTGTATGGAGATTGAAGACAACCAAATGAATGTATTAAAACAATGATATTCAAGTCAAAAGAAATAAATTGATCTGTAATAGTTAATTGCAGTCTGGGTCACGGGATTAATCCATTTTTGGCCTCTCACATGACCTCTCACTCCTGTCGTATGTACTGTTGTGTGGTCAAGTCTTCTTACAATGCAATACAAATTATTCCTCTGAAGACAGAACATGATGAATCAATGTAGGGCTCTCTGATTCACACTAAAACATGCACATTTTTATCAGGCATATTATCTGATAGAATCAGAGAGTACAAATCCTGGGATTTGATATAGCGAGATGAAAAACGTCCTAACCCACTGACACTAGGTTGGCCGGAGTGTTACTCGCAAAGTTCTTGATAACAGCAAATATCGCTGCTTATAATAATTTTCTACTTGTAAGTTATACTTTTTCTCTTAGATTTGATTGGTAGATGTAACTTAGCGGTTATCTAGGGACATTTTATTTCATTGTCATTACCAGAATATGCTCAATTAGCTTCCTGGTAATGGATAAATACCATCTATTCCTCTAGCTGCTTTTAAGTATAGGTGAGATAACATTGACATTTCACTCAAGAGATCATTGAAGATTTTCTCTTTTTTGGAGGTGAGGTGGGGGGGGGGGGGGAATGACAACTAATCAGGCTAGTTTACAGCTTCTGAACGAAGGCCCCTTTATTGACCTTGATGAACAATGACCGCACACCACTTTAAGCACTTTACCACTAACAAATATTACCTCTATTACACTGTGGGTTACAGGCCATAGAAGGACCAGACGGGACGTCACCTGAAATGCAGTCAGAACTGCCGAGGCTGGAACGATTCCTATCATGCAGTGGACAACCTGCAGTCAAAAGAGAATTATACATGTATGATGTACACTCATTACCTTCTCTCAAAAATCATGTTAAGGTTGGTAGGGCAAGCTTTTTTATCTCAGACTTTGATCCATAATTAGTGCATGCCTGTAAGAAAAGTGTACAGAACATTATGAAAGATTCAGTATTGTATAAGAAGAGTTACATGACAAGATTTAATAAAAGGCACTTTCATTCTGTAATCTGACACAGAAATGTTCATTCTCACCAGTTAATGCAGATATTATGCTCAAAGATTATGTGATTCTTCACTGGAAATCAATTGGAAACAAAGAGAAAGGATTAAATCATTTAAAGTGAAACTGTCTCAAAAATTATATATTGTCCAACAGAATTATTACATTTCAAACTACACTGTATCTGAGAGAAGATGAATGTGGCATAAAAATTCCATGATCATCAATATTGTCTTATCTATATCTCACACTGTTGTTATGGCACTCCTGGGCCCGTTGCATAAAACTTACCATTAACGGTAACTTTGCCATCAATGGTAACTCCCATGGAAACCTTGATTTTGATTGGCTGTTGAGTGATGTTACCATGGTAGTTACCATTGATAGCAGAGTTACGATTAATGGTAAGTTTTATGCAACAGGGGCCTGGTTTCAGTAGTGTAATCAGAATATCTATCTATACCAAGTTGAAACTCTTCATTTTTCTTATAATTTATTAGGGTTTTTTTTTATTCTTGTCTACATACTTCTAGAATGGCAGCTGTCTGAAAGGCCTTGAGGGGCAGTTCAATAGCATCGTAGAGACCCACATTGGTACCTTCCTGGAGATAGTGGCGCACCCCCATAGCACCCACAGACAGCCATCTAATATACACAACAAATAAATAAACAATAATGTCAAGAAACATAGAGACCAACATTGGTACATGTATCTTCCTATGAATGGTGTTGCATCTCATACCACCTATGGATGACCATTTAATATGCAACAATAATAATAATCCTTGGAGAAGTAGCGCAATAAGCGCACCCTCATAGCTCCCACAAGAAAGTTGTATTAAACACATCAATTATGATAGTGTCAGGTCTAATCCAGGCAACCTTTCAACATTTACAGTAGTGTTGAAATTTCAACATGGCCAATATATGGTAGCATCTCAAAAAATCCTTCGTAAGTGAAAATTCAACAACTTTCCATTTAAATTTTATAACACAAATTTCAAAAGAATGTTGGCAAACTTAGATTGGAATAATGATGTTCCGTGATGTTGCTTCCCCGAGTTTAATTCTCACTGAGAGTGAGAGCCTCAAAGGTGACATTTTCTGTAGCATGGATACGCCCTTTTATTGTTCCATTTTGATTAGGCCCTAGTTTCGATACCTCCCCCTCCCAGCCTCTCCAACCCCACCCCCATGCCTACCCCATGCACACACACTAATACTATAGTTAGGTCTCAGGCCCAGACAACAAGAAATCACATCCAACATGTCCAATACAACTAAAAATGAAGCCCCTGGCCTTGGCCTGGGCCTGGCCAGCATGCCCTGCCTTTCTTTTGCTTGGTTTTCTTCCTATTTTAATTTAAATTCCAACAATAGTCTTAATCCCAACTCCCCACTCCTAACATGCCAAAGACGTTTAGATAGCATTTTGATTCTAATCAAACGTGTAAACTTTCCAGGGGCCATCATACCACATTCCAAGGCCACTAATCCAGCTCACTGACCCGGCATTCACTCTCTCACACGCAGAGCGAGCAGACAGCCCGGTCTCAATCTCGCACCATAGGCCAACACACAGAGACAGACTCACATATTTCAAGACAAGCATTCATCCGAATCTCATCATGTTTGCGGCTCAAAATCAATGGAAAATATTTAGTTTATACGCAACTAAAGCAAAATATATTGCATACATTACCCTGCACACAGCACTACATTGTAAAGGACAAGATATGCCGTTGCTAGGCCAGAAACCTTGTTTTTCCCAGCAGGTTTGGTTGAATTCTCGGCCGACATGCCTTTTACCTAGCTGCTGAATTTTAATTAATTTGTGTAGAGCGCCAGCTACTGGTGAAGTAAAGGAGTATTATGATGGATGGTTATTTGGAGGTCGAGGGGGAAGGGAAGGAGGAAGGGAAGATCGAGGGAAGGGGGAAGGGGGGACACTTTTATAGAGCCGTAGGCCTATGTCACTTTCACTTACTTCTTACGCAAATAAAGCAACATATATTGCATACATTACCCTGCATACAGCACTACATTGTAAAGGACAAAATTTGCTGTTTTAACAGGGATACCGGTGTAAGGTTTCATTTAATTCATCTTTTGCCAGCACATCTTGACAACATGTTTGTCAGGGTCGCATGATTTAACAGGCCCATTCTGTCTACGAACATTTTTTCCCATTACATTTCGTGCCTCCTCAATAAGATCGAAATAATGTTCCTTAAATGTCCTCGCTGCATATGAATTTTAATTACACATGAATGAATGAAACTGCAAATAATAATTCCGAGGCAGAATCGGTTTCAAGATTTCTTTGAGAAAGGCACCGCGAAAACAAGAGGTAGTCTTTATATTTTTCTTTTTAAAATTTACATCTTAGAGGGGGAATATTTCGCTATATGATTCTCACTATCTATGATAGGTTTCTCCCAAACCTATCATTCTGATTTCTGCAGTTATTTCTTGTACTTGTTATTTGGTTTGAATAAACTAAACTAAACTAAACTAAACTAAACTAAACTAAACTAAACTATATAAGCGTAAGATCAGTAGAAAGAGAGAGGAAGAGAAGGGGAAGAGAAGATGAAAAAGTGACAGAAGGGCCCCAGCCTACGGCCATGGGCATTACTGGTGGTATAATTGCTAACCATAATAATCTGTGACATGCAGGGGCGTCAAACAGGTGGAAGGGGCACTCCCCGCCAAACTCCTGCATTATATGCCTCGTAAAGACATTATACAAGTTGTCAATTTGTCTGATGATTTTCATAGCTTTTCGTAAATTTTCACTATGTCGTTACAAAATTAATCACTTTCTTATTCCTTGTCCCGGATCCGAATTTCCTCTGAAACTTAATTCTGCTCGTCTGATCCTTTAACTGTATTGAAAGCACCTTATTCTTGGACCAGACTTGCCCCTTAATGGTAAGGTTAAATAAGAAATTCTCCCTCTTCAACCCTCTTCAAAGTGTTAGTGAGGTTTCTTGATGTTATGAATTTGCTCAAGGCAGGTTTTCATTCCTTGTTGCTATTAACAAGAAATGAAAACCTGCCTTGAGCAAATTCATAACCGGAATTTCCGGTTAATATCTTATGTTATGGATATACTGGGGCAAATCATGATCAATAAACATGTGAGGGTGCGGTGGGGGAGTAGGAGCAAGATTTTGTATGTCTTCATTACATTTGTTTTCTCGTATAAAGGGGTTTAGGAGCAGATTTTTAAAGTGGGGGGGGGGGGGCAGATGGGGGGAAAAAGAAAATGTTGGGGGGGGGGGGGCAAGGGTGGAAAAAAAAAAATTGCGTGTACATCGCAAAATCATTTTCCACCCTTTTATTTTTTTTCACTCCGAAAACTATTGGGGGGGGGGGCAACTGGGGGGGGGGGCAAAGCTTCTGACTGGGGGGGGGGGGCAAATGCCCCCATGCCCCCCCACCCCCCATTGGTGCCACCACTGTTTAGGAGCTATTCTCCAATTCTGCAGTACCAAACATCTTTTGGTTGAGTCTACAAAATCCATAATCCAGAACACTGTCACGATAACATTCTGTGATTTTAAATATTGGACGAGAACATGTTGATAGGGAATAGTACTTGTCCCATCCATATTTTTAATATAGGACCAAAACAGATGGAAAAAAATGAAAGTGGGCAATATCTTATACACTTCCCACTGCCCCTCATTTGCTTACTTACTAGCCCCTCTCCTCCCCTCTCCCTTTCTCTCATACTCCCATCTCTCTCCCTCCCCTCCCCCTATCCCCCTCAACCTCACTATGGTATATTAACATAATACAATAAGAGGATAAGTGCACCATAGTTTTTTCTGTACAGAGCAAACGGGAGAGGACCTCGCAAGATACGTCACAGAGTTGCAATTTGTGTTTGATTGATAACAACTTTAAAAAGTCATAACTTTCTTAACGGATTTTGCTCAAACTTCCACTGATCTTTTTCTCTCATTTTTCTTCTTTTATTCAAATCAACCTACTACCAGGGTGGACTTTCCCTTTAATATTTTATGTTGATTTCAAAAGCATAGACCAAGAATGAAATGAATTACCATTTTGGATAACATTGGTCACATTAGATTATTAGGTTCCTACTTGCCTGCTTGCTTGAGGTCACATTGCCACCCCCCTCCCCCTTTAAAACACAAAATAAAGAAACACTCAAAACATCTTGTTCTTTCTCTTTGTTTTTATTAACAATAATTGATTTTTACACTTAAATGTACAAAACTTAAATCTTATGTATATTCATGAATTTGTTTATACAAAAAAGTACATCTTATTGCTGCATTAGTAAGCAGATCATGTGAACATTTATGAATAAAACAAATACCTTTATGATTTAGTCTCAATCTTTTTTAACAAAAAAACAACAAAAAAAAACCAGTAGGAAACCACAACTAACTATTCCCCACAAGTCCACTACTGCTTTTTCATCACATACCAGAACTTGATGATAGCATCGACTGGCCCAATTGGAAAACAAAGGGAAATTATGCATCTTGAGTATACAACATAAGGAAACTCAGCACAATATAAAAGGAGATAATACCTATATCATTACTCCTTAAGTGATAATAGAGATAAACAAAGGGATATAAAAGTAGTGCATGCAAACTATCATTTATTTGAAAGAATGAGAAAAGAAATAGCTCAAGAGAGAGTTTATGAGATACATAATAAAGTATAAACTCAGAGAAATAATGAAATTATGTGACTTCTACACTACCGAGACTAAACAAAATGGAAAGACTGATTGCACTTTAAATGTTCTCCCAGTAATATATATAGAGGACTAATAATTTCCCTTTAATAATCAGAGACATCATATGTAGGGCAGAGTTATCTGTGCACATTATTCACTAAAACACTTCCTTGGATATTCAAAAACTTAAGGAAAGTTCTGTATTTTCCACCTTACATACTATATCTCCGATCTAAATTATCTTTAACATATTTCAACCCACTGGGCACTGGGCACAATTTGATTTGGGTATCCACACACATTTTCCACAGACACCAACATGACTTAACTTGAGTTTTAATAGCATCCAACAGCTTAAACAAAATACAATCTGCAGGAACATGAGGAACAAAAGTATCTTTAAATTAAAAATTAATCAATAGAAAATACTTGATCTTTAAACATAAACACAGAGTCATCCTCTAATTGAATAAATAGTTTTCATAACATCAATCATCTAGCTATGGTATATGTAATAATATTACATGTTTCAAAATAAAGCATTTTCAGCTGTCTATGCCACACAACGTACAACCGTAAATCCAGAACTATAGCAAGCTTTTAGTGACAGCCATCATCTCGGCAAGCAACTTCCACGAAGAGCAAAATTTCAGTGTTGTACATGTACATGTACTTCAATCATTGCGCAGTATGGACACTTACTAAATTTGGCAAAATCTTAATGCACACACAAGTTTCTGGGGAGTGTTTCATCAAGTGTTTGTCAGTGATTTTTACCAACAACTGTTATAAGCTACTGAAATCCTTGCATCTGATTGGCTGAGAGCAAATTTGTCAGTAAAAATCAATGACAAAAAACTTGATGAAACGCTCCCCTGGTTTTACAGAATCTTTCAAAGAGACTAGCATATACTCATATTTCATACAACCAAAAAAAAAAAATTGCAAAACAGTATATTCTGATTACAATGGAAAGCAGAACTGAAAAAATATGTTTTCACTGATTTAAAAAAAGAGTGCATATAATTCAGTCTAATTTTTGTTTGGACTGAGCCAAGTAAGATATATTCTACTTAAGAATATGAAGCCTGAGATTAGTATATAAACAACGTAAAAGTTTTGAAATTACAAAATTGTAGAGAAACAAGAATCCATGCTGATGAAATAAGCCAGTTCATAATTAGTATATGGTACCAATGACCCTAACATGACCCCAATTTGTACGAGCATGCGCGATGGTTAAGGGGAACGTGCTATTTGTAAAATCATACTAGTACGTGCATAACGGTGCATACAAATATGACAGCATATAAAGGTCAATTTACTTGGTACAAATGATCTTTATCTGCACATATGTGACCCTCCACCACAAAACGACCAATAAGTCGCAATTGGAGTTTTAGAGTAAACAGCTGAAAAAGGTTGTTTGGGGTGGAAATATCAAGTTTAAGTTTATGGTATTTTCTGAAAGTTAATTCATTAATCTACCATCTGACAAAATTTCGGGGTAAAATACCATGCTGAAATATGTTTTTACTCTCATTTAAAATGGTCATTTTTTTCCTGGATATTCAAACTTTGTGAGTCAGCTTGCTGGGATCATACTTCACATCGCTTTTCTGGTATAGCTTAAAACTATGCACTGTCTGATATTCAAAATTTACAGAAAGAAAGAAATATATCTATTCTAAAGGTATGGAAAGTTTCAACCCAAACCAATGAGTACTTCACAGTGTAGGCTTTAGAGTTTTGACTCAACCTTTTGTGCGACAAGCAATAGGACACAGATTAGGCGCTCTTAAATGGTCACTCTTCTTTGGAGCGCGTTTTCTCTATTGTTTCGGTCATTAGCCTGTCTGACACTCGGACATTCTCATTGTAATTTATAAGGGTTTGCTTAGCCTATACAAACACAAGTTATATATCATATTAAAGCTAAGAATCTAAGCTTTCAAAATGTGCTGAAATTAAAAAAACCTAAATTTCCGACTTATTGGTCGTTTTGTGGTGGAGGGTCACATATATGCAAATTGTAATTATGAACTGGGTTATTCAAACTTAGCAGGGCAGGAGCAACTTTAATATGCAAAGCATGATGATCATATCCTAAAAATCCTTGGCATGGACAACGGCGAATTTCAGAACTGAATCACAAGGGATACTTCTATGGGCATAAAGCCTCATTTTATTACTTTTCTTCTTTTAATGGGGGCTGGTTGGGGGGGGGGGGGGTAGGGGACTCTGGGGAATGCACCAATAAAAAAGTTGGTACTTCTGCAATCACATTTTTTGTGCTGTACAAAGTGCCCTCTAGTGACAAATTGATCATGATTCAAGAGAATTCTGGTAATACAATACAAAATCCGTCCTCTACAAGCATTCCCTAATCGATTTCAACATCAAACTATTTTATTGTGTACTGTGGAACAACTCTGTTAGCAGCTGAAACAAATACAAACAAAAGATTAGCAAAGGTTTCTTTTAGGTTAGTATAGACTTTTCCTTTATAGCTCTACCTTCTCCTACTCAACACATTGTTACATTGTTATCTGCTTACAAATGCAAAATAGGCATTGTATTTGTCATATATATAAATTGATAAATTTGCAAAATATTTACATATGACGTCACGTATCACTTTCAAAAATACTAAATTAAAAAGACTATTCTTACAATTTGTTTCCCCGATACAGGTTCAATATCATCTTTATTTATAAAAGACATAAATATTTTCTGTATCAAACTTTTAATCACTTTTTGATTCCCAAATTTTCACTAAATATCTCCTTGATTTAAATCTCTTTACTTAGGTTGGATAAAACTCAAACTTTATATTAAGTTAATGATATCATCATAACCTAAAGTAAATGACCAGTGATTAATTTAAGAACTAACTATTTGACTTCTGAAGTATCAAATACTTGTGAAAAAAGATTAAAGAGGTGGTAATGTGTATTTATACATTTTGTCACCTAGAATTGCTAAATCCACCCAAGACATGATCTTTGAACTCTAATATCCTATCCTAAACATTATCCACTAGCTTTAAAATGAAGCCACTGCAGCTCACATTTCACTACTTTATCCAGTCTATGGACCTTTTTTGCAGCTTAAACCCTTCAGATCACTAAACCGCACAGGACCGCCCTTCCTGTATTACTCACTGAACTGCCCGGGATCGCCCATGGACTTTGACCTGTGTAACAGCAAACACATGTATAGGGATCTTGGCCAATGAAATTTTTGTGTGTGCTATCTTATAGACATAAGCGATTTTGAATCGGCTTTGAAAACAGAGAGTCTATGCCGCAAGATAGTTTACCGAGTAGAGAGCTCAGTGAGTAACTGACTAGTGTGCGTAATCCCAAGGTGATAAAGGGTTAATGTGTCCCAAGGCTTTCATGTTTAGTCTATTTTTCTTCCTACTGGGTTTTCCCAGCTTCCTGCAAAGAGTACATCAACAAGAAATCCTATTGCTAGCCGATTTCCTGCAAAGATGATCAAATTTAATAGCGACTGAGAAATAAACTGCAACCTAGTTCTGGGTCGTTTAAATTAGGTTTTGAAACACACTCCCTGAAACTATCACTTGCATACTCAGATAAGCAGCACCAGATTGATATTCCATAATACAATTAATGAGTTGATGAGATAATAATTTGGTGATCCTTCGTATACCCAGATTTAACCCTTTTGAGACAACTGACCACATTTTGTGGTTTGGCTCAATAACTTATGATTCAGAGCTCTAACAAAATATACCAGATGCACGAGTAGAAAGAGCAGAAATTTCTGCACACATTGTGTCCATTTTCATTGCATAACCATATATTGCGTTTGATGCCAGGAATTTTAAAAAGGAGAATAAGCTTCAAAATACTTAAATTGGCAACACATTGAGTTTCAAAATCATTGCTTTTTATCAAAATCGGCAATGTTTTCAACTTGTCGACAAGGTTCAGAACTATGTGTATTGTTTTCAAAGAAATCCCATTTTACTAGAACCATGTAGCACTATAAGAAAAATATTATTGTTGCCAATTTGAAGAACAAAATGTAATCAATTTAGCCCTTGAATAATTAATGTCATGAAAGGGTTAAAATGAGCAGGATATAATAAAGTTCATCCTCAGCCTCATCTAAATACAACTACAATCATCCTACCCGATCCTCAAGTCATATTAGACCAACAAGACTTACATCAGAGCAACTATAGACTGAACCAAAAAAATGACATTACCCAAAATGGCCAAGATTTGTTTTATTTATTGGTTGGTTTGGTGGTGTGACTAGGGTATATGGAATCCTTCCAATGATTACTTGATGTACACGAGTGACTGCTCTCATAATTTCACTTTCTGACGACCATTAGCTGGCAGTTTTCCAGGGTCACTTATTGTAAAGGAGTGAACACTGTCAAAATTTCGCTGCCAGAACTAACCCGGCTTGCGTGTCTTCCATAGACCCCTTGTTCCACAGGAGTGACCACTCTCATAATTTTGCTGCCAGAAGTCTGGTGATTTATGGATTTTCCATGGATCAGTTCTTTCACAGGTGTGACTGCTTTCACGATTTTGTTGCCACAAGTCCATTGGCTTGAGGATTTTCTAGAGAGTCACTGGTTAACGCTGCATATTCTGCACCTCTGTCTACCCCCTGGGCCTTCTCCCGAATTGCAAACACCTCCTCGATGGCCTTCTTGAAGCAAAGAAAGTTGTAGTCGATCAGACCTGCAGGAAATACAAGATTAATAGCTTAGAGAATAGACGGGATAGGTTTCCTGCTTTTTGTCTTTAACTCCGCTTTGTATTGAAATCCCATACTGCCAGATTGTTTATATGTTTTATGCTACATATACGCTGTACATGTGCCATAAGTAAATTGCGACAGTTCACTGTTTGTGCCATTAGTCGACCAAAGAAATTAAAGGGAATCGGTAACTTTGTGGAGGTTTGATTTAATAAATTGTTGAATTTTGATGTTTGTGTGGTATAATGATGTTCAGAAGGATAAATAAACAGCCAGGAATATAAAGGTTTTGCAATATATGATGTTATTTTCAAGATATCTATGACCGAATACTGCCATTCATGAAACCGTACTGGGGTATGCTTTAGTCTAACACTGTAGTCTAATGGGGAGAAAAGGTCTGGCATTTCCGGTCACTTGAATATTGTCACTTTTTGTGAAGCAAATGATGATGCATACTTTAACAAGCATTTTTCAGGGCTTCATTTTTACAACATACTACATACACTGATAGCATTTAGGGCCATGCAGCTCATATTCATCAAGCCTTCACAAAGTTACAGATTACCTTTAAAGCATCAATTAACATCATAGATTAATGGTTATATATTAATAATGCTCCTTTTGCATTACCTAATAGAGTGCAGTAGACATATATCACATGACAGTTTGGAAGTGATATTAATCATTACATGGCAAAGTATCTGCACTGGAAAAAAAGGGAACCAAACCACGGCTTGACACTAAGAATGGTAAATGGGAAAATGCCACTCTAAAATTGAGGAAAACCATGTTTTTGACAATATGCTTGAATATTACCCCATCACAAAAAGCATTAGGATAAAGTCGAGTAACATTGGAACCTAACATCCAATTTGATATAAAGTCACATAAGCATTCATTGTTCCACAGAGCAGTTGTAAGCATTACTTACCTTGTCTGTCAAAGTTATCTTCTCTGAGCAAACACACTAGGGCAAGAAATCTGTTCACCTCCTTTAGGTACAGTACAGTAGAATTATTGAGCTTGATGATGGAGCTAGACTCAGAGTCGTATGCACTCCCATCCCCTTCTCTCTCCAAACTACATAATCAAGATTTAGAAAATACTAGATGAATATTCGACCGCGCGCGGTCGGAATTTATGCCTCCGCCATCACCAGATTGGAAATGTATGGCATACATGTACACTCTAAAAAGGACTGGTCCAACAAAATGACAAATCTTTTCACTTAAAATGCACAGGAGACAGAAAAATTTATTTCATTTCATTTTCATATAAAACTAGAAATATTTGATAACAAGGCTAAAAACCAGTAATTTCATGTAATTTTATGTAAATTGACCTCTGTGACCTCTGACCTTTGACCTACTTACCCCAAAATCTAATCAGTTCATCTTTATATGGGTATGCATACTGGTACCAAGTTTGAAGTTCTCACCTCAGATAGTTCTTGAGATATCGCGGTAACGGTGGTAAAAACCACTAATTCCATGTAATTTCATGTAAATTGACCTCTGTGACCTTTGAACTTTGACCTACCTACCCCACAATCTAATCAGTTCATCTTCGTATACGGTAACATACTAGTACCAAGTTTGAAGTTCTTACCTCAAACAGTTCGAGATATCGTGGTAACGGTGCTAAAAACCAAGAATTTTTATGTAATTTCAGGTAAATTGACCTCTGTGACCTCTGACCTTTGACCTACTTACCCCAAAATCTAATCAGTTCATCTTTCTATGGGGATACATACTGGTACCAAGTTTGAAGTTCTCACCTCAGATAGTTCTTGAGATATCGCGGTAACGGTGGTAAAAACCACTAATTCCATGTAATTTCATGTAAATTGACCTCTGTGACCTCTGACCTTTGACCTACTTACCCCAAAATCTAATCAGTTCATCTTTCTATGGGGATACATACTGGTACCAAGTTTGAAGTTCTCACCTCAGATACATGTAGTTCTTGAGATATCGTGGTAACGGTGCTAAAAACCAAGAATTCTTATGTAATTTCATGTAAATTGACCTCTGTGACCTCTGACCTTTGACCTACTTACCCCAAAATCTAATCAGTTCATCTTTCTATGGGGATACATACTGGTACCAAGTTTGAAGTTCTCACCTCAGATAGTTCTTGAGATATCGCGGTAACGGTGGTAAAAACCACTAATTCCATGTAATTTCATGTAAATTGACCTCTGTGACCTTTGAACTTTGACCTACCTACCCCACAATCTAATCAGTTCATCTTCGTATACGGTAACATACTAGTACCAAGTTTGAAGTTCTTACCTCAAACAGTTCGAGATATCGTGGTAACGGTGCTAAAAACCAAGAATTTTTATGTAATTTCAGGTAAATTGACCTCTGTGACCTCTGACCTTTGACCTACTTACCCCAAAATCTAATCAGTTCATCTTTCTATGGGGATACATACTGGTACCAAGTTTGAAGTTCTCACCTCAGATAGTTCTTGAGATATCGCGGTAACGGTGGTAAAAACCACTAATTCCATGTAATTTCATGTAAATTGACCTCTGTGACCTCTGACCTTTGACCTACTTACCCCAAAATCTAATCAGTTCATCTTTCTATGGGGATACATACTGGTACCAAGTTTGAAGTTCTCACCTCAGATACATGTAGTTCTTGAGATATCGTGGTAACGGTGCTAAAAACCAAGAATTCTTATGTAATTTCATGTAAATTGACCTCTGTGACCTCTGACCTTTGACCTACTTACCCCAAAATCTAATCAGTTCATCTTTCTATGGGGATACATACTGGTACCAAGTTTGAAGTTCTCACCTCAGATAGTTCTTGAGATATCATGGTAACGGTGCTAAAAACCAAGAATTCTTATGTAATTTCATGTAAATTGACCTCTGTGACCTCTGACCTTTGACCTACTTACCCCAAAATCTAATCAGTTCATCTTCGTATGGGGATACATACTAGTACCAAGTTTGAGGTTCCTACCTCAAATGATTCTTCAGATATCGCGGTAACGAGAAGTGGGACGGACGGACGCACGGACGGACGGACGCACGGACGGACGCACGGACGGACGCACGGACGGACGGACGGACAACCCGAAAACATAATGCCTCCGGCACCCACCTTCGGTGGGCGGAGGCCAATAAATAAGATTTGTTACTTTTTCATTGGTGTAGTTTATACAGAATGAACTGCATTCGCAGTGCATGTTTTCTTTGCCCTAAAATCAAATACACGCCGTCGTTTGGCAAGACATTCATTCATATAACTTACATTTTTACCACTCTCTAAACCCAGAAACAGTGAATGGGTACTTGATAGGAAGTAATTCCTTGAATGCTCTCAGAGCCCAAGGGTGGCTTGGCTATAGCCAGGGTTAATAGTAGTACTTTGTACGCACCTCAAGCATCCGCTGGGATAGATATGTGCGCAATATGAATATAGCTATACATGTAGTCATCATTAATATCATTTTCATATCTCGGATGTACAGGAGCCCCAAATCTGATTATAATACCTGATTGTAATTCAATGAATTTAGGAGTGGTGGAGGCCACGGTGCGTCAATAAACCTTCAGAAAATATATGCATTTATAAAAATCCATGACATTTAGGTAGTTTAAGCGAAATGCCATGGCGCCGCCCTAAAGACGTGGGAAAGACGCAATGCAAAACATTTCTAGCTTTTTCTGTGCTTCGAAAATTAGAATCAACCATATCTGAATGAAAGTTTTCGAATCATATTGCTTAAAAGAGTACAGACAGAGTACAACCTCTATAGAATAATATAATTTGATTTTGAATAATTTTGTCATATATGCGTCATTCCCGCGTTTTTACGCACAACGTTTCACTAAGCTACCTTAGCAACAAAGGTTTGCTAGAAGAAGTCTGTACTTGGCCTGCATTATATCAACTTACCCGTAGATACATGAAACATCAATGACAACGTCAATCATGTCACAACATAACTCATAGGATTGCATGTCGACGGGAGAGCTGTCTGTAGCGATGTAGATCTTACTCACAACATCAAAGAGGAACGCTTTCTCAATACCAGAGTTCTGTTTACGGAAAATAAATTGGAAAGATACCCACATGACTATGATAAAGTCGCCAACACACCTTCACAAACGGATCATGCCTCTAATTACATCTTGGTCTTTATAGCTTATATCCATTTTGGTAGCAGAAAATAAATTGGAAAGGAAAATGTTAAATATAGTCTCATGTTGTTCTTGCATAAAAAGACAGATGTACAAGATCATCTGGTATTCCATCCATGATTTACAGTTTATTTTAGTGTAAACATCTGTGAGGAATGCTAGATAACAGCTATACACTCTCCTATGTTAGGACCCTTCCACCCCAACGGCTGCCCGCAAAACAAAGTCAGTGCTTCGGATGGAGATAATGTGCGTTATAGCATACATAGTCCCCCCTAGGTTTTACACGTGTGTACTCGTTGTAGTAAAAACTGCTGTTGCAAGAGTTCAGATCCCTGTCCCGGTCTCTAAATTATTTTTTACCTTTCACTTGTCTAATTTTTTAACTTCAGGAGGAAAAAATTTCACAGCAGCCTGGTTATGCTAGTATCTTGCTATTTATCATCTAAAATCAGAGAGTTGACCAAAAAAAAATTTGGGCTTACAAAAACTGCATATAACCTTTCATACCCTTCTATATTTTATTTCCACACAATAAATCATGTCATTAATAACAATCTCGTAATATGAAGATGATCAGTCCACTCTTTCATGATCATATATCTTTTTTTCTTAGTACAATATCTAATGATTGGCTCTGGATTCAAAGTGGAAACATGACTACATGTAGATCTTGATCAAAGGTCGACTTGTCATGTGAACGTTTTATAGGGTTAAATGATGTTTGACAACATGTATTCACATGATACACATCCAGTACAGTCGTCACATTTCATTAATTCTTTCTTTAAACAAATTTGACTCTCAAGTAAAAAGGCTCCAAAACTAATCACTCACTGAAATAAGAATGTTAAGTAGGTTCTCCAGTGTAGGAAGCTGAGGAATAAGCTTCTGTACAACCTTGCTGAACGCCTCAAAGATGGAGTGATCGTAGATACTGGTCAGGTAGAAACTAGAAGACAAAAGAGAAAATGAAACTTATCAAAACAAGGAGACAAAAGAGGGAGGGAGAGAAGAAATAAAATCATCACCAAGACTGAATGTTCTTGGTATTATAAAGGAAAGATTCTAATGAACCCAAAGTATTTGCACTGTAGGCACTGACTCCCATGATCATCTGGGACAACTTGCACGCTAGTTTGTATGGTATGGATGCAAAACCTACCCACACTTTGTGAAATACAGAATTAAACCTATTAATTAATGCAAGATGTCACTAAACCGAATACTTGTGCTGTTAAAAAGCATGAGAAAGTTGAAGGCTAAAATGAAGGGCAGTTTCAGAAAGTGCTAGGTGCTATAGTGTTGGAAGATTTCTTTTTGACCAGATCATGAATGGGCCAGCATCTTATAGAGTACCGAAGGGCTCACGTCATATTCGCTTGCCGTCCCGGTTACTGGTTCCAAACAACAGAGCCCGTGCATGAGGTTCACCGCGAAATCATTCAAGCAACGGGCTGGAGCAGGGCAAATTAAGTGTCTGGCGCTGGTGTGATCACCACGCCATTGTTTAGCACGAAATTGTTTGGAACCATCAACCTTGACAACTTGGCCAGTATGACATCACACTTCGGTACTCAATGGCATACAATTTCATAATTTTCATGCAAGAAACTTCATTTATTGGCCAATCCTTTAAAAAAAGTGAATGGAACCAATTCTTAGAATCCAACAGTGATACTCTGTGGCTAAGCTCTACCAAACAAAAAGTTAAAAAGAAGAAAGAACGTCTGTCAAAACTTACAAATTACATAAAAGATAAGGTGGCAAATAAATCTTGATGTTATCCTTCTACCCTACCTTAGATGAATACACTCAAGCCCTGCATCAGCCAGATCCTCATTGGCTCTCCGATGGATGTCCCGTTGCGTCTCGATCTTGTGGTCATCGGATAGGCCGTCCACTTTGTGAATAAAGACCTTGAACTGGATGTTAGGGTTGACCTTGTACGCTCTTGAGACGGTCACATGCAGCTTGGCTAGGGCATCCATATAGTCATCCTATACGCAATTGAGGAGATATGGGTGAAAAGTTTCAGAAAAGTTTGACTTCATTTAGGGGGAAAGTTTGGTCATGACCATTCTTTCAAATTCTATTTTCTTATTTGATATATGTTTTGCACATGTGCTGTTGGGGGAGAATCTGCATATGTTCTACAGGATATTAGGACAAATGTTTCTAGCCTACTGGCTAGAAACATGAAATACTTCTGTGTCATCATTGCATCGTCCAACTACAAAGAAATTGTACAAAGTCATTGGTCATATCAAGTGACTGTTAATTGTTTAGATAAAACAAAAGATAAAATAATTATGTCGTACAGGAGCTATTTCATGGAATTACCCTTGTTCAATTCAAAATGATCTAGCTTCTATATTATTATTAAATAAAGTCATGTGACATCAGGAGTTAGGTTCAAAGGAACCACAACTTCTCTTATGAGTCGAGAATGTTTGTGCCTGGTACTTAATATATGCGGGATTGCCACACTATAAAATACTGCTGGAAAAATTTCCTCTGGAGACAGCTCAAGCAAAATTACAATAATCTAAGTTCCTGGTGCCTTACCTGAGCATCAATGACAAAGACCAGTGCTTCACAACCGCCAAAGATCATTTCAGAATCAAAAGCAGGATCAAAGAAGTCCATCTGGCCGGGGAAGTCCCAGATTTGGAACTGGACAAAGGAACTGTTGTTGATGTCTGGATGAATGGAAGTAAACAAAATTAAAGAATGGGTTTAAATATACACAAACTCAAGCTTTTTGTCTAGCACTCATCAGAATAAAATGCAAGATATTATATTCCAGGTCAGATTTCTTGGTAGGACAAGCCTACAGTGCTCCATATACCTGGTTGTATTGACATTTTTAATATCCATCTAAAATCAATCATACCACTGCACAATCTACATATAACCATTCTGATCAACCTCCATTAAGTTACTTATTCGTTCATTCTATACACATGAACAAGACATAAAAATTAAGAAGAAAAACACACACATACATCTTCTACAGAATGAGAAAGGAAGCCCTGATATTTGTTGTTGTTTTCAAGGACTATGCTTGGAAGGGGGGGAGGAGGGAGATGGAGTAGAGGGAAAGGAAAGAAAGAGAGAGAGAGAGAGAGAGAGAGAGAAAGAGCAAGAGAAAGAGAGAGAGAGAGAGAGAGAGAGAGAGAGAGAGAAGGGGGAATCGTTAGAAAACTACTCATCAGCTACTTTTTCTTACCATCTTTTACAATCTTATTTGTACTCTCCAAAAATAATGTTTCATTTGGGGACATCTTGTGGAAAACTACTTTCTGTATTGATGATTTCCCGCTCCTGCAAAAATAGAGAAAAGTAATAGAAAACAAATAATCACAACACTTCTACCAACAATCATCAGGATTAAACTAAGTGTATGTGAGATAAAGCAACTGCTTAGAAAGAAATTGCACTGTAACTGGCACTGGGATTTTGGATGCTAGCTAATAAGTATGACAACAAAGTTTTAATAAATGTTCTGTTTCCTAAACAGCTTTTACCTTGGTTACAAAATGATTATGATTTTTAGAGACATGCTAAATATGCAACTGAAAGTGCTTACCTCCTGAGCCCCATGAGCAAGATCCTGGGTCTGGCATCAGAGCTGGACACCTTCACTTCACCATTATGTCCCTCTTGAGCGTACTGAAACTCCTGGGGGAAGGAGCCTACCACACAGTAGCGATCATCTCCTCCAAAGCCTGATCCCTCTTCCAAAGATGACTGCAAAAAGAAGGTAGGGAAATTATTTGTGTCAACGAATAGCACTGGTTATGCTGTTCACCCCTTCACCCACATAGCAAATAATATGAAGATCTAGATATACGTGTACCATCAAATTTTGATATTTGGATGTGATGTGTCATTCCACTTACCTGTAAATTAAGAGATTAGTATGGAGGGGAACCCCATGTCTGTGTACCGAAGAGTTGACTTGAAATTTAACAGGATTTTCTTTTATATTCCTCTAATTATTTCTGATATTCTAAAGATTAAGTCATTACGTCTTAACAAATCTTGTTAAAATTTCAACAAGAGCACTTATATTTTCACAAGCAAAGATGACTATGTCTTGGCAATAAAATTACTGAAATTAGAACTTTTCTCAATATTTCTACAAGCTCTAGTATTTACATGAATCTGTATTGCTTTCAAAAAGACCAACAGCTTGCGGTTGTTTCTTTTCTAATCAGAATCACTAAATTATTGTACGGTCAAGGGCACTGCACAGATGTAGGCGCTCTAGCCATGACGGTGGTTATTGAAAATTGTTCTGGTAGTGTGTTGTCTATTCTCTTGGATCTGGACTAACTTGGTAGAGCTCAATCAATCACATATACTTGCATCAACTTCGCATTAAATATGACGGGGGAACCGAAAGTGACACACCTTACTTCCAGCCCCTAAAAAGTCAATTTACTAATTTATCTGCTGAGAAAATTATGACAGATAGATGTCAAGAACATTCATTTCCAAATAGTGATAATATCACAAAAATAAAGAGAAATTACCCATTCTTTAAAGGCCAAGTCCACCCTAACAAAAAGTTGATTTGAATAAATAGAGAAAAATCCAACAAGCATAACACTGAAAATTTCATCAAAATAGGATGTAAAATAAGAAAGTTATTTTAAAGTTTCGCTTAATTTCGCAAAACAGTTATAAGCACATCCTGCTCAGTATGCAAATGAGGGATCCAGTGACGTCACCCACTCACTATTTCTTTTGTATTTCATTACATGAAATACGAAATATTTTAATTTTTCCTTGTTAATGTGAAACAAGGTTTGATTCCTCGCTGAACATGTGTAATTGCCATTGTTGCAACCTATACAAAATTCAATGAGAGCTTCCTAATTGTGAAATCTGCAGAAATTAAAATATTCTATATTTCACATAATAAAATACAAAAGAAATAGTGAGTGGGTGATGTCACCGGTTCCCTCATTTGCATACTAAGCAGGATGTGCATATAACTGTTTTGCGAAATTAAGCGAAACTTTAAAATACCATAACTTTCTTATTTTACATCCTATTTTGATGAAATTTTCAGTGTTATGCTTGTTGGATTTTTCTTTATTTATTCAAATCAACTTTTTGTTAGGGTGGACTTGGCCTTTAATAATATTATCGTTACTTAGTCACAGCAGAAATTTGGCGCATTGAACGTGTCGCATTGCACATACATGTATTTGCGGGGAGCGTAGCTTTAGGATCCCTAAGTAGCAATCCAACCTTTGACTTGAAAACTTTGTCCTGCAATGCCTAGTATGTCCTAATGCCAAGTTAGCCTGACCCTGGCTTATTCCCTTTCTTGAGTGCTTTCTTGTCAACAGTTTTCCTTGACTCTGAGCCTGAGCTTTGACTGAAAAATACTGACCCAGTCATCTGACCTGAATATAAAAAGCTATAAAATATATATGAATATAAAACCGTCCCCACTGCCCCCTCCCCCGAACGGCAATTTAAACAATAAAAGTGAGAGCAAAAAAGCGGGGGAAGTGAGAGAAAAAAGCCTAAAAATGTGCTACGAGCCATTATCTTTCTCTCAAAATTTGCTAGGGAAGTACATGTAGGAAACTCGCCTTTCCCTGCACCCACCCGTTACATACAGTGCAGTATTGCATCCACAAAACTGAAAAGCAGTCAGGGCGTTTAACTTTCTGCCCAAAAAAGCCTAAAAAGGTGCTACGAGCCGTTATCTTTCTCTCAAATTTGCTAAAACTTTACAGTATGACGTCAAGCTTTCGCGCTTTGCGCGGGAAGGGGGAAACTACAACCACCCTTGTTACACACAGTGCAGTATTGCATCCAAATAATTGAAAAACAGTCAGGGTGTCGACCTTTCCGCCTTAAAGAAGGTACTCCATGTATGAGCCATCATCTTTCTCTCAAATTTGCTTTAACGGAAACTTTCCCCTCACTGCACCCACCCCCCTGAGGAGCACGCTTCGCCTGCTCATCAGTAATTTCACACGCCTTGCATGCTCACAACCGCCGGGGGGGGGGGGGGGGGGGGGTTATGGGGTTCAGTTTCCATAATTCTCTGACAAGCAAAGAAAAAAAAAAAGTCATTCTAAAAGGAGGGGGGTGGGGGGCACAATCGGGAAAATGGCAGATCGTCTCTGGTCAAAATACATACTTTTCTTCCAAAGGGGGGGGGGGGGGCACAGGCCGGAAGTGCCCCCCTGGATCCGCCAATGTCCGATATTGGGCGAGCGCTTCTGAAGCGCAAGACAGAAGCGCCCGATATTTGGCAATTGCGTCCGATATTTGGAAAGAAAAAAGGTCTTGTTGGTAAGTAGATTATTCCGGTTTACCATTTCGTATTATAATTCCGTCTTATAATTATATGACATACATAAACAGATAAAGAGCATTTATACAATCATCACAGTAACAGAGCCAGAGACACAGAGAATAATATACAAGGAAAGGAAAAGAAAGGATGATCCCGAGCCAGAAGTGAGAATAGTTAAAGAGCCAGAACTGGAAGCCCGACTGCTGAGATGACAGCATTCTTCCAGAATCTCGGGTAAAGGTAAATCACATGCCAGCTCTTCCAAATATCAAATGCGTCTTCATGTGCTGAAGTCCACAATACCCCTAAGTGTCCGATATTTGGCGCTCTTACTCTACTTAGATCTACATGTTCTACTTAATTACAATCCTTTTCTTTGACTTACAATGACTTAAGAATAAAATGAACATAATCAATCATTCAATGTCACAATAAACAATAATCACACATAGTGATAGTAAATACAATCAACATGATCAATCATTCAACTTTTATTCAACTCTAACAAGTTAGTCCAACATGTCCAAGTGCAACAGTTTAACTTCAACTTGATTCATCCACTGGCATGGAATGGATGCAATTCCTCATTCGACCACTTTGTCTTAACCTGCTTAACTACTCTGTCTACAGTCTAGACTTAACCTTAATCATGTTAACTTAACTTAAGTCATGTAAGTCAAGACTTGTCCACTTGTCTTAACTTAAAGTTTTTAATCCACTGGCACTAGCACTAGGCCTAGTCACTACTCACTAGTAAGTCTAGGATTAGGAAACTGTCTCTCTAGATCTAGATCAAAATGTACTAGATCTACTAATACTTAAAAAATATAAGTTCATCACCATTTCTGAAATGCTGTCTATTGTCAGTCAAAAGAGTTCTTTTCGCTCCCACTTTTCACAGATGACAATCAGACAATTGCGATGCGCTGTATGAGAGTATCTTGTATGTTGGCAAATCTCGATTGTTTCTGCTTGTATGCTGATCATGTGACACATACCGTGCGTGACCAGAAAGAAATTGCCAATCTAATGAAAATTATGTACCAAAATAAATACATATTTGCCCTTAAAAGTAAATATTTAGCAGCTTAAAAATATCTTTTTACAAAATAATTTTTTGCGGTAGATTTTACAATTTTTAACTTGATATGAATTAAACACATCGACAACAGAATATGTTCAAGTTAATTTCAATGAAGCAGCTTGACCTCCTATTCCCGACCTGATTTTACCAGCTGCGAACGAACGGATCGTTGGGAAATCTCGCCCCGTACCGTTCCCCATGAATCGACTGTGCGCACCGGTACCGAACGACTACTCCGTCGCGTCGTGTATGTGCTGTAACGTCGTCGTAGCAGGCCGGCCCGCCCTCGCCTAGCCTCCTCGCGCTCGACCACCTACATCCGCCTAGCCTAGCCTCAGATCAGCTGCGCGATTGCTTCCGCGCGGCGCGGCCGCACAGTACGGGCGGATGTATTTCTACGGGAATTAAAGCGGTCAAGGTTTGTTTTGCAAAATCGGAACTGCACGAACTGTCAACTTCTTCTTCAATCGCAAAAATCTGACTGAGTCTGACTCTGAGGGCTAGAAACCAAGGGCAGGCAGGCAGGCAGAGTCGGATGTCGGAAGCCCTCAGACTTTGGTATGGCTGAAAAATTGTTCCTTCTCAAGAGTACAAGCTTCAATCTGAGCAGAAAATCTAGGATTGTAAACAGTTTGGGTGGGTCTTGTATTACTAATCGTAGGGTGCATCACTGCATGAATGAATGATGATCATCATCATGTTTTACTTTAGTGTTTGTTGCATGTTGTTGTCTACTGTGCTTGTTCTGGTAATAGGCCTAGTCCAGTTACTTTTAGATAGGCCTATAATTTCCTACACTGTACAGGCCTAGGGAGTACTGTAAGTACGGTATATTCTTGTTCAGATTAAAAAAAGAAATTTGCAAGACAATAATTTCATAAATCAAATGTTTTTTCATCAATCAGATGAAAGATTATAACTTGAAAAATAAGAATAGATGTTAATGAATATAGTCATTAGTCATTGTCTTATTAGTTGTAGAGTTGAGTGTAAGAAATTATTAATTTCCCTGGCTTTCTTGTGTGCCAAAATAGGCAATCAAAGACAAAGGGGATTAATTGCGAAAATGCACTTGCCAGGCACAGTGACGGTCTCTGAGTCTCAGTGCATGTTTCACATTGACTTTGACTTTGAAGGTAATACTGCCCAACACCCCTAAAAGGGATAAAACAGGCAGGGTAGGGTACGCAGATGGTATGAAGGCTACGAGAGAGGGGGTTTTGCTTACTTTACTGTTTGGTTAAATTTGAGAGGTGGTTTTGTACGGATTCCTTGGAATTTGTGTTTGTCTAGGATTATTTTTACAGTATTTGATTTTTTTTACTATTCCAGTCAGTAATTGAACGGGGTATGAAAGAATATTTATCACAGTTTTTGTTAGTAGCAATTGGAATATAGCTATTTACTAATGTCTTTCTCAAATTCCTTTGGACCGGGCGCAGGATGGAGTGCACTGGCACGGCGAGGTGACTGATAGGCGATTTGTTTTTCGCCTTTGTTGTAGGGTTTCCATTTTGATCCAATCGGGGAAAATGGCAGATCGTTATGGTCAAAATACGTACTTTTCTTCCAAAAGAGGGGGGGGCACGGGCCGAAAGTGCCCCCCCCCCCCCCCCCCCCCGGATCAGCCAATGTCTGGTAATTATAATCATATGTGTTTTTCTGGCATGAGTGATACAAGGAACATAACACTTTTAGGCATTAAAGTCCATCTGCCACTTATTTTGCCAAGGTGATAATCTATCTAGATCTCTTTATAACCTATCGGCGTCTTTGGGGTCTGATACTGTTGTGTACAGGATGCAGTCATCTGCAAATAGACGGCAGCTTGATTCAAATCTATCGGGCCCGAGACCGTCCCTTGCGGCACACTTGAATCTACTTTGACCCATTCAGAGTGTTCACCCTCTATAACTACCCGTTGTTTACGATTTGTCAAGAATCCTTCAATCCATCTATGAGTCTTCCCTGTAATACCATAGTGCCAGAGTTTGAGTAGTAATCTTTTATGGGGCACTTTATTGAATGCCTTTTGGAAGTCCATGATTATTACGTGTACTTGATGTTTCTAATCTAATTCATAATTTTCATATATGCAATATCTTGCACGGTGAAAATCAACTGTGTTTCACAAGAACGGTTTTTGCGAAACCCATGCTGTTGGTTACACAGTATGTTATGTGTATCCAAGTGAGACATTACATTAGAACAAGGAATGTGTTCCATTATTTTACTACAGACTGAGGTGAGATTTACTGAGCGATAATTTGCTGGTTGCGTTTTGTCATCCTTCTTAAAAATAGGTGTTATGTTTGCACACAACCAATCTTCAGGAACTATTCCTGTTTCTATTGATAGTTGAAAGCAATGGTTAGTGCGGGCCCAATTTCTCCAGCTGTTGTTTGGAGGACACGGAGATATTTCGTCTGGACCTGCCGCTTTCTTTAAGCAACTTGACCACACCTTCTTCCATTACCTCAATGTCCGAACACGACGAAGCTAAATGAAGCCCGTTGACAATGGCTAATAATTTTGTTTAATGACCACTTGTAATGCTTGGTTGTATTGCACATCAAACATGCAGTGCGATTACAGTAAGCACAAATGTGTCATGATTTATCCCTCATTTTACATGATTTTCTCAAAGTGGTAGTAGACAGTCTAGTGGCCTTTGTGTTCTTTTTTTGTTGTTGTTTTAACAAGAACATCTGTCTAAGTATTTGTGACTCACTCAGTGCTGTGTCATGATTGTCACAAGGCAAACATATCCATGCCTGTTTTTACATTGTGAAACAAACATGACTAACATTGTCTGTTCACTGTATGTCTGCGTACTAATTTCATTTTACATGCACTTTAAGATGACACTTTGAGTAATATAAAATAACATGGCTTAAATTAGAACATTTTGTTAGGCTCTTCTTAATCTTAGCAGTCTTCTTATTTTAAAATTTTGGTTCTTGTAATTTTATATCAGTGTATATCTATACTGTCTAGTAAACTTTATTAACACATGAGTTTTGGGCACCTTTGTTACAGTATACAGCAGTGTTGTGGGAGTTATCTGAAGTGTACGGCACCAGTAGTGTACATGTATATTAAAACCTGACATCAGCTTCAGGCAAAAGCTACATGTACATCTAGACCAGTGGTGGTATTCTGAGATTGATTTTATCTTGATTTTAGTGAAATTATTTTCATTGTCATAACAAAATGTCACTGGTTAATGACTGCGCAAAAGTGGCTGCGTACGTGAAATACATCTGCGCAAACACCAATGAAATGTTGCAGTTTAAAATTTGTTATGACAAATAAAACCTTTTCACTAAAATCAAGATAAAATGAATCTCAGAATACCACCCCTGGAAGCCTCACTGCTCATTGATAGTAGATAGACTCATTGAGTCAGTGCTGTGACTATACTACAGCACTGTCGATAACTTTTACGCAAGTTACATGTAAATGCCTCAAACGAGTAACCAGTTACCTAGAGTTTATTTTTATTATTTTATTTTTGCATGATTAGTTCTGTCACTAAAAATTACACATATTCGTTACAATAGTTCCATATTTCAGACACACTGATAACCTTCATTTACCATTGCATGCAATTGTAATTTATATGAAAATTCACATTCTTATAGAATATAATGAAGCATTTTTAGATGACATTGTATCGATATACGATGTACATTTGTAGCAGGTCTCGAACTTTTGGCTATTGTGAATTTTACCTTATTTTTTTCTTAATGCTAATAGTTCAAGAAGAAAGGAATAATATGATTGTTTTTGCAGTAGTATTGTTATGATCACAGTCTTTTAACAAATTGCAGAGAAGGTTTTTGTTTTCTTGATTATAGATGTACACACATAGATGATAGTAGATCTATAGTAGATGTAGACTGAACATTGTCTTGCTGGGGATTTAGTTTTACAGTCGCATGTTTTAAAGGGGAAGTTCACCCTGAAAATCAGATATCAAGTTGGTGTTAAAAGAAGGAGAAAAATTGAAGAAAAAGATCAATGAGTTTGAGCAAAATCCGATAAGATATAAGAAAGTTGTGAATTTTTGAAATTGTAATCAATCAAACAAAAATTGGCAGATCCGTGACGTAACTTGCGAGCTCCTATCCCATTTGCTTTATACAGAAATATATTTTCATTTTCTTAGTTTTTGATGAAGGAATACATTCGTTTTATACAGGTTTTGTGTAAAAACATATTATTACATATCTAGGTTGCAAGTATGATTAAATATTTTCTTTAGAAAAAGTGGAAATTTATGATTATTTTAGTACAGGGCAAATAGGAGAGGAGCTTGGAAGATACATCCCGGAGCTGCCAAATTTTGTTTGATTGATTACAACTATAAAGATTCATAACTTTCTTATAATTTCTTATCGGATTTTGCTCAAACTTTCAATGATCTGTTTCTTTAATTTTTCTCCCTCTTTTAAAAGCAACTTGATATCAGGGTGGACTCCCCCTTTAAATGAAATCATGATTTTGTTTTAGAAAATTAAGTTTATTAAATTGATCTGTGTGGTTAATTTGATTTAATCACGTACTTTACTAAGGATTACTTGGGTTTATCAAGTTTCAATGCTCATTTGCCTTTTGTTATGTTTGGTAGTATTTTAAAAAAGTTTCAAAGTGGACCGTCTTTCCAGTATTTCACAATTTTAATCATGATTTTGAAAAGAAAAATCACTTAACCCTGTTGTCTATAAATCACTTAGCCCTGTTGTCTATAAATCACAAAGATTTTAACTTCCTTTTCTTCTTTCAAAGTGGGAGCTTTTGGGGTTTTGTATAAAAAGGTGGTATTTGTTTAGGGCAGTGTGCATGTAATTTTGTGTTTACCAGAGCTCTTTTCAAGTTGTACCAAGCTCATTATGAGCTTCCCACATGGTCGTTAATTCATGTGTATTTACATGTATAAATTTGCCAATCTCTGATTTCAATGTGATCCCAACCCTAAAAAGATCATGAAAGAAAGATATTATCAGATATCAATCCCCCCCCCCTTTTAATTTCCATCTCATTCCAAACTAATGCATTGTTCTATCGCCCTGTGTTATGTCATTTCTTCTCTCTCCATCTAGGCTTGTGGTAGTTTCGACTTTGTCCCCAACTCACCAACTCACTTCGGCATGTCACAGAGCTTGCTCTTCATCGTTTGTTGCCACTAAGCTAGCTTCTTCCATTTTAGTTGTTGGAACGTTTGCATGTTTCATTCGCTTCGCACTCTCAGTCCATCACCACTCACTTTTCTCCTGTTTTTGGTTCACTTTCTTTTGACCTATCGTTCCAAAGAATGTCATCTCATTGGCTGAGTCCACCAAAAGGTAGGTGAAACTCATTTTTTATTTAAACACTTTTTTGCTGTTGTGTTGCTTTATTGTATAATATGGTATATATATAGTTGTTGTAAGACGTATCATGAGTAATGTCCAAATATTTGTACATTTCACCAAAACAGAGTCCACATTTTGAAAGTGATTAAATACTAAACCTTTGATGTGAAAACTGTGGATAGTCAGCAATACATGTATGTCTTCTGTGTCCTAACCAAATGTGTGAATTTAGTAGAGGTGCACAAACTTCACAAAGTTTGGAAGTAATTGTCTTTTGCTGATTACTTGTACTTGCACTGAATGGCATGCTTTCTCACATCTTTCAAGAGGTATTTGGCTTTGAAAGTTGTCGGTTTGGAGTGGGAATACAGTGTGTACTTCTGTGAGATTGTTCATTTTCTTTAACAAATTTTAGGTACTCTGTAGACCTTCACATTCACATAAATGTGTACATAATTGTAGCAGGCTACGGAAGCAGTGTCCTACATTCATATCATACTCATACTGTGTCCTGTGTTGAAAATTTGAAATCATGTGAGTTTTTCAGTCCAGTCCGAGTCTGGACTCAACCCTCTGGGGGGGGGGGGGGGGAATGGATATTCAAGGTTATTTTGTTGTATAAAGTTTCCCTCCTGATATTTGTTTTTTATATATATATACACAGGTATTTGTGTTTAATTAAATGCATCCATTTCATACTTTCATTCTTAACTCTTTTGAGATGGATTTCATTATTAATAATAATAATCAATCATTTATAGAGTGCAGAAACTATATTTATATATTCTACTGCGCTGCATTATTGTAAAAACCAATAATCCTTCTCAGTAAAACGTGAATCACACAGGCGCATGTATTTTCAATAGTACTTAGTAGCTTCAAATCAGAGCTTTTGACTGCTGAGAGCAAAAAGGACATTAACATGCCCATATGTAAAGTTAGCGCCCTTTTGGCTGTTAGCAGATAATCTTATAATTTGTATCTTATAGACTTTTTTTCAAAACTTGTAACCTTTAAAGAACCAACGTTTTTGCCGGATTAATTTTTTGCCACTTTTTAGCTATTTTATCAATTAGTTAAAAGAAAAATTAAAGAAAACAAATTGGCACTTCTTGTAGCATACTCAGGATGTCCTGGTACATGAATGCAGAATAAAATTTTAATCTTTAGTTATTGGTTGACTGAAAATTACATGTAACTAATATTATTGTTTGTTTGTCTTGGTTTGCAGATTGTTTTTATATGTGCAGTGCACTTGATATTCTCACTGAGTACAGGTTGATGTATACACATCTACACATGCACAGTTTTCATTACTGCTTTTCCAATACTAATCAATGACAATGCCTGCAAGAGAAATGATACTGCACTTGCTGATTTATGCAGGCAATTAGTATTGATATTATTTTATTGATAACTAGCAAGAACACTTGCTGATCTTTGCAGGCAAATATGGTATGGATTGATATAATTTGGCCAAGTGAAATTGCTGTTGGGCATGTGGCATACACCTTTCTTGTTCCGTACCTAATGCAGCATTTTTGTAGCACTTCTTCAAAAATCATTTTCGTATGGTTTAAATTTACTTAAAAATAGTGTGTGCTATGACTGTATATATTGGTAATCAAGCTTAATACAGACCATTGTTCTTTTTTTAAAGACACCATTCAACAGCATAAATCTGTGTTCAAAGTGGTAATGCTAAGAGCCATAGAAGCCCACATAGTTCTAAAGAGAAATTGCTCAGTACAAGATTTTGTCTTCAATTTGATACCACTATAATAGGCCTACACCTGTACATGTACATGTCAATTCAAAAGTTTGACCATCGTCCTCTCTACATCTTGACAAAGATCAGCTAATGTGCGCATGGCTCTTTGCAGGATTTTACACATTAGTTTTCAATATTCTACCATGTACATATACTTTGTAACCCCAATAACATTTGCCCATTTCTAATAGAAATGGAGATTGTATGTCGAGACTGCATGATAAAAAACAGAGTTTTCCTTTTTATTTGAAATGAAAAAAAAAATGGTTCCCTAGAACCTGGTTTCTGAGAATGGCAAACACACTTTGTGTAGACAACTAAATAAAGTAAACAATATATGTACAGTACCATATATTCTGACATTGAAAAATTGAACATCTGCATCAAACAATTGAAATTATGGTACAGTTGCATCCATGTACAATTTGATGGCAGATTAGATGAACTAATTGAACTTTTCACCCTGTTTATCAGCAATAAAACAGCAATTCATAGAATGCCAGACAATGGAAAATATAACCATGCATTTTATTTGTGTACAGTACATGTAGCTCATAATATGAAATCTTTTGTTGAGTATTAAAGTAACATGCTTATTCAGTAGGTCAGATATACCCGAAGTTTTAATGATGGTTGATGTTTGTCTTCAAAACTACCTAAAACGAAATGTTCATGACAAAATTGTGCTGGGGTATTTTTTTTTTTTTTTTTTTTTTTTTTTTAGCAAACTTTGTTTAGTATTTTCAGCATGGATTGAGGTCATTATGTGATAAAAGTTATGGTGTACCAGTGTGTGCTGTAAACTTTTATGGTCTTTACATTTCCTTTGTCTGTTATTTATAGTACTTCACATGTCTGCCATTGAGATTTGTATTGCTGAATGCAGTTTTATGCAAAGCCAGAATAATGTCCCTTTTGAGAGTTTGCAATGAAAAGAAAGAAAAAATCAAACTTGCATGAATATATTCTGGTAATTCACGACATGACGCTCATGGTGCTCCAACATTATTACCCCGGTCATAGCCGAGCGGCCAAATATGTAGCACTCTAGCACATCGGGTATCCATTTACACCTGGGTGGAGAGTGGTAAATGTGGATCAATGTCTTGCCAAAGGACATTCGTACTGGGCTGGGATTCAAACTCTCAACCCTTTGATTGAGAGTCAAGTGAATGAACCACTGTACCACGACACCTGTATAGTCTTATAGAAATGGAGGAAGTTGAAGTGCACTGTATTAATTCAAATTTTGAAAGTACCCGGTAGTTCCGTGAATTATTACCTTGGCATAGCTAATTGCAATACATGTACACATGTACATGTTCATGATGTAGACAGGCCTACTTATCAAATATTTTATGATGGAACTTTGTAACACAGCTGTTTGTACATGTTACAGTTAGTCAGTGACATAATTTAGTTGTGGAGGCGCATGGGGCACATGCCACCAGTCCGATTGCAAATAAGAAAGAGAGAGAGAAAAAAAAAAGAAAGAAAGAAAATATGGATATAGTACAGAAGAAAGTAGAGAAAATGACCTTACCTCTTGTAACACCCTTCCCCACCCTCATAGCAGCTCCACTCCCTTGCATTTTATCCTTCTCGGAAGAACAGTGCCCCCCCCCCCCATCTCACACAAATAATAACTGGACTTTGCTATTGCCATTATTGAGTACCAGTGTAGAGGGGTAGGACTTGTGGGACGGTAGAGATAGACAATTTATGATCGAAATACTGAGATGTGACACAAGCAATGTCGGTACCAGATGAATTAGCCCGAAAATAGCTTCAATATAGTTTGATGAATCATGTGATGGGAAGAGCAAATTTTCATTTCACTTTGGTGAAAGATTGATTCCTTGTAGTTTAGAATTGGTAAAGGTATTAGAATTGGTGCCATCTTATTGCAACTAAAATCAGAGAATTCTAATGAAACATTGCTTGTTTTTTTGTTACAAAAATTAAGTCATATCTACATTGTATGTAGGTTTGAAACAGGTTTTTTTTTTTTTAGGGTGTTACTCGGAGATGTACAAACAAATCAAAATGCAATAAATTTGGTATCAACGGAAAGGGGAAGATGCCCTAAAACATTCCATCAACATTCGAAATCCATAGGTTTTCATAAATTAATATTATTCTGTTTCAAATGTGTGCCAAAATATTCGCATATTTTCGCCCCGCGAGCAGTTTCTTTTTCAACCTTGGAAATGTGACGTAATACTCGGGACACACTTGCTTGCTTCTAGCTAGCTCACGATCACGTCAATACAGCGCGCGCACATAACGTTCACGGTTCGAGGCTACTCATTTCTTCCAATCTTTGAAAATCTTGTCGACAAAATGTCTTATTTTGGCCCTGATTCAGATGTTAGAACCTGGAATCACACCGTCATTCCATCAATCACTGGGTGAATCACTGCAGAAGCCACACACATATACGATTCATATAGCTACAGTACAGCCAAGTCGTATACCGTAAGCTAGCTGTCCCTAGAATGACGTCATTTTTCTAGTGCAAGAATTCTCGCTTTCGTGGCTCATCTGAGACCCTGTGAAGGGTTCTTGAAAAAAAGTCCTGGTAATCTTTTTGAACAAGCTTACATGTCTAAAATTTAATTTCATCGTATTCTTTGGTGGATTAGCTTTACAAAAATGTATAATTTGTCCTATTTCTTATTTTATGGGACATTTCTCCGGTTATCTGCTTTAACAGCAATTACAGAAATTCATCTGCATGTACCAGTATGAAGGTTTCTTAAATAGAGTGGAGCAAAATGATATGCATTGTTTGTTGGTTTGTATAGAAAATGAAACATTTCTAGTTTTCTATTAATTACATGTACCTTCCATGATATTGTAAAGTTACATGTACATTGTAGATTCTAGAAATTCTCTGATCCTCTGAGTAAGATTTTTCAGCCCCAAAGCCCCACAGGCCTCCATGTTTGTGAAATAGTTATGAGTATTTCTTGCTTCAATGATAATAATGTTCAGCTTTAAAATCATAAGGGGTACTTGAAATGGTGAAACAAATGTTTACTTCTCTTTATTTTACGTGGGTGTGTTTTTCAAATGATATAGATGATTGAAAATCTGGAATCTTATTACATTCTTAAATAGAGAAGTCTGTGGTTTACTGCCATTTGTACATGTACAACTGTATTTTGTTAGCTGTGCTGTGAATGTTGTACTTGAACATGTAGATTTAATCAAATTAGGTCCCCTACTTCCCAGCAGATTGAATAGTTTGGAAACAGTGTAATCTTATTCGCAGGCTGCAGGAATTCTCATTTCTTTTATTTCATTGAATATATTTTCCAACAATTGGTGACCCATGGAACCTCCCTACAAGGGCAACACAAAGACATGTACATTGTTGACTTACGGTTGCTCGGTGGCTTAGGCTTTGGTTACAAATCAGAGCGGCGACCGATCGATTTGTAGCCTGCTCGGATGCTGCTGGAATTCAGGCCTCACCCAACGAGTTTTTAAGAATTCGAGCGGGCTGTAAAGCCCCAGCGATGCCGGACAGTGCCCTGTCGATTTTAGGTCAAAACTGGGCGAAAACGGGGAGCTTCTCCGGGCAGCGACCGACTGATGACACACCGATTCTCGGGCGGTCTCCCACCGGCCACCGGGCGATTTTGAACTTGCCACCCACTGACCAACCGATCTCCCAGCGGCGACCGGGGGGTCGGCAGCCTTTGATCTAGCGGCTTCAACTTTTGACCTAAATCGTTCGACAGCGACCGCTCGATTAGGTCGGTATCTGGGCCGTTGCCGCCCGGGCACCGAGCTTATTTTGGGTGGCGCCACCAGAATTTTAACTCCGCACTAAAACTTCACTGCTGACCGAGCGATGCCCTAAAAACCAGCAGTGCCCGGGCGAATGTGGCTGAAAACTCGCTGCCCGGCCGCCGAGCAGGCTATTTTATGGGGTTGTGACTATAGTTTAAGAGCTGCAGTAGTGATTAATTAGCAAGTTATCCCTGAAGTCCAATTAATGCCGTTTGCCCATGTATAATGTAGAAGAGCAAAAATCTTGTGCTTCAGATAGGACTGTAAGCTGTACAGACTACATCAAATCAAATATACATGGACCATGTAGATTGCCTCAATATACAATGTATCGGTCTCCAAGATGTACTGTATAGGGCTACATCTACACTGTCCGGCTACATATTGTAGCCTAATATGTACATCAGAGCAAAGGTGACGTCGGTGCATGTATATTTTGCTGAGACTTGTTTCCTTTGAATCATAGACCACTACAAAATTTACTCAGTAGGGCAGGGTCTACAGGGTCAACAGTGTACATATACTTGTACTATATTGACCCGACCTATGCACTTGGAGTAATTTATACTGTTACTTTACAAAAGAGGGCTATAATATGTACACCTGTAGTCCTACATGTACATGTACATGTACATGTATGTACTTGTAAGATTGTAGGCCTATACATGTACAGGACATTTACATACTTTTCCTCTCACAGTTTGTAGACATCAATCATATGGGTTCAGATGATATATTATGAAGGGCACACATTTTATAGTGATGCAGTTAATATGGGAAAATTGGCTGGCCGTTTCTTTGCAGGATGAAAGCAATTAGGTATATTGGGTTTTAGAAACATGTATCATAAAGCTGATATCATCGTCCTTGTTGCATGACTGTAGTTACTGTGTAACTATTTAGAGAACGACCATGGCCTGGGCCCTGGGGATTTTTACAAGGGTGTGCATGCATTTAGAATATGATACACTTTCACAAGGTACTGGTAGTGGTAGTGTTATGTAGCCAATCTCAGCTCAGGTGAAGTATGGAACTCCTGAGTCTGTAATTAGGCCTAGCTGCCTAACAGGGTGTGTAGAAAAAAAAAATTGGGTACATGTAGCTGATTGCTGAGCTCATGTTGCGACAATTGTACGACAATGCTATGGCAGCAATCGCTGTGCTGTCAAATTCTTACACCAACCAAATTCTTAAAGTTCATCCCTGGACCAAACATTAATGGGAAATCCAACCTTGGTAATATAGATGATTTAATTGATTTGTGTAAAAACAGATAAATAAGAAAAACAGGATGTTATGGAAAGTTATGGATGTTTAGAAAATGAGATCACTAAATCTATATGAATCTCAAATTGGTAATTTGGTGAGTCGGTTGTGACATACTGGCGGTCAACCCTCCCGCTCGTTGTGCACAAAAATGTTAATAATTTTTCTCTGAAGCACCGTTTTCCTTGGGGCAGTACTCAGAATATATTGTAGATAGCATATTGTTATAGGTCATAATGAAAGAAAAAGATCCTACTGAGCAATACATTTTGAAAAAAATGACATTTTAGTCGTTTTATGTGTTGGAGCAAATGGGGGAGTTGTCCGCCACTATTTCACAGTGACATTACTGATTCGGCCAATGTGAAATTCCCATATTATGTACACATGTACATGTATAGTGATGACAACTTTGCAATATTCATAACTTTCTTATTGCTTGTCCGATTTCGCTAAAACTTTCACCAGTCTTCTTCTCTGTTTTTTCCTCTTGCGGTTAAGGTTGAATTTCCCTTGAAGTTTATCCCTAATCCTAAACCTAACATAAGACTCAATTGCAACCCTAACCCCCCCCCCCCCCCCAAACCCTAAATGTATAAAATATTTGAATTATTGTGATTAATATAATAGAACATTGAACACTTCAAATTAATCAGTAACATCTTTTTTTTTTTAATGTATGTATGGCTAGAGCTACCCCTCCCCTACATTTTACAAATCTCTCATCCTGCTTCTGTTGTTGAAACCAGGGAAATTTCCCAGTTGAAACATTCATAAATATATATTCTAAATGTAACAGGTGGAGGCGTGGATGCTCAGTGGTAGAGCAGTGGTCCTGTAACCAAGTTGACTAGTGAGTGCCCTTTGGTAAGGCAATAATCCTCATCACCACGTCCCTTAGATAGGATTTAAAGCCATAGTTCCCACTGGCTGCTTACAAGTACATGTGCATATACTTGCTTTCTTAGCCATTGGGGGGGGGGGATCAAATCAGCAATAAAACTTGCCTTTTTTAGGGTTTTGTGACTTAAGGCACATACAAAAATATTATAACTTTAAAGCAAAATAGGAGACTAAGCCCCTTGAACAGTCCACTTTCTTTTTACTGGTATGTACAAAAGGTTTTAAGCCTGGTGAAACCTGAGGCTGAGAGTACATTTATCCCTGTGCTAATAAACAGATGATACAGAGGGAGGACATTGTCTGTCTGCATTGTAGAACTAACCTTAGTTCTAAAACCCTCTAAAGATTCCTTTTGTAAACAATCCCTAAACGCCAAATGCATTGATGTTGTGCATCATAACTCTATTAGATTGTAATAATTTATTACTTAATATGTTCGTTGTTATTTGTCCTTGCGGCTCTTTGCATAATGAAGTCTGTTGCCTTGAAATCAATTAATCCATGGTTACTCATAGGCTTACATGTACAGTACATGTGTGTCTATGAGTACAGTACTGTAGGTGGCATGGAGGTTTCAAAATTTGTCTGCATAATAGCATAAACCTGGTTGATTGAAAATAGAAGATGGAAGGGCACTGGCATATGTGTATTTTCATCTCACTAGTGTTACAGGCCGTTTCCATGTTTGAAAAATTTGTCCAGAATAAACAATATCAAGAGTTTTTGCATCATTAAGTCGGAAGAAAATTTGTTAAGATTGTTAATATTTGTCTTGATTTATCCTGTTATCTGTATTCATTTTGTTTTATGGAATGGAAATATGTCAGATATAATAATAATAATAATAAATGTAACTTATAATAGCGCCAAATCCACTCTGTGGAGTGCTCAGGGCTCATGTAGAAATTAGTTAAGAATTGAACAGAAATGTTTTTACATGATTTTCAAAAGAATCAGATGTTATGCACTTTTTGATGTCTTCAGGAAGGCTATTCCATAATTTAGGACACGCATGGGCAAATGATCTTTCCCCCCAAGATTTTGCGACTTTAGGAATCTCAAGAGAACTGGAAGCCCTTGTAAAAAATAACCATGGTTTTACTGTCATAACCATGGTATAACCATGGTTTTACCATCATAACCATGGAAAACCATGGTTTTACAATGGACCAATAACCATCCATGGTTTTGCCATCAAATCCATGGTAAAACCATGGTTTTACCATGGTTAAAAAACCATGGTTAAATAACCATGGATAAACCATGGTTTTACCATGGTTAAATAACCATGGTTATAGAACCATGGTTAAGCCACGGTTTTACCATGGTTAAAAAACCATGGTTAAATTACCATGGATAAACCATGGTTTTACCATGGTTAAATAACCATGGTTATAGAACCATGGTTAAGCCACGGTTTTACCATGGTTAAAAAACCATGGTTAAATTACCATGGATAAACCATGGTTTTACCATGGTTATGAGAACCAGGGTTAAACCATGGTTTCACCATGATTTTGGCTGTAAAAGCATGGTTATACCGTAGTTTTGGTTGTTAATCCATTATTATACCATGGTTCTACCGTGGTTTTGATGATTGTAAAATCCATGGTTATACCATGGTTCTACCGTTGGTTTGGCTGTAAAACCATGGTTATACAATGGGTTTGGTTGTATAACCATGGTTATACCGTGGATTTGATTGTAAAACCATGGTTATACCGTGGATTTGATTGTAAAACCAATAGAAACCACTTAATTTGCATATTAAATACTGGGTGCTTGTGTATTCACGTTTTCATATTATTTATTAAAATTTGCAGTACATTTCTTCATTGTTGATGATTTAGAGTACACCAAAACGTTTATCAAATACAAAGATGGGTCAACAAACGATTACTAGAACAATTCATTCACTGGTATCAATTACAGGTAATTAAACAGGAATTAAGGAAACACTAACCAGGAACTAAAATATGTTCATTCAATACATATATATGGACGATTCCCTCACACTTTAAAATATGCAAAGTCTTCAAAATTCCATTGCACTTTGGAAGTGTTGCAGACGTACCAGAGTAACTTTGTTGCTATTGCCACTGGTAGTTACTAGTACAAGAGTTTCATATCTTGTAACCTACCAAGGTCAAATAATTAAACTGGTTATACTGGTTTTCACTGGTCTAAGTGATTGGACTTGTAGAAATTTCTTTCTGGTTTTACCGTCGTAACGATGGATAAACCATGGTTTTACAATGGACCAATAACCATATGGTTTTGCAATCAGAGCAAAAAAAGGTTTAAAAAGTTAAAAAACCATGGTTATAAACCATGGTTATAGAATCCACGGTTTTACCATGGTTAAAAAACCATGGTTAAACCATGGTTTTACCATGGAATTGGCTGTAAATCCATGGTTTTGATTGTTATACCGTGGTTTTGGTTGTAAAAGCCATGGTTCTACCGTGGATTTGATTGTAAAACCATGGTTATACAGCGGTTTTGGTTGTAAAACCATGGTTTTAAACCACGGTAAAACCACGGTAAATCCATGGTAAAACCATGGTATGTCCGTCCAATTTACCATGGTAAAACCATGGTTTTACCGTGGTTTTACCGTACCATGGGAACCATGTTTTTTTTTTACAAGGGAGTGGATGAGCGCAAAGACTCGCGGAGGTGTAATTTTGAATTAAAGAGGTTACTTGTATTGGGGAGCAGAACCATGGACAGCGTGAAAACTGAGCAACAAAATTTGAAAATAATGCGATGTTTGACAAGGAGCCAGTGTAGCGACTGCAAAACAGGGGAGATATGAGTACGCTTGGTGGACAGAGTAACAATGCGAGTCGCAGCATTTTGAAGCTTCTGAAGCTTGGACAACAGATTTTGGGGTAAACTGAATAGAAGGGCATTGCCAAAGTCGAGACGGGAGGAAATTAAGGTGTGCACTATCTTTTTAGTGGCAGACTTGGACAAATATTTCCGAATAAAACAGATGTTACGTAATTGGTACCTAGGTGATCTGCAGATATTTAAAATTTGATTAGACATTGTCATATGAGTCAAACATAACACCAAGATTGCGACAAGTTTGTGACAAGTTTGTGACAAATAAATTGTATGACCAGAAAATGAGATGGAATTAATATCAATTTTACTAAGCTGCACTTTAGAACCAAATATAAGGAATTCACATTTAACCTACTATAAATGCTGTTATTTTCGCGTGATTAAATTTTCGCGCTGAGCGACCCCAAAACATATTCGCGGGTTCTTGAATTCGCGCTGCATAATTACTCACTCGCACTCTAAAATGAATTGGATGCAAAAACGTATTAATCAGATGAAGCGTGCAATGCAGCGTCCATTGAAAACAAGCATAAGAAATCATGCTGATATTTTATTTTATTCTAGAATTCGCGTCCGCCGAAAATAGCGTGAAATCTGCGAAAATTAATGTACCGTGAATATTTCTGCATTTACAGTAACCAATTTAATACAGCATGCTATATGGATGCTATATGGAAGAGAACAGATCCTAGAATCGAGAGGGAGAAAGGTTTTGTGTCCTGAGGCCAGACTAGAATATATTCAAAAGAGCATGGCTGATTGGGAGTAGAAAAGTTTGTTGACCCTGCATCCTGATTACATACAGCTGGTGCATATTTACTCCAGAAGTGAGTGGGTGTGTGTCTCCAGGCTGAGCATGAGATGTATGTTGATTTTTTTATGATAATTAATTTCAGCATTATCTGTATTCTAGCCATGTACAAAATTTGTAAGCTCTGAAAATTAATTTGTCATATGCATCTGATTTTAGTTGATTACTACATGTAGCCAAGCTACAATGTACTCAAAATGACGGTTTAAAGTTGTTTATTCTTGATCGATCGCAAGTTGATGTATGTATGGACGTACCTCTATGCCATAGGTTGATTATGTAAAGCAAACTACATTTCCATTTGAAAGATGAAAGTTAATTCAGAACACCTGCCAAGCGTCTATTTTCTTGTGCTTACATAATTATGTAGGTACATGTAGCTCCTGTCAGCGGATTTCAAGTAAAAATTTGTCTGCATGTATATCATCTTGTGAGAGGAATAATCTGTACATGTAAATGATTTAATGCCATCCTGGCTCTTAGAACAGGTAAAAGATGAACAACATCAAATATTGATTGTTTTTATTGGTAAGATAGAATATTTCATGAGGTGGAATACATGTATATACATGTACATGTAGCCATTCTGTTCATCTCTGCTTCTTCCTGAGGTGGATGGAATGCTGCATATTACATGGAATATCACAAATTCTGATACATTAAATATAATCTAATCACTTGTAGAAAAAATGAGGTTTTGATACAATTTAAATGTGAACCCCCCCCCCCCCCCCCCTTATTTGATGCCCTGGCTCCCTATCCGAAGCTTACCAGGTCATCAAGATGTGCATAATCACTCTGTAATATCAGTTGTACTCTTAGTTACAATATTTGTGTACATGGAGGTACATGTCTTAAAATACATAACTTCTCTTTGTAGGTACATATTACAGATTGATATTGGAGATCAAACATTGAGTGAATGTTTACGTTTTTCAAATTTATGGATGCTTCTTTCCTGGGGACCTAGTAACAAGGTATTCCATCAATCTGTTATTAATGAATGAACTACAATACATGGAATCCAGTTTGCATATATTATTTGTTGATATGTCTGACAAGCCTCTGACAAGCTTTCAGGTTGTCAAGAACAACCTTTGTTTTAAAAGTATGCAAAAATTTGAATATTTTTGTGACCAAGTCTATTGAATGCTATTGGAAGTGCATGAAATCCCTTTTGGGGAGGTATGTTATTTGAGAAACAAGCAATAAATTGTAAAATTAATGTAGCCTAGGTGATGTGCAATTTGCTAATCAAATGCCTAGATTCTTTCTGTGTTTTTACCTTATGAATTCTATAAGAAGTTGAAGTTTGCTATCATCTTTGATGATTGACAACAATTTTTTTTTTAGAGTGTCATTCCAAAAGCTCTCTGTTTTCACTTGTGCTCCATCTCCACTCCCTCTTTTGAAGTGTATGCTTATTTTAATTAGGAACTAAAACAGAATTACCGGTAATGTACACTCTTTCTTTAGATTTACCAATGAACAATGGATAAGCTGTGAATGCAACAGCGCCACCTTTAGTCAGAAAATAGAAAGTATTAAGCTTCTGCACAGCACACTGTCTTTCACTGTCAGAATATTTCTGATGAACTGTTCTACTTTGCTAAACGTTCAGCAAATATTAATCGAAGACTATGTACCATTTGTACTTTTTATGATGTCATGTACATGTATCATACTCCCACCCCATTCCCTTGTTTAGGGCTTATGTGAAAGTAAATATGTCAAATGCTAATTTGCTGTCTTAAATTGTATGTTTTTCTGTTGTAAGATTACAGATACACACTTCCATCATCACCCATGTTCAGGATTCAGAACAATTCTTTATTACACTATGATTATTCTTTACTATGATTATTCTTACACTATGAATATTCAAGCCAAGTAAATTTAGAGTGAAAGGACTAGAGGAGCAGTATACATGCATATTTCATTCTTTGAATGATAAGCCTTAATTCATACTTTGTAGCCCCCCCCCTGTAAATGAACTTTTTGTGTTGCCCTTGCAACTGTTTTCCAGATCTTAGTTGTTTAGATCTTTAATAGTGTTGGAGAACTTATTTTCAAGATCGTATATTTCTAGAAGTTACTTTTCAAAGACTTTGTTTCGAGAGCTTATTTCAAGCTGTGTGTATACATGTACTTGAAGATCTTGGAGAACTCCATTTTTTCTGGAAATAAGTTATCTAGTTTTCTAGACCTTAGTTTTCTAGAACTTGTTTGCTCCAAATTGATGATGATTTAAAGGTTTTTTTTTATATCTTACTTTTTGGGAACTTAGTTTTCTAGGACTTTGTTTTCCAGCTCTCGGAACTAAGTAGAGCATAGTGTTACAATGTAGGTCTTACCTGCTGTTCAACCTGGCTATTATAGCTATTCATTCATCTTTCTCTTGAGGAGAAGTTGTTTTGCCTTGTACAAGAGTAGCCAAGCATAAAAGCCCTTTTGTACTGGAGGGCAGTTAAGACGTCTCACCGTTATTGATTAAGATAAAGTAAAAATAGAAAAGGGGGAATACTGTTTTCCATTGGTTCTTTTGTTAGTTCTTGTCAGTCCCTTTAGGCTGGGTCCATGTGGTGCATCATATTGTAACCCATGCAAACTACAGTACATGTAGACCCTCTTGAGTGCCTTATAGGCCTGTTGGTTGTGACCCTTCATGGATTATTGAAAGTTCTGGAAGATACATGTACCTTTGTCTTTAGTTTTGGACCAGTTGATCAGATGAAAAGTGTGCTGGATTTATTCAGTGAGTATACATGTGCATAGTGCATATACATGCAAATGATACAATGCAATTTGCTTTGTATTAAACGCAGTTGGCTATAGTATCTGCGCCATATAAATGCATAGATTATTTTATTTTCAAAGTAGCCTACATATCATGTCACTACATACATGTACATACACGTTAGCTTCCAATTATGGAGGTTTTCGAATGCCTGCATATTGCAAGACACATGACTCAGGCAGTGTCTGTCAGAAGAGATTCATCAATGATGATCATGTAAAGTGGAGAGTTTTATGGCTTTGAACTTTAGGAGCAGTAAGAACCTGCTGATGTAGTGCATGGGCCTTTCCACACAAAAGACGCTTTACCTACAGAAATGTATTCTGTAAGGAAACACACGAGATGACAATAGAGTGAGAAAAAAAAATGTAGAGATACATGAAGGAACATTTTCTGTATGCAGAGATGCCAACCCTCCCGATTTCATCGGGAGGCTCCCGAAAATTCACCCCAACTCCCGCCTTCACAATCACCAACTTTATCCTCCCGAAATTACGATATTTTTGCATTAATCACTGATCAGAATATGAGAAATATCGTCTGCTACTTTTAGCATGTAGAAACTCCATAGCGTTCACTAGCTGCTACCAAATTCTACTTAAAAGGTAAAGAAAAATAAGGAGCAGCGAAAGATCTCATGGGATCATGCATAGAATTGCATGAGATGCAGCTGTATGCATGCGATACGCTCACTGTGGCCGGGCCCGGGCCAGCTGGCCTGCCACCTAGCCTGGCGGGCGCGAGCGTACCGTACCGTACCATGCGATGTGTGAGCAGCGCTGCTGGAGTTGAAGACAGTCAAGATCGAGTCGCGCTATGGAATACTTGCTTCGATATTGATACGAAATGACGGAAAATAAGCAAACGAAGACCAAAAAATGGTTTCAGAAGTACAAGACCGAATACAGTCTCCAATACCAGTGTATTCAGAAGTCTGAAAGAGGAATTTATCATGCGTTTTGTACAATATGCAGCGTTGACATTTCAGTTGAGCACGGAGGTCGCGATGATATTCGGAAGCACGCTGGGAGCAAACGGCACAAGGACATTGCTAAGGCGAGATCTTCGAGCACGAGTACACTTTTAACTTATTTCACCAAGCAAAGAACAAGCGAGGAAGAGGATGTTACCCGAGCTGAGCTTCTCTTATACTGGATTTATAGTGGAACATAACTTGCCCATATCTGTCGCAGACCATGCTGGACCTCTATTTCAGAAGATGTTTCCAGATTCAAAAGTTGCTTCGAAGCACTCATAGCTACATGGCTATACTTCGTGTGTAGAATCTAGGCAGTCATACACCTCAACTTTTTCAAACACCGCTGCACAAAAGTCACCAACATTCACTCAAAATCGGCATTTAATTTACAAAAACCGACCCCAACATATCCATGAAATACAATAAATTCAACTCACCGATGTTGGAAAAGATAATTCCAAAAATGAAATCCGTAATTTACTGTCGATTCTCGCGAAACAGCTATCGGAGACATTGTGTACATTTCCTGGCCAAAAGAATTTTGTTAAAAATTTGGTCCCTATCGCTTACACGGAAAAGTCCCGATTTCTGTGTGCACGATTGTAGAGATCGATGTGCGCATGCGATCCCGAGTTTCTTCGTGGACAAAAATTTTTATTGGCTGATTTTAGTCTAAGACATCGGCGGTTTGTAAACAACACGCGATCGCGAAACAAATCGGCAGGGATTTCTTCGGTTTTGGATGTGATTTTGACTTTGGATTTTGCTGGAAATATCAAAAGTTCTTCCTAATGGCCATTTGATGTAGGAGTGAGATTTTTAAGGGCTGAATTTGAAAGGAAGTATTTAAAATATTTTATCTTATTTTTCCCCCGATACCTTTAGTACATGCAACAGAAAATACCAACTATTTTTGCATGCATACATGTATGTGGTCAATATGACCACTACTGACGTGGTGTGCTTCGAAGTATGGATGTGCAAGAACAAAAACTTCAGCAATAATTGGTGAGATTTTTAACATGTAAAATGCTCCAAAATAAGGCTCAGATTGCACTAGAGAGCATCTAGCACCCCAGAGCTTGGAACCCCAGAGCCTGGACCCCGCCGCAAGGGTAGAGCGCTTCGCTCTGGAGATGTGCGCTATGCGCACATAATTTGGTGTCAGTTGCAAATCCTCCCTAATTCTGATTTCCAAAAGTTGGCATCTCTGTGTATGTAATGTATTAGAACATCCTATAAAGAAGTAACTTGTTTGGAAGGGAAAGTGGTTGCGTACAATAAGCCAGTTCATAATTAGAACACGGTACAAATGACCCTGAAATGACCCTGATTTGTACGCGCATGTGCATCTGTTTGGGTGGACGCGTGACTTGTTAAACATGTTAAAATCATGGTGTGCACACTATGAAAGCGTATAAAGATCAATCAGTACAAATGACCTTCATCTGCACATGTGCAAATTGTAATTACAACCTGGCTTATTCTCATTACAATACAATGTTCACATGGAGAGTGCATCCTGATTCTTTATCAAGTTCTTGCTTGAAACGATGCCCAAATCTCTACTCTGTCATACAATGTTTGCTGTACAATACATACACATATTGCTATGTTCACACAAGGAATTTTTCATTGGGGCCTAATAATATCTAGCTTTAATTTTTTTTTGCACTAAACATTGTACAGTTTTTCCATGTCTGAAGGGGGGGGGGGGCTACATGTATGTCATAAAAAAGACAATTTTAATAGATGGTAATAGGCATAAATTTTGGTGCATCCAGGTTATATATCCAGAAATGGGTGAGGGGTGTGTCACATAATTTAGTGCATAATTTATGTACATGTATTAAACACACCGTTGCTGAGTGTATATGTACATGTAAGAGGCTTTGATGGTGGTGGGGGAGGGGGGTGGGGAGGGGTCTTTCATCCTGTAAACCAGTATACAAAAAATGTATTACGCACCAAGAATAGTCTCTTTTATTCTTTTGAAGTGAGAAATCTTTTCCCAGGTAACCATTGTAGCATTGATTGTAATCAATGCATGGCCATGTATGGACGAGTGTGCTCGAAAGAGGACAAATTACGCTCTCATAGTCTCATCAGCTAGACCTTCTTCAGAACCTGTTCTAAATTGCATCATGCAAAAGGAGTTAGGTATCCAAATTATTATTTTTCACTATTCAGGGCTCGCCACTAACAGGGGTCTGGTGCACAGGGCCCTAAATTTTAACTCTAAGTCTAAAAATTGATATGTCGGGCCAGGCATTGTATGGCACACAGACTAAACAAAATTTCAATCCGAACCTCCTGTGCAAAAAGTCAGTGCAGAGCTCTTCTTATTTCAAATGAATATTTCAAATGAAAATATTTATCAATATATCCCAAATAATGTTGATGAAAAACATTGTAAATGGCCATCCTTTCCTCAAACTGGTCGTAAAATCTTGTGCCTTTAATTTTCTTTGTGAAGTTTAGAGGAGAACGCTCGTTTCGCAATACATAAATTAAAGAATTTGGCATTTATGGGTGAGCTCGTACAACTGGAGTCTATTATTGCATACTAAACGCTCCAATGTCTTTTGTATGTAGACCTAAATCAGCTGAATGCTTCTATTCACTTGTGATTGTCGCTCAGAATAGTACGGCCAACTACAGCGGGTTTGTTTACAACAGAACAACATGCTCAAGTTTCATATCCTCATGTGCAATATAGTTCCTTAATTCCGTCCCATGTCTTGCTTCTTGCTGGTGGGATCCAAACCTTTGTTTAAATAGATGGACGGCGTCAAGAAAGTACTGAAATGTCGTCGCCTCTTGGAGACGTTATCCGACACATTTTTCATACAGGTGCGTTTACTTAGCCTAATCTTGTAATCAAGTGCAATTTTTTTCTGGTGATGAAATATGTAGTCCCAATTGTTGCAGTTGGTGTGACTTGCAGTGGAAGAGCTTAGGAATCGTATGTTTGTATTGTTTACGTTATTACCCATGCTTTATGTTAACACATATATTTTTCTGTCAAATGACAGTGCTCTGAAAAATATAGAGAGAAATCTTTTATTTGCTGTCTGTGAAATGTCAATAAAGTGTATGCTGCTGAATTTGTGACACAATTTGTTTTGCCCTTCCTGAGCAACCTAATAATATTTACTTGTATTCAAGAGATGTATTTTCAACAAAGATATTGGTATTATTAAAGGATATACATGTAAACATCCCTTTTGGATTGTATAGTTACCTGGTAGACTAAAATTTTCAACAATATATTTCACTTTCCTACACATGCTTCAGAAAATCTTAAGAATGTTATAGTACTAAAAGCATACGTACATTGAAAGGAAATTTTCATGAGGAAACGTGAAAGTCTATATCACTACCTTCAAACTACATTAAGGAAGTAGGCCTGCATATATTTGTAATGGAGATGGGCAGTATGAATGAGAACTATTTGAGAACTGACTAAAGTTTGCATTTTTTCACTGGTTTGTGTTTTGATTGTTTTCATTACCAATGACCCATTGCAGGTGGAATGGTTGAGTAAGGTTAAATAGTACAAGGAAGTACATACATGTACATTTGTAAATTCACATACACTACACTACAACATGCCATTTTACATGTACAGACAAGGGGTGGTATACTGAGATTTATTTTATCTTATAGTGAAATGATTTTAATTGTCATAACAAAATGTACGCTTATGGCACATCATTGTTTAATGACTGTGCAAAAGTGGCTGTGTACGCGGAATTCATGTACCCAAACATCAATGAAATGTTGCAATTTTGAAATTTGTTATGACAATTAAAATATTTTCACTAAAATCAAGATAAAGTAAATCTCAGAATACCACCCGAGAGCTTCATCAATTTTCATGCATACCTGCATTCAGTGTGCTAAGTACCGTAGTACTAAATCCAATTATAATGCTCATTTCTTTTGCTTGCGTAGATGTTATTTTGTAAAAATGAGGAAAAGGAGATATGGCAACTCTTCTACATGTGCAGTACATGCCACAGGAGATTGTTTATACCGCCCCCCCCCCCCCCCCAATAAAACTTGTGTCATGGCTGATTTGCTTATATGCATGTTGTTATTATTTGAAAGTACTTGTACTTTGCATGTCAGCTCTTATAATACGGTACTATTCATGATGTATTTCAAATTTTGAAATAGCAAGCTGTTCTCAAAAGCAAAAAAGTCCATCTGTCAGGCTGGATCATACATGTATGACTTACTAGTATTAAAAAGGTTTATACTTCCCCAAAGTAGGAATCATAACAACTTTTGTTTTTAACCACCAATTTGACCTTTATGAACACTTTAGTTTACCCGGGGAAGGTGACATTTCCCTGCTGAAAGTATATTTACATGGACTGCAATTTACTCAGTACAGACTGAGGAAATTCATCAATTTGGATTACAATGAATACAACGTTATCGTGCTGTCCAGTTTTCGAGCTGTGATGTCCTTTTATGTTTCCCTCAAGTCAATTTTGTTTGTACCAGGGCAAAAAGAATAGCCCTGAGTACAAGAGAATGATATTAAAGTGTACAATGTAATAAACAGAATACAATATATTTCATCTTGAACTTCTGCCTTGCTATTATATTAGAGGACTCTTTGATATAAATCAGACATGAATTCAATTTTAACATTTTTTTTTCTTTTAGCTACATGTATGTCCTTTGGAAAGGAAGGTGTGTGGTCTGAAAATCAGTAGTTTGATTAGACTATCACTGAAAGATATTGAAACCACTAATAAATTGCCTGCCTGTTGATCACAAAGAAACAAGATACAATGTAATTTTACTTTCTCATGTTTCGATGGGGTGTTGCAACTTTTTTTCTTAAAATATTTACATGTGAGGCCAATCGCCTTTTCCCCCCCCTTATACTCTCTTTTATTGAAGATTTATGCATGAAGCCAATTATGTCTTTTTATTTGTTCAGATTTGTAAATGACTGTCTTGTTCACTTTGTTTCATAATTACATTCAGTTTACAGTTTTCTACTTTTCTAGCTGCTGCCCTCTTGTGCATATTTTTGTCTCTTTGAACTCAGTGATTTAGTAAACATGTATGTTTTATGTATTTTATGCTAGGATGGATAACTCAAAATGGCCTCTATCCTTTTTATCTTTATATCTATCTGTCACTCTATCTCTCCATTTTTATGCCTCCGTCCACCAAAGGTGGTGCTGGAGGCATCATGTTTTCGGGTTGTCCGTCCGTCCGTCCCGATTTATCGTTCTAGCGATAACTCAAGAACCACATGAGGTATGAACCTCAAACTTGGTGCTAGTATGTATAGAGGTCACTTCTGAAATTGCAGGTGTTAGCCTTGTTAACGTGATATCTCAAGAACCATTTGATCCATCAACTTCAAACTTGGAACTGGTATGCATCACCATAGTGAGACGAACATATTAGATATTTGTTCTCATAGGTCAAAGGTGACAGGTCATAGAGGTCATTATACAGGTGTATGTGAAATTAATATTTTTTTCCCTTTGTTATCACCATATCTCAACTATTTTGTATTCATGACTAGGAGGAGATAAAGTGTTCAGACTTTGGGGTTATAAGGTGTAAGGTCTAATGTCAAAGAGGTCAATTAACGTGTAATTAGAGGCTTTTTTATTCTGGTTATCATAATATTTCAAGAACACTTTGAGCCATCAACTGAACTTAGGCGGAGACATATAGGAGACGCAGTCGCAATCATCCTGTTTCATCTATCTATCCACTTACATGTACATTGTATCCATTTTTGCAGCTATCTGATACCAACCATGTCTATTGACAAGAAAGAAACTCAAAAGTTGAAGGTAGTGTTTTAGATGTGCACTTGGTCTCCATTTCAAGGTCATACTTGTACTATTACCTGACTGCATTTTCATTTCAATAGTAACTTCAAAGTGTAACAACCACCTGAAAAAATAATTTGTGTACAGCTAGAAAGTATAAAATAAAACTAAAACATTCTATTGGGCAAAAGTTAAGTATGAAGGAAATAAAGGATAACATGAAGGTGCATGCGCGGAACCAGACCAGGATATGTTAGTTGGGAGCTACAGCACTATGTGATACTAGTAGAGTCGCTTTTGCTCACTATCTTATTGTTCATATTTCAAGCCAGTGGGCACCACTTTTTAATGAAAAAGATTCCCCTTGCCTTTCCAGATGTACCTGCCCGTCGGCTGAGCCGCAGTGCGGAGAATCTCGCCTCCGGAGGGCAGTCTAACACCGTGCCATCCAACGCTCAGACGGGCCGGCCATCATCGCCTCAGCTTTCATCAACATTCACCCGAGGTAAGTCAGAGAACATTAATCAAAGTAATCCTCCAGTTTTTATTGATCACCTGTTTGTATAAAGCCTTCTGAAGGTGTGTTCTAGAGAAAGAATAAAAAGAGAGAGAGAAGGAGAGGAGCAGAGAAAGATAGAGGGGTAGAGAATGTGTGAGTGTGTCAGAGAGAGAGAGTGAGTGTGACAGACAGAGGAAGAGATGAACAGGAGGGCGTTTCATGAAAGGACTTGTCAGATATTTTATCCGACAAATTTGCTCTCAGCCAATCAGATGCAAGGATTTCAGTAGCTTATAACAGGTGTCGGATAAAATATCCGACAACTTCCTTTCATGAAACGCTCCCCAGATCTCTATTTGTACATGTATGGACAAAAAGAAAGACAGATTGAAACAGAGACTGAGAGAGAGGGAGAGAGTGAGAGAGAAGGGGGTGGGAATGGCAAGATTGCATGTAGATCAATATCTTTAATTTGACATGTTGATTAATAGTGAGATCTAAAATGTTTACATTTTAAGCAAATATACAGACTGAGACTAAATATAAACATATGAGATGATTGTCATAAAGGTTGGTTGGTTTGTTCATACACTAATCTATAAAAGCTGTGAGAGCTGAGCAAAAACAAATTTGGCACAAGGTTGGATTGAAAGTTTAATGCATAAATGTACCATACAGCTGATTATTGCTAGTTTTCTTAATAAATCACGAGAACCTCATTACATGCAGTTTAATTACTGTCTGTCTGGCATGTACCTCTATTTAGCGTATCTTCATTATGAGATGCTGATGGTGGCACAAATTTCTTTTCCCTTTTCAGGGCATGGATACAAATTTAAAAATACTTATTTTTTTCCATTTATGGAGTATCATTTGTTCACTACATTGCTCAAGTATCAAGCTTTATGTGTATGTTTCAATGTATGTCATGAAATTCACAGGAAACATAATAAAAGTGAGATTTTGCAGTTTGCCACTCAGACAACAAAGACAGCATCTTTGTTGTCCTGCAGGATTTTTGATGGCCAAGGGCACCAGGGGCAACTGCTAATTTGAGCTCTGTTGTGTTATTTATGAAGTGGATAAAGCATGGCATACATTTTCTTGGAGAAAATAGCAAGTCTATTTTATCATCTTCAGTAGATAGCAACTTATTGATCCATAACTGACTTAGTGTATTCTCTTGTTTTTAGAAACAAAAAATATTATTTTTTCGCAAGGGGCAATTTATCTTAGTTTCCAGGTGAAGCAACATCACACAAGCTCTCTGTAAATATACCTCTGGGACACATACAGTGAAAATGTTCTTTTGCCTTTAGCATTACAGTACACTTTATGTGTTGTATTATAAGAAAACTTCAAATCCTCATCTTTGGTAACACAATGTATTCCAGGAATAACGATATCCCCCAGTGTGTAAGCATTCAGTCTGGGTTTTATTTTTAGCTCATCCATATCTGATTTGTATTAAAGAGGGAATGTATCTTTTCTTTCCTCTTCCTCTATTTCTCCAGACAGGTCAAAACTTACGTTTGCTTTCAGTGTGAGTTCCATCTAGAAGTTATAGCTCCTTAGTTGTAGGAAGCATGTCTGTTTTGTACGCTCTATGTGGCATTGTGTTGTTCCCCAGAATGCAATGAGGAAATGGATTTTTCTATAAAATTATGTTAGGAACTAACACAATAACGTTGAAAAAGTACATGTAAGAATAGGATACAACCTAAAAGATGCAGCGAGGTTAGAGTGAGAGTTTTCCTCTAATAGCCCAGGACCCTTTAACATTGGAGTGAAGTGTGAGAGAGCCACATACAAAGGTTTATCAAGAACAGACTTTGCACTTGTAGCAAGCTTTTTCTCCTTGACATATTAGACTGCACCAAATACTCATATTATACAGATGGATGTGGTGTCGTGTAGCCCAGTAGAAGGACAACAGATGTATGGCCAGCAGATGTAAATATCTAGAATTGCACATGTGAAGTTTTGACCTTTCTTTGACGACGCTTACACAAAACTTTTCCAGATCAAAATTTTGCATAATCAAATCTAGCTTTTATAGGTTAAATACCTTTTTTGTATTATTTTTTGATTCAAGTTTTACAAATCTGAAATCCTTCAAAATGTGACCAAATTTTGTGTTTGCTGCCTTTTATACATATTTCATGCAAGCAGACAGATACTGCACAAAATCTCAAGAACATTCAAAGTTTAATAAGCAACATGAAAGTGTACATGTAGGTGGTTTGACGGTCGCCTTTGTATTCATGATGGTGAAAGCAAGCCAAACATCGCTCAAGTAGCGTTTTATGAAAAGCTGCTCAGTACCCAATTTTCTCTTTATAAATTGTTTGACAGTCGCATTGAGGCGAGAGTGGTGACGTCATAACTTCTGATCTTCAATTACCAGAGATAGTGGCCCAAGTCCGAGGGGATTTTCCCCAGTACAGGATAAAGGATTTCAGACTATCAATTGATCATGGGAGTGCATAAAAGGGCACTGGAATGGAAAATTAGCTAGTGGAGAAATTGGCCAGTTTGGCACTACATAACATTTTGTAGTGACCCGTTTGTCTGGCTACCTTTGTTTATGATATGTTTACATTTTTACTGAAAGGCTGTACCTTTATGCAGACATCTTTTCTTAAAATTTTATTTTTAACCACACCAGGGTTCCAAAAATTGGACACATGCAGCTTTCAAACTACATGTATGTCTTGGTTAGAGACATAAGCACCTGAGTCGATGGACACCGGCGCTGTAGAAGACTTCATTATTGTAAAAGAATACTTCATATTATATTTCATATTTCATTTCATATTTGCTTTGTTTAAAGCAGCAATTAAATAATTAATTCAGTCCAGATGCTGTGGTTTACTTCTTTAAGACACAGCATGATCAGAAAAAAATGTTTTGTAGCCTTTTGAAACATGTACCGAAAGGATACTGTTACATGTAGCATCAACTTCAATTTAACCCTTGAAATTTTGTAATATATTGAGGGATACTAGCACCAATTTTATTTTTTCTTGCTTTCCTAGCTTTCCTATTATTCAAATTACTGCTGCATGTTTTTGAAAACAAATTATTTTGAGTTTATAGTTTTGAAGAGTAATGCGTCTTCAGGATGCACAGCCATGTGGATTGAGAAATTCAGATTGAAATCTCGAATGTGTGTTTTGCAAGTTTGACACAAATCAGACTTCACTTTTCATATCAAGATACGAGATGACGCAAATGCTGAGTGCTACAAATGTGTAAACATCATGGCCATTAATATGCCAAGGTATGGGGGAAAAAATGGCCTTGCACACATACCTCTTCAATACACCTCTGCGAGACAAATAGCCTGTTCATACTTCATACAACAGGAAAGTTTATAAAAAAGTCGTATGAAGCAATGTCCTGTGAAGTATCGTCGAATAGCGAAGTTTACGTACACATTTGAAAAAAGTATGGTTTTATAGAAACTAGTTTTAGGGAGGTCAGCTGACACCATATATATTTTATATCAGGTTACGTCAGGAGCAGAACTGGAGCGTACAAAATTACAGCTGTTTGGTAATATCAGCACACTGTTTTCATGTAGAGGTGTCGTAGTCGAGTGGTTTAAACACCGGACTGGAGATGGGAAGGTCGTGGGTTCGAACCCCGGCGCGGCACTACTGTTCTTTGGCAAGACATTAATCTACATTTGCCACTCTCCACCCAGGTGTTAAATGGGTACCGGCAGGAATTAATTCCTTGAATGCTGTGAGCGCCGAAATAGGCAGCCTAACTAGAGCCGGGGTAATATTGGAGCGCCTATATAAATATCCAATATTATTATTATTATTATACGTTACAATGTTCAGACTAAAAGGGGATGCTGATTCTTTGAGTTTTTGATCAAAATGATGCTCTGTGACAATTTGTTGTACGATGTTTTGTTGTACAATGTTCAGACTTCAAAAAATAAAAAGTAGTCTGAACAGGGGGAAAGATGGCGGGGCGATATGAGGAGTGATGTTCCAAATATCACAGCTCTTGGAAATGTCTATTTTTGTGATGTTTATTGGAGGGTTGTTTGTGCAGCTGAGGCGGTAAATATTGCCTCCTTATTCTCACCGAGGGTAGCGTCTTGGGAGTGCGAAGATATGGCAGAGGTAACTGTTCATTTCATTAGGCAACTTGAACTGGCTGGCATGAACTTTTTTATGCCTCCGCCCACCGAAGGTGGGTGCCGGAGGCATTATGTTTTCGGGTTGTCCGTCCGTCCGTGCGTCCGTCCGTGCGTCCGTCCGTGCGTCCGTCCGTCCGTGCGTCCGTCCGTCCCACTTCTCGTTACCGCGATATCTGAAGAATCATTTGAGGTAGGAACCTCAAACTTGGTACTAGTATGTATACCCATACGAAGATGAACTGATTAGATTTTGGGGTAAGTAGGTCAAAGGTCAGAGGTCACAGAGGTCAATTTACATGAAATTACATAAGAATTCTTGGTTTTTAGCACCGTTACCACGATATCTCAAGAACTATCTGAGGTGAGAACTTCAAACTTGGTACCAGTATGTATCCCCATAGAAAGATGAACTGATTAGATTTTGGGGTAAGTAGGTCAAAGGTCAGAGGTCACAGAGGTCAATTTACATGAAATTACATGGAATTACTGGTTTTTAGCACCGTTACCGCGATATCTCAAGAACTATCTGAGGTGAGAACTTCAAACTTGGTACCAGTATGTATCCCCATACGAAGATGAACTGATTAGATTTTGGGGTAAGTAGGTCAAAGGTCAGAGGTCACAGAGGTCAATTTACATGAAATTACATAAGAATTCTTGGTTTTTAGCACCGTTACCACGATATCTCAAGAACTATCTGAGGTGAGAACTTCAAACTTGGTACCAGTATGTATCCCCATACAAAGATGAACTGATTAGATTTTGGGGTAAGTAGGTCAAAGGTCAGAGGTCACAGAGGTCAATTTACATGAAATTACATGGAATTAGTGGTTTTTACCACCATTACCGCGATATCTCAAGAACTATCTGAGGTGAGAACTTCAAACTTGGTACCAGTATGTATCCCCATAGAAAGATGAACTGATTAGATTTTGGGGTAAGTAGGTCAAAGGTCAGAGGTCACAGAGGTCAATTTACCTGAAATTACATAAAAATTCTTGGTTTTTAGCACCGTTACCACGATATCTCGAACTGTTCGAGGTAAGAACTTCAAACTTGGTACTAGTATGTTACCGTATACGAAGATGAACTGATTAGATTTTGGGGTAGGTAGGTCAAAGTTCAAAGGTCACAGAGGTCAATTTACATGAAATTACATGGAATTAGTGGTTTTTACCACCGTTACCGCGATATCTCAAGAACTATCTGAGGTGAGAACTTCAAACTTGGTACCAGTATGCATACCCATAGAAAGATGAACTGATTAGATTTTTGGGTAAGTAGGTCAAAGGTCAGAGGTCACAGAGGTCAATTTACATAAAATTACATGAAATTACTGGTTTTTAGCCTTGTTATCAAATATTTCTAGTTTTATATGAAAATGAAATGAAATAAATTTTTCTGTCTCCTGTGCATTTTAAGTGAAAAGATTTGTCATTTTGTTGGACCAGTCCTTTTTAGAGTGTACATGTATGCCATACATTTCCAATCTGGTGATGGCGGAGGCATAAATTCCGACCGCGCGCGGTCGAATATTCATCTAGTTTAAAGGTGCGAAGAGAGTGATAGAGAGAGGGAGAGAGAGAGAGTAAGAGTAGGGTAAACAGAAAGAGAAATCTAAAGAGAGTAAGAAAGAGAAAGAGTAAAGAGTAAGAAAGTGAATGAGAGAAAGAGAAAAACAAAGAGAAAAACAAAGAGAAGAAAACAAATAAAAGCAAGTGGGTGTGTGTGTGTGTGTGTCTGTATGTGTGTGTGAAAGAGAGAAAGAAACGGGTGAGGGGGTAATGACAAAAAACCTCACGATAGAAAATAAACGTGAGAAAATTTACGGAGGAAATACTGATAAAGACAATAGTTCATGCATCCAGAGTCAAATGTATTACAGAGTGTTATAGATAAAAGCCATACATGGCTATGATATGGATTCGGTAATTTAGGAGACTTGTTTTTCCGTCTTTGTTTTTCAAAAAAAAGATGGATTGTTTAGTACATTCAGACCATTCAGACCAAATTGCATTGAGAATCTATGCATATATCTCACAATCGTAATCAATATGACCTATATTGGGGTTTGCATCCAATTTTGTTATGAGAAACCCTGTGTAAACAACATGATCTAATCATCAACAGTTCATGGTAATCAATGAGAGTGGAGCTAGGCAGGCTCAGGAGCAGACATGGGATGACCCATATAATCAGGGGCAGATCCAGGATTTTGTAAATGAGGAGGGGCACATTTAAAGAAGAAGAGGTGACTATATTTTCAGATACCGTATTGGTCTAAATTTCAAAAGGGCTAAAAAACACAATTAGCGGTACTTTTTTGTATAAGGATCTTACTGGTATGCACAATTGGGTTGTAAAAGGTGGGGGGGGGGGGGGGGTGCACAGGCCAGTAGTGCCCCCTCCCCCCTCCCAGCTACCGCATAGCATATATACTGCATACTGTCTGTTTTGATCATTTTGGAAACTGGTATGATCTCTCTCAATTATGCAAGTATCTTTGTGTTCATTTTTTTATTATTGACTACAGTGCTACGTTGCAATGATAAGATAGCAATGTTATGGTCTTTTCCAAAATAACCATGAATATTTCATGTACCTCTAAAAGTCATCAATTTTCCATTGATTATAATACATACATGAGAAAAACCAACAGATTCGAAATTGATGTTTATCATCAAAAGTGTGACGCCTGGAATTATGGTAACATACATGAGAAAAACGAATGGATTCGAATTTCAAAGATGATGACTGGTTTTTCATATCAGATTTTTTTTCTTCAAAGAAGCAACAGAGATTGTTGGAGATTAAACATGTTATTGATTAATGCAATGTCAAGAATGATACAGTGTACATTAGCTTTATTTGCTGATAAATAGATAACACTATTATTGAGTACCGTATTCACCGGCCGAAAGGCCGCAGCGCCGGATAGGCCGCACCCCAACTTTGACAACTCATTTGAAAAAAAAAAAATATGGGGAAAAATCAAAGCATAAGAAATTTAGCCCCCCAAATATCATGCAACGAAAAAATAAGGGCCAAACTTTTTATTGTATTGACTATTTGAAGACAATTATTCCTAGATGTCTTTGCTTTTTATGTCGTTAAGAATTTAAAAGTTGAACTTTAGTTGAACTGAAGAGAATCTGACGAAGCGTAGTACTAGTACGAGTAGTACTCGCAAACACGTACATCTTTGTAGACTAACGTTAGTACTATTATAAAGTGTACGGTACATGCCGTCTCCCTAAAAGTTCGACAACAAATAGGACTATCAACCGTGATTGCAACTCGCAAATTGAGGCACAATCACAAATGAAATTGGAAAGGAAATGTTTCCACCACTCTAAAAAATCGTGAAGAGATATCTTACATAGGTGCATATTCCATCAAATGTTCCCTATGTGACATCCAAAGACAGAAAAATACATAATACAGCATGATGGTTTCGAAGAGGAAATTGAAAACGTTGTCACGACGATTTGCAAGCTGAAACATGTGCTTGCCATGACCAAAGATCGTGAAAAGAAAGATAGGACACTCTCCCGATTGTGTAAAGGGTCCGATGTAACGGCCAAGGGAAGGGCGCCCTTGGCCTTCCCCATATGAGGCCACTTACGTTACATAAAATTAGGGAGAGACAGGAATGCCCTATCTTACCTTTTAAGATCTTTGCCATGACTTACAATGTCTATGCTTACAATGCAGGTTAACGCGCACGCCACGTGCGCTATGAAAAATCCTCTGTGATAACGTCCGTTCTCCATACAAAATACACACATCTCCGTGAAGGATCTGCAAGGATACAACCGCGCTGAAATAGCGCGGAGGTTGAGGGGGTGCCATCGATCTCAACACATACAAAGGGTGTGCTCAAAAGACAAATTAAAACTTACAAAGCGCCTACGTACCCATTACAATAGCTCACAGAACAGAAAACATCTACCGGGGTGGGTGATTTCAGCACTTTACTCGAGCTCAATAGAGAGCTTCGTACGAGTGCTCTGTCAACCTCGGAAGACCATACGAGGCTGTGTTTGTAAATATATTGATAAGATATGTAGTTAATAGTTCTGAATTATATTTATAACTGAAAATATTTCAGTACTTGAAAGATATTAGATCTACATCGTTGGAGATAGAGCACAGGCTTACTGTAGTGTTACTGTTAGATCTAACGTTTGTCCCGTCCATTCCAATACGTGTGGTGATTTTGGAGGCGGTTCATTTTTGTCTGTTGCGGCCCATAGGCCGCACCCCGACTTTGGGATCATATTTTGAGTGAAAATACCGCGGCCTTTCCGCCGGCGAATACGGTATTCATGCTACATTTACATGTCCAGGGGGGTGTTTCATAAAGCTGTTCGTAAAGTTACGCATGACTCTATGAATGACTTAAATATGACAAGCCAAATGGCATGCTCAGTCAATTTTAACTGCATCAACTAAACGGAAGAGTGGCATTCAAGTTATTTGATCTCATTATGTCAATTACATTGCTTGCACTATAATTCATTAAAATTTATGTCTTGGTGAAGCATGGCTTATGTATTTAATTAGTGACATTAATCACATAGAGATTCCTTGGCCTTTGACTGCATCATTTAATTATTCGAGAAATGGTTCTCCTCTAATGGAATAAGAGCATTGAGTGGCTAAGAAACACTCCATGCAGTTTCTTAACCTGCATTCAACCAAAATTGTTTCATCCTAAACTTTCGGTTTTGAATCTGCCTTTTAAACAAAATATGCTTGTACCATACAAAAACTTCTTTATTGCAACCGAAAAAAAAAATTCAGGATTGAAATAAAAGAAAACTTGTAGTTCAAATAAACCATATTATTCTTATTGTTGGATTCTTAACAAAACGGTTGACACACAAAAAAGAAATTCTGTGTTGTCGTTTCATTTATATATTTTTTTAGTTGTCAGCTCTGAAACCTATAATTTCTTTATGATCTCTTTTTTTTTTTGGTATACATAATTATTACATGTACTTATGAAATTGAAAGGGAGAAAGGATGCCTTTGCAAATCAGCAATGCTACATACATTATCTGAGAATCAGGTAGGCAGTAAGTCTATGTTAAACTGCATGTATAGGAGTTAACTGTCTTCTGGTTATCAACAGACATTGTTCTCAAAGTAGTAGTTTGTTGAATACCAACCGAAGTGTTTAGAAAAAAAATAGATTAGTAAGTTGAAACCATGTCACCATGAAAAGGGGAGTCTCTTCTTCTTTATCCATTATATTGATTAGCATTTTCATATTGTTTGGGAAAGCTTGTATTGATTTGGAAATTAGAATGAGAAATCAATATGGAAGGCACACAGTTGTTGACAGAAGTTCATGGTCAGAAAAATAGATTGGCCCATTTCTGAATTCTCACTCCCAAATAAGAAGGCGTTTCTTCTAAAACGAGCTGAAAGAAAGCCTGCTCTGGTGGAACTGTATTTGTCTTCATACACAGTGCATTTCGGAAGTCAGTTTAGCCCACGCTTGATAAAGCTGTTTCATCATCTGTCTTATCATCAGCACCACCACCACCACCACCACAATCACCACCAACGTCGTCGTCATCATCATCATGAAACGGCTTCATCTAGCTCAAGTCATTTCATTTGCTGAAAATGACATCTATGACCCCTTTTCCCTGGAAGCCTGATTTGACTTCCAAATGTAAGACTAGTTTGGTACACTTTTCTTTTCATACTAGTTGGAAGCATCCTGTATGCTGTAGTAGAATACTTTGTGGTGCAATTCTGCCTTCAGACCTGCGTAAGAGCACTCTTATTTGTCACGTGTGAAGGGGGTCATGGGGTAAAGGATGGTGGTGAGTGGGCTGGTTAGGGGGGAGAAAGAAGAAGGAAGTGGGAGGTAAGGGTGAGAGAAATGGCAGGTGATTTTTAATGTTATTGATATCAAGGCAAGGATGGGTGGGTAAATTTATAAACAGAGACATAGAATCGATCAAAATATAAATTAGTGGAGCTGAGAGAGACAGAGACAGAAACAGAGGGGGAGAGAGTCTGAGAAAGTGGGAGAGTGAGTGAGAGAGAGAGAGAGAGTGATAGTGAGAGTGAGAGTAAGAGTAAGGTAGAGTTAAAAAGAGCAAGTGAGAGAATGGGGGAGCACGAGAGAGAATGAATAACCAATAAAACCTAATCAATACTCTTTTACATGTATGGTTATGCGCATGAGCTCTTTCATCGCTAATCCTGTCTGTTCGCTCCTGGTGTATAGTTGTACAAACCCCTTCTCCCTTTTAAATTAAAAAAAAAAGAGGAAAGATGACGAATGCCCCTGGAATGTCCTTATTCATCATTCACCCTGCAGAGGATGACATGGTCGTTGCAGTGTGTGTGTGTGTGTGTGTGGCTGTCAGCTGGGTTCTGATATATTGATCATTTGAGTATGAGTGCCTCGTGAGTGATAGTCCTATAGGAGGGGGAATATTCATGATATATGCTGGTCAGGCGTCTACTGTCGTTTCAATCAAACGGTAAGGCTACTCATCCCTCTTTCTCTCGCTCGCTCTCTCTCTCTCACTCTCTCTTTCTGGTATATGTCATAGATATATATTCCTGTGTAATTTACTGGTATAGGCTTGATTGTGTCTCATTTTGAAGGCTACTTTACTTACAAAGTAGTGTTATTACAAATATGCCTTTTTAGACGATTAGGTACTTACAGCACCTGCCTTAACAAAATTTTCACTGGCTTTTAAAATGTAAAGAAATACATTTCGTAAGCCTATACATTAAAATGCTAAACACTATAGGCCCAGCTATACAAATTTCCCTTCCATTGCTCTTATAACGTATGTGAATTTGCTTTTTTATGAATTGTATGAACGATTTAATTGAGGATTCTGTCAGACTTTTCATATTCAGGGAAGCATGAAATTTAATGTCATCATCAAAACTCAACTAATTGGATTCCATTGTATTTTCTTGTTTTAGACAAAACCAAAGGTAACATTGTAGGGTGTGACTAACATTTTAGCAAACTATATGTCATACCTATATTTGGAACATATTAATTATGTTTGATTTGGCAATTGACATACATATTCAGTCTATTTATTCTTTGCCTTTGGGCTTGCAGTATAGATTCACCTTACCAACATATCAAATATTTTGTAACCTGGGAGAGGATGTTCACTTCAGTGTTTGATTTTCATACTAGTGCATATTTGCTATAAGCTTTTGAATTTGAGTTCTTCTATTTGCCTTCAAATTCTTTTTCATTGCAGTAGAATATTAATCTAGATTTGGGCCCCGTTTCATAAAACTTGTTATCAATAACAAGTTGCAATAATTGTTATAAACTACTGAAATCCTTGCATCTGATTGGCTGAGAGCAAATTTGTCATAGAAATATGGCAGTTGTAACTGATAACAAGTTTTATGAAACGGGGCCCTGATCTAGATGTCCTACTAACACAAGTCCTGGGCTTCAGCATTTAAAGAATCTACTCTAGCAATTTTGAAAATAGATGAAATTTTAAATGCTGGACTTTTCAAGCTTACCTGCTAATTGTAAGGTATTTTTAGATCATTCTTTTTTTTTTTTTTTTTTTTTTTTAATTGTATGTTTTATTAAATCAAAAGACAAAAATCATAATATTTACATGTCATCAACAATGATTGGTACACAACAAAAAAGATTTAAAAAAATAAATAACTAAATAGATAAAAATAAACAAATAAAAAAGTGACAAGAAATAGAAGATATTTAAACCAATAACATATTAGTGAGCAGTTCAAAGCCACCGAGAAAAGAAAATAGAATATATACTGTTTATTAAAATTGCTCTTTAGGGGAGGAGGTGTGGACTTGTCACATTATTTATTGGTTTCTTCAAATTGGTTACTAATACCAAGGCCAATATTTGAGCATATATGTTTCCAGATAAAAGACTATGTATAGCAACAGGCCTGCATGTTTCCATAGCAAACATGGCACATTACCTAGTCAAGACATTCTCTTTATTTTCTGGAGGTATATGTGAAGCTTTCATTTAAGCCTACTTTCATTATAGACAACTGTACAGCTAGCTTACATGTGGATATATGAAATACAGCCATCATGCACTCTGACCCTATGGTTAGGCATGAATCAATTATTCCTCTATGTGTGTGTCACATGTGGCCCTGCAGAAGTATACAGTTAACTCATAAGCACTCACTCCCCTCGCCTGTCTGTCCATCATTAATATTTCATGACCACGCAATCGCATGTGGACAGATTGAGCGCATGGCTACATTGCAGCAGTCTCGCAGTACGAAGGGCTTCTTACACAGCAGGTGTGAAACGAGAATTGTACGTGTGCCAGAGAAAACAGCGGGAGGAGAGAGATGAAGACAGAGAGAGAGAGAGAGGGGGGGGGGGGAGAAAGAGAGAGAGTGGGATAGTAGGGAACCATCCACTGAGGTGGAACGCACTTGGACTACGTGAGTGTGGGTATGCACGGGCTTGTATCATTTGCCCAACTCAGGAGGACTGAGTAGAGAACTGGAGAGGGAGAGAGCGTTTTTGGAGATTGAAGATGAGTCGGACGGCCATTTTCGAGGTCGGCTGGGCGTCCAAGGAGGATGCAATGTTGTGAGGATGTGTCTTCAATCTGTAAGTCATCTTAACGTTCTCGGTTTCAAGATAGGAGTGCATGAGAGAAATGTTATGCTCCAGGTTGCATGAGATGTAGGGAGGACATGCTTCCATTTGCAGATGTGATGGTAATCTTGTGTGATGTTGGATGTGGAATAGAAGGAGGAGGAGGAGGAGGAGTTGAGAAACAGATGTTAAGATGATGGTGATGATGATAATGATGTTTGTAGTGCATGGTGCTTATGGTGACAATAATTTTAACGGAAAGTTATGAGAGTTGGGAGGATGGCGGGGATGATGAGATGACGAGGAGGAGGAAAATGATGATAAGGATGATGATGATGACAGTGATGGTAATGATGATGATGAAAATGACAGTGATGATTGAGATCATGATCATGATCATAATGATGATGAAAAGGAGGATGATGATGATGATGATGAATGAAGATGATGAAGACGAAGATGATGATCATGATGATGATGACAGTAGAGACATGAGGAATGTGAAATTGAGCTTGAGCTCAAACTAACTAACTTAATAATGAATGTTGAATGTCCCTTTGCAACATGTCCACATCTTCAGAAGATCAGTGTAATTTCCCCAATAATGTAGGTCTACTTTGTTGTTTGTAAAAAGAAATAGCATTGACATCATCAAATGCATATATGATGAGCATCAGGGAGGAGTATTATTCAACTGAATCACATTGATCTGTAAGCATGATAATTTGGGAAGCTGAAGTACATTCTTTAAAAGATAATATTGTCCAAAAATTCTCAATATGAAGTCCACATGTTAAATCTAGTGATGATTGCAGCCTATGGGGAAAGAAAAACTGCAAATCGTTAAAGGTGCATCCATTTGGATATAAAGCTCACATATGTGCAGGTGTTATATGAATAAGGCAAACATGCATAATGTACAGATTGAAATCCCCCAGTCATTGGTTAGGCATGTGTAGATTTTGCACCACCTGGGCCCCGTTTCATAAAACTTGTTATCAATAACAACTTCCACATTTCTATGACAAATTTGCTCTCAGCCAATCAGATGCAAGGATTAACATGTTATTGATAACAAGTTTTATGAAATGGGGCCCCAATCATGCCATTGCTGCCAGTACCGTACATGAAATCTGTGATGTTCATGTGTTGGATACGCTGTAAAAGATTAGTTTGGTTGTATTTAAACTATATATGTCTCTTATGATAAAACTTTATCATGGTCTTTTGAAACATCAATATAATCACTGCTATAAATGAAATCTCATCGCACTTTCTTTTACTTTTGAAATCATTGCAAATGGAGAAAAAAATGTTTTCTTTTCTTTTTAGAATTATCAATTCATTCCACTTATTTTCATGTTCAGACAAACCAACAACACCAAAAATTAAAGTGCAAAATGCTACACATGATTATACCATGTACATGTAATTAGTACTTGCATTAGGTGTACCTCTCAATCATAACTATGTGAGCATGAAATGGGAGGAGATTTTTTTTTTTAATGTGTAACTAGTGAAAATTTATGTGAATATGCTGAGATTATATATACAAACTCTTAAGTTGTTTTTTTAATTCAATGGGGTAGGCAAACTTGACTCAAAGTATTAATATTTCTAGGAAAGCCCAAAGCACCGAGTCGGCTCTTAGCGCATGGTTAGACGATGACGTGGATGTTGGCATAGTGTTCCATCACGAGTCTGCATTCAATGCTTGAAGAACTTCTATTTTTTTTTAAAGCAGAGTTCACTTGTCGTATCACACTGAAACTAGAAACATCCATGAACACAAATGTGTGCTGTGATGAGTCATTTTAAAGTTCAGCTTGAGAATTATATTTTTAAGTGTTGGCGAGGTCAAAAAAAGAATGAAAAAAGAAGAGAGTTTATTTTGGATGCATCTGTAAAGTCACAGCCACATTTATTGAACTATACATTGTGCCTATGTATTCAGTTTTTAAAATGGCTCAAAATAGCAATAACTTATGGAGGGATGTGGTGTAATTCTTTCCTACTAATGCTTAGAATGATAAACCAGAAATCACAATCTACCAGAAATCACAATCTACCACAATGAAAAATTATCTATTATTTATTCTCCCTTGTGACTCTCCCAGCATTTAGCGCATATTTTGGTTTTTGGTCACTTCTGTTGAAGTTCTATTGAAGCTATTCCTTTTAAGAACATTGTATTTGATGGGAGGAATCGAGCTTTGAGAGTCTCGATACTAGGCTAGCCATTTTGTAAGAGGATTGTGTCTGATGTTTAGATATTGTTATTGAAGGAGTGATCAAATTTAGAAGGTCTTGATGAAAGGTTAGTAATAATATATCATAGACTAAATAACAACATCAATGTACTTTTGAATGACAAATGTATCTGATGCATCATCAAGATAGGTCTTTCCTTCTTGCTCAGCGAATATCTGTCTCATTCAGCTGTCCAGATTATCCAGTGTTGTTGGAGCCGTAATGAGTCATTTTAAGCACTGTTGTTTTAACACCTGGCATGATGCGACGCTCGATCAGAAATTTGCTATGGTGTTTGTAGTGGCTCTGATTCGAAATGAATCTGTATATGTATACATAAAGTGAGAAGTAGCCTTTTCATATTTGAGGGATGCGATTCACCAGGATGGTGCTAATGTACTTCCCATTTCCAGAACACTGAATCAATGCCTTTCTGGCTCTCAACAGATCAGTACTCGTTAAGAACAAGAAAGATAATAAATAACTCTTTTTAGCATTATATGCATTAGATTATAAGGGGCTAGATATGATTTTAAGTATTAGCACCCTATTGATTAACAGATATTGTATATCATGATTTTTTTTTGCTGAAAATAAGAGTCATTATTTAGCTTATATCCCCTTGTAAACTATCTTTAGAAAAAAAAAAATCTTTAGAAAAAAAAAAAAAGGATTCTTGCTGTTGGAAGAGCAGGTCAAGTAATAAGGATTTCAAATTGAATTTGATGATTTCCCCCTGAATTTACTTGAATTGTAGTCTTTTCAACTGTGTTTCAGTACTGATTTTGCCCCCCCCCCCCCCCCCCCCCCCCCCCCCCCACCATTTGACATGCGCCACACAGACACAACACAACTTGCCATCATATCTCTGCATCATGTATGATGGATAACAGTTGTCCAGTCTGGCAATTTACTAATATGTCTGTCTCCCTACCACTGTCTAAACATTCAAAGCCTGTGAATAGCATTAGCCTTTTGTTTGTTCCTCAACATGAACATCCATGTGCAAAGTGCATACACGAGCCTGATGTAGCCTGGTGTCCAGTCTTGGTCTTTTCTTCTTTTATCCCTTTTTGGGGGTTTTTTGTTGAAATTTGATAGAAAACAAATATCTCATGTAGGATTCATATGGAATTCCAATGAGAGAATAGTCTTCCTCCGTCACCGCAGATTTGGACTTCCAAGATTGAAAGCTATATAATTTTTTTTTCCTTTAAAGCCTTGACAAAGCTGACATGGACCAGTTCAAGTACCAATTTTCACGATGTATGGATATTGCACTAGTTGGAGGGGGAAAAAAATGATTAATTGTGCTGGGTAATAAGTTTCTAGAAAGAGTTCTAATGCGCATGGGGGAAAAAAATCTATTGTGTGAAGCTGTAGGGGGCATTCTGATATCATCACGTTTGTCACGCAATGTCATATTTTGATGCATTAATTTTTCATGTATATATTCATGTGCATGTGTGCACAGTGCATGTTTGAACTGTGATCGTTAGGATTAAGAAGAGTTTTAATTTATGGAATTGGATGGTGAGATTGAAATATTATTTTCAGTTAATAGACCTGTTTACTAAGTGATTCAAATTTATGGATGTTTCTTTCCTGGGGACCTAGTAACGAGGTATTCCATTAACCTGTTATTAATGAATGAACTACAATACTTGGAATCCAGTTTGCATACATTACTTGTTGCTATGTCTGACAAGCCTCTGGCAAGCTTTCAGGTTATCAAGAACAACCTTTGTTTCAAAAGTATGCACTTAGTAAACGGGTCTATTCAGGCGGCCATATTTTTGTAAAAGGTATATCAAAAATTTACCAATATTTTTTTCTTCACATATGATTTTAGACAGCAAAGGAATATTTGTTAGTTATTTGTTTTTTGCAAAAATAAAGAGTTTGAATAGCTACCATTTACCTTTTCAGAAAAGCACTGATTGCTTTGCATTTTTGGTAAAATAAGAAGCACATGCTATCTTCAACTTCACCCATTCTTTTGTTGCTCTATCATTTGAATTACTAGTCAACACTGTGGGGAATGATAATGTTGGGTTCTGCTATTGAAAAGGAAACAAAACAAAAAAATCTTTTTTAGGGGGGCGGTTAGCCAAGCTACTGTACATTTGATTCCCCCTTTTCATGGTTATATCATTATAATTCAATAATGTGGTTAATGTTCATGCCATATTTTTCTCCTGGAGCCGTGATCCTGAAACTGAGATGGCCATACGGTGTGTGTATATAATGTACAGAACACCCTCCCTCACCCGGTGTACTAAGTGAAGCATTAAAAAACCCTGTCATCTGAGAACCTCGTTAGCACATGAATGAAAAGAATTCTCTAGCAACGGAAGCATCTGTTTGTGTTATCTCAAACATGGATTGATGTCTATTTCAGGAGGGAGTTCAAGATGGCGTCCCGTTTTCCGATTTCCTGCCTGCCTGTGAGTGGAGAATGGAAATACTTTGGTTATTCTTGTCTGCCTTGTTAATAAAAGTTGCATTTATTGAGCTATCCCCCTTATAAAGCATATCCAGAAAGAGCTACCTTGAACAATTAAAGTAAAGTAATTTTTCTCTGAAATGAGATCTGTGGGAGATTGGCATCCCATTTTTCTGCCTGATTTCTTGGATTTGTTAATTTCAGAATAGAAAAAACTGTAGATGGTCGTATCTGCCTTACTGATAATAGCTAGTATCTTATAGTCAACTAAGGATTTCTTGAGCTATGTTCAATATTGATATATATGTCTGGTTGTAGAAAAGTTCAAAACAGCATCCTATATTTCCTGCTATATGTAATACAACTTGCCATTTCAGAATAGAAATAATTTTGATCATCTTGTCTGCTTTAGTGGTAATTATTGTTTTCTTCTCTCTCGCCTCCCTGGTTTAAGGAAGTGCTGACCATTTACAGGTCTACAAGTGTTAGAGATCATCAGTAATATACTCATCAGAGGGCAAGGAATTATATCACTATGAGTTAGAGAAAGGAGAAAGAAGAAGTTTTTGCCTTGATGGGAAATTTTCTTGAAATTGCTTTGATTTGATAAATTTGTGTAGCCTTACCTGTTCTTCTTTCTTTCATAAATTAATCTGTAGGATACAATACATTCAGGGAGAAATTCCAATCGAGAACAGGTAGAGGAAGCATCCATAAATGATCACTGCTAAGCAATGCAGTTACACATTTTCTCCAATTAAATCTCATTTGTGATTAATTCAAATAAAACAATATATTTGTTCAATTTAGTTAAAGATATCAATTCCTGCAAGTGTTTTTAAACCATTTGTCTCATCCAAATTCATGAATTTGGATGAAGTGAAAATGTGGTGAACAAAAAAAATAGGACTTTCACCCGGACCGTGAATCAAATCGATTATACCAATACCGCTCACCTCATCCTTTGCGGTCTCCCCAAAATGGCAAATCGTGTCAAAATGTTTGCATTCTCTCTGGGTTTGGCAAGCTAGAATTCCACCAGGGAGACTAACAGGGTGTTCAGACGCTAAAAATCTATACCAAAACGGTATAGCTATACGATGAAATTTTGCGTCTGAACGCTGACTAACGAAACGACGTATAGCGAAACGAGGGTCAGAGCATCGTTTCGAACTAGAACTCGATAAAGAATCACTGTTTCGTGTCCGTCTGAACGTATGGCGACCATAGAACGGTATAACTGGGCGGGGCTTAACGGGAGCGCGCGTGAAAGGTGACCTTTTACCTCTCTTCCGCGGATACCTCGTGATCATAACAACACGCGCAGCGGGAAACTGCGCATCTATACCACCTTTTTCACGACGGTCGCAATATGCGTCTGAACGACCTGTTAGCTATACGATGATTCTTTATACGTCGTTTCTTTATCGAGTTTCGTATAAACTGAATAGCGTCTGAACAGGGGTTGTTCTGATGTATTGTAAATATCAATTGCATTATGAGTCATCAGACAAGTGCTAATGATTGCAGGAAAATTCTTTATTGCAGAGATATAAATTCCTGAATTATTTTTCTCCCCTTTTATGTCAGCTTTTCATGGAGACAGACAGTTTTTAATGGACTTTGAGATGTTTTCTGGTTTTATAATCTTAAAAAGGGTGCACATTGTAAGTGCTCCCAAATGTTCTGATGTAAAATACTTCACGTGCCATGAGCCCCCATTCGCATTCAGATATATACTTGCATCTGGTCATGATTTACACAAGTTGATGGTTACAGCAAAATAATAAAAATCAAGAAGATATCTTGTCACGCTTTTTTTTTGGGGGGGGGGGAGAATGGGGGCAGATTTATGATTCATTTGTCATCTTTGAAATTAAGTGTAAAATCGTTTTTATTCTGTAAGAATTCTTATTTTTGTGTTTTATTATAGAATCCCAGGCTAACCCTTGAGCACATGCCAAACTTAGACACCAGGGGCTGCCTAACTTATTGTAAGTTGGGGGGGGGGGGATGTGGTAACTGGGGGCTAGTCCCATGCACTCGATGGAAACGGTTGTATGTACAGCTGCATGTTCACCATGCAACTGAAACCACTATTGACAGACGAGGTTTATATAATGTAGCCCAGTGAAGAGAAGAATGTGCTGGGAGTGCAGCATTAATGTGTTGATTGAGGCAAGAGAAGACAGTTTATCGAGTTCCTCTTGGCGCACTGAAGATTTCGTTACATGAGTATGTATGCTTTGTGTATTCTCAAGCATGGCTTGCTTCATATCAGTTTTACGCTGGATTGAGATGTGTGAGGACTTTTGCACTTGGATACACCCAAAATATTTTCCGTGTTAGGTGAAAATTCGAAAGTAATTGCTCATAAAGGAAGATTGTTGCCGAACCATCAAGCGCAATTTTAAAGAGACTTATAAAAGGAAAAAAAATAGTTCAGAGAAAAGGAAAAGGGAGGAGGATAAAGAGAGAATAATGTTACTTTCAAATTGTAGGGCAACTCATCTGGGTGGGCTCTGTAGGACTTAAACAACTTAAAAAGATATTTTAATACGATTATGGCAAAGAGAAGGTGTTTTGAAAATGTGTGTACTAATAGGACAACAGTAAAAGCGTTGAACAGTATAAAACTATTGGGAATAAAAATGGAATATGGAGAAGAGTGTCCATGTAGAAAGGATGACATTTAGACACAGACGAATATGAGGAGCGGGGGGGGGGGGGGGGTGTTCCCATCATCTGCAATATGCTAAGCCACCAATGTAGCAATGACAGACAACTGCTTGGAATTCATCTCACGAGTCTGTCATTGCCTTGCTCCTGCATGCGACCAAGGAGTTATCGCAGAAACTCGTTGATGCGACGAAGACATTTTACCTTTTGCTAATAATCTTTCCTCTAATTGAGAAGATAGACGGCTCTGGAGGTATGGTTTTCACCCTGAAGAAGCGTGGAGGATTGAAAGAAGACCCAATGTGACTTCCTCTTCGTCTCCTCTGGCGGATCAAGAGGGTCGTCATGCTAATTAGGACTGTCAGTTAGTACCTCCTTGTTGGAATCAGTCAAAATACTGTGAGTTGGTATCCTCTTTTCCAAAATTCGTTGTTCGTTGCAAGAAGGAACGTGTCTGCAGTGGTTAAGTCTCTGCACAGGAGTTGGTTCGCAAAACCAGAAAATAAGAGGTACTTCAAGTTGGGTTGTGAAGCAGTTAATGCACTGTCTCATATTGTCCCACTTTGCCAATATATGAGATAGATTGGCCTTCTAGGAAATGAAAGTGCTTTTCTGTAATACTACTTGTATATTATGTTGCAGTTGCATTACACTATTTTTAGTGATATTTTATATTTCTCTATCTGAAGTGGAGGGTTGGGGTGGGGGTGGGGGTATGTCCTCATAAACAGGTTTGGGAGATGGAAGTTTTGGAAGAAAACTTGATGTATGTAGAACTAGCTTATGTGGTCATGTCACTTTCATTGATGTATGCATATTGATTCTCATTTAAGTCGCGCTGATCTTTTAAAAGGCTCTAGAAACCATCTTTATCAAAAAGTATGGTTCGCAGAGTGTGTGGGTGTGAGTGTGTGTGAGAGAGAGAAGGAGAGAGAGAGAGGAGATATGGAAAATGAGGGGTGGAAGAGGGAGAGTGGAAAAATAGAAAAGTAGATGTGTCCCTCTAGGGGGGTTTTGAAATATCCGAAATATCAAGTTTGCATGTGATTATTCTTTTATAAGGCCTGTCAATTCTCCTGTCATAATTTTTCTTCCTATAGCGTGTGTATTGAATATTACGATGAATATAAATAAACGTAGCTGTCTGTTTAGTTGTTGAAACAAGACATTAAATTGAGATGAAACATGATATTGATTCATTTCTCCAACACTGGCAACACTACTTTATTATTATGTCCCTACTTTGTTTTCCTTCCCAAACACTTCTCGTTCCGGACCTACTTTGTGAAAATGTCAGCAAAGTTTGAGAGGAGTATCACTTTACGTATTTGTTTCATTGGCATTGTTGAGATCCTGAGGTGTTTGGCTAGGGTTGAAATGGAAAGTGGTTTTGCCCAGGGATAAGTAGGAGAAAGTAGGTTGGCATTTGGATTAGAAAAATGGATGGAATAGAGATAATGGTAAAGAGAGAGAGAGAGAGAGAGAGAGAGTGGGGAAAGGAACAGTGTGAGAAGAGTAGAAATCAAAAGTGGAAAGAGAGAAATAGAGGGAAAAAGAGTGCTTTTGCATAACATATTTTTGAATAAAATAGCAATGTATTTTGAAATGTTTTTGTACCTGAAAATATATGGATTTATACTTCTGCCTTTTAGGAAATGTGGAAAAATCTATTAAAAAAGAAATAAACAAAGAAAAATAAAAGCCCTAGTCTTACCAGTTAGCATATATATTTGCTCAAACGTTATCTGAATAAAACCCTGGTCTTGATAGGCAGTTATAATCAGATTCCCCCCCCCCCCCCCCATAAAAAAACCAGCAAAAACATCAAAACAAAACAAAAACAGACTCAGATACACACCAAAAAAAAAAATCCAACACGCTCTCAGACGTTCGAAATTAATAAGAAAGGGGGACAAAGGAAGCGGAAATGTTACTATAGAAGGACATAGAAACCATATTCTAAACCTATTTTAGCTATTGGTGAAAGAAGAATACATTTCTCTGAGACATGTTGTCACCATGGAAACCTGACAAAGCCATAGTAAGGACATCTAATCATACACACGTACCCTGGAGAGCTCCTTTTACTCTGAGAGTAATTAGAAACGGAGAAATTCTAATTTTCTTACTACCTGTATGATGAATTAGTTTTTTCACACATTTACATGTCATGTATATGATGGTAGTCTACCTCTTGGAAGTTTCAGGCTTTTTCTCAATTTTCGGCATAGTTGGGGGAAAAAATATGAAATTTTAAAATTTGTTTTGTAATCAGATTTATTTGATTTAAATAAATTTGTTTAATTTTAAAGTTTTAATGCTAAATGTTTTTTCTATGAAGAAAGAAAAGGATTATTTAGTAGATGTAATATCAGACATTATTGGAATACAAAAACTTTCACTTGGATGAAATTTTTTAGCCCCAAATTGAAAAAAAGTTTTTTTAGTCATGATTTTTTTGGCATCAGCCAAATCAGCAACAAAAGTGTTGATTTGTTTTGTTGATTTACAGAATAACCCCCCCCCCCCAAAATGATTTAAATCGTGCCACCCTGTCATTAGTATCGCACATTTATTTTGTTAAAATACCAATAGGAAATGAACAGATGCAAAAATGAATTGAAAATTTTATTTGATGTGTTTTATAAAGACTCAAGTTAGATTCATGGACGCATGGTGGCTATGCCAGATATGTTACTGATTCCAACAAAGGAGCTGAAGTCTTTTTGTTTTTAAAATCATCAAAAAGGATAGCACCAATTGCGCGCGTACGCACATTTACGTGCATACGCGCGTTTGAGAAAATATAGAAATCATATAGGATCAATTAAAATGCTAAAACAGTCCAAGATAAGTCATTTTCTGTATTTGGAACTTACGGCCATTGACGCGCACATGCACGGAAAATTTTGAAATGTTTAAAATGGCCTGAAACATGCCCAAAATCAATGATAGACCATTTCGAGCATTTTCAGATTTTGCGCGTGCACAACTTCACCGACGCGCACGTACGAGCACCCACCTTATGTTCAATTAATATCTTTTTTAATTAACTTGCATCATGCCAAATATGGTTATGTTATGACTTTGTATTGCAGAGATATAGCATATGTTGGAGTTTTACAAAATGGCGCCTAGATGACGTCACAATGCATTGACTATGATGAAAAAAATTCTGTGTTGAGACAATAACCATATCTACCATTGTACCAAATTTGAATACATTTGAATAAGCCGTATTGGAGATATTGTGCTTACAAAAAAGTGGGTAGAAATAAAAATAAAGAAAGAAAGAAAAATTCGTACAAAACCAGAAGGTGGTCTGTACTTGAAGTACAGCCCACCTGAATTAAACCAGGTCTAACTTTGGGTAAGAGCAATCATATCAGGCTACGTCTCCTCTCAGTTCTGGGTCAGACCCGAGTCAAACCATCAATGTAAACAGAGTATAAGTGTCCCAGGTGTTCCTGGAAGCTCACTTCTACCACACGTTTGAAGGGGGAAATGAGCTCACGTTTGTACGAGTTGCCATGGTGATATCACATTGGTGAGAGATTGACCTCGATAGAGAGCCTGAGGGGCAGTATTTAATATTATTCTAAAAGACAAAGAACATAGTAGATATTCAATGAACATTCTCATGCGGTTGTCAATTGAATCACGAAATAAAAAGATGCATCAGGGATTTATTATGAAAGTAGATTCCACTATTATTACTTTCTCTTGCATAATATTCAGTAAGAGGGTAGTTACATGTATATGTCATTGAGTGTGTATGCTGAGTTTACATGTATGTCCATGTATCTTACCATAGCTATCTTTCTTCTTACAGTCTTGGGAAGATACTAGTTTTCTAAGAAGCAGTCACTTGATGCAAATGCATTTGGAGATTTGCATTTTAATGACAGCTGCTATAAAACATTTTAATGGTTTTGTTTACAAATCTCTCTTCCGAATGATATGATATGAAGAGAGTGGCAAGATTTATCTGAATAAGATGTGAAGATACTGTAGCTGGATTATATTGGAGCTGTGGGTTATAGGGCTTCACTCTTTATCATCTTGTGCTATCTCTCTCTCTCTCTCTCTTCAACCTGTTTTATATCTTTTTCCAAGATTGAGAAAGAGAGGGAGAGACTTGAGATGGTGATAAAGTCTCTTTATCATCTTGCGCTATCTCTCTCTCTCTCTCTCTCTCTCTCTCTCTCTCTCTCTTCAACCTGTTTTATATCTTTTTCCAAGATTGAGAAAGAGAGGGAGAGACTTGAGATGGTGATAAAGTCTCTTTATCATCTTGCGCTATCTCTCTCTCTCTCTCTCTCTCTCTCTTCAACCTGTTTTATATCTTTTTCCAAGATTGAGAAAGAGAGGGAGAGACTTGAGATGGTGATAAAGTCTCTTTATCATCTTGCGCTATCTCTCTCTCTCTCTCTCTCTCTCTCTTCAACCTGTTTTATATCTTTTTCCCAGATTGAGAAAGAGAGGGAGAGACTCGAGATGGTGATAAAGTGAGAGAGAGAGGGAGAGAGTAAAAGGGAGAGGTTGAGGGAGGGAGGGGGTTGAGAGAAAGAATGAATTGTTTTGAAAAGATCAGTATTAAAACATGAATAAAAAAGAAAGAGAATGAGATGGGGAGGGAGAAATGTGAGGAATAGAGACCTCTTTCTGTTCTTCTAAAGATGGCAAAAGAAGAAGAGTCAATGGCTAATGGATGGATTTGACATTACAAGAGATAAAGGGTATTGAAAGCTATGAGGAACATCAAGGGATAGGAAATTTCAAGGATTAGGATAACATGTAGCTGGCCCCTCTAGGGTTAGCTCCTTCTGTAAGTGCTTATTGATTTCAGACCAACTTGCACTTGGAATACTGTGGAGATTGTAAGTCCTCACTGCCACTTGTAGGTTTGCTAGAATACAGTATATATTTTGAAAGATGTTCTTGCTTCAGTTGAAGGGTCAAAGAAGAAAAACCAACAATATTTAGTAAACCTCAAACTTTCTGCAAGCCTTTGTTTTAAAACATGCACCACTAGATATGGATTGACTGTTATGGTTCCCTGAATCTGTATAAAGGCTAGACCCACATGTATTCTGAAAGCACCTGTTACAGAAAGAGTAATTGAAATCATCCCCCCCCCCCCCCAAAAAAAAAAAAATAAATAAATAAATAAATAAAAATTATAAAATAAATAAAATAAATAAAATAAATAAATTAAATAAATTAAATAAATAAATAAATTTTAAAAAAAATTTAAAAATTAAAAAAAAAAAAAAAAAAAAAAAAAATTTAAATTTAAAAAATGAATAAATGTAATAATAACTTTACATGTACACATTAAGGTGAATCCTTTTATCTCGACCTATTGTTCCGATTCGCCTTGATCCACGTTCGCTTTCACCTTAACCGCCAATGTCTGTTGTGACGGAATAAACCGCATTGTTAGGATTCGCCTTAAGTCGCACATATGCTTATAATAATAATAATAATAATAATAATAATAATAATCATCATCATGATAATTATAATGATAATAATCATAATAATAATAATAAACAAAATAAAATTAAAAAATGAATAAAATAAAATGAAATAAAATAAAGATTAAAACAATAGATAAATAAATAATTTTTTATTTAAAACAAACAAAATAAAACAAAGAGAGAAATCTAAGTTTTGCAGATAGTGCATGACGTAGGTCACAGAACCATTACTGGATGGAATTCAATATATTCTCATGATGGAACATTATTAGCATCAATCTAAGGACAATTTGCCTATAACCATCAGACTAAAACCTTTCAGCTGTTATGACAATAATACTTTTTAGTAGCCCTGATATGAAAACAAAAAATTGTTGATGCCTTAAAGGGGCAGTCCAGCCTGACATGAAGATTCATTTCAACTTGCCCTTTAACAAACGACAATATACACGGCATAGCTTTAACAGTACACATGTAAAGTTTGGTATTATCATTTATATTGGGTTAACTGTTGCAAGGGTCGAACTAATTCTAGATTCATGTCTACCAAGGAACAAAATATGGTTAGAAGGGCCATTGCGTCTTTGTTTTGACGTCAGTTCATTCAAGAACCTGGAGGGGTATAGTCGAGGGAAGCACTGACGATGACATTTGATTAAATCTCCTCTCCGCTACATTTGGAGTCGTGGTACTTGTGCAAGTCCTTTTGTACTGTCTTGTCTGGGTGAAGTTATTAGAAGCCATTTCCAGTATGGCTTTATTGTCAATGGGAAGATTAATGTGTTACTGTAGTGTCAGTAATATAGATGTGGTCAGGGAACCCATCCTTTGCATCTAAATACAGTGGCATGTGAGTCCTTTAATGTTTTGCAATTGCAGCACCTATTCTAAGTGCATTTTAAGGTGCTTTTAAATGTCCTTTTTTTTTTTAATGCCTTTGCTACTTTTTGGCCACATTGCCATTTGTACTCTTATTTTTCACACAATAGTTCTAAACTATGAAATTTCAAACATGTTGGTAATGAATATTATATGCATTATAAATACAATTTAATATTCCTTTTAGCCTAAATGATAAAATACATTTTACTTGCAAACAAAGGTGACAATTCAACTGTCTGAGTCATTGAAGATTTATTCAGGGCCACAGTAGCCCAAAGTTTTAGTGGTGACAATATTTAAAAAAAAATTGTTTGGAGATATCTCTAAAGTTCTAAACTGTTTGAATTGTTTACCCCATTACTTTATTATTTGTAAGAAATTTGACATTATATTCTGTTGACAGTATATTTTGTCTCTTCTTGTAACAGAAATTAGAAATTTTGTAACAGAAATTTTCCATTCTATGTATATAGATTTGAATATAGATTGGAATATTATGTAACACTCTTTAAAAGTCATTTGTAGAAGATCTCATCGTAGCGTGGATGATGGCGAGTGTTGAACTAAGATCACGACACGACGAAGGAGAGTCCATTCACAATGTGAAAATATAAATGTATAAAGCAACATTTATTGTAGAACATAAACATAGAAGTGGAACAGTTTTATATAAGGCTTGACTATGAGAACTCGGTACTACTTAATCAAGGCCTGTCCAGGCAGGAGCAAATGCACATCGGAGAAGTAGTAAGTGATGATAAAGTATCACAGTTGAACATACACATACATGTATATATATATAAAAGGCTTGGTATGAAGACTTGGTACTCCCTTTCAAGGCCCCGCACGGGCAGGAGCACAGCAAGAAGGAAGAAGTCCGAAGACTTAAAAGAACCCCCCCCCGATAACATAATTTCTCAACTATTTATACTATGAGGGGAAGTCACTGAACATCTAGGACCATGAGAATGAGAAGTCTCTTGTAAATATCCATTGCAATTACTTCTAAAGAGGGATTACTCTTAAGATTTTTAATGACCAACTAATACAAAGGACAGGTTAAGCTGGTAGGTTTTATTGAGCTAGATTGATCCAAGAGGGGTTATTGTTCTGAGGTGTGCTTTATACACCAATTAATCCCAGGGAAGGATTACTAGGGGAATGACTTGTAATCAGTAACTTCTATACCAAAGCTTTGCTATTGGAAGTATCTCATCAACTTTACACATGATATTACAAAACTGCATTTATGCATATTTGACTCTTACTTAGATATATATATATATCTTTATGAATCATAAGAGATAATATTGTATATCTTGGGCTGAATATATACAGCTCGTTATTGGGGTATCTCTATGATATCCTGTGTGAATGTTATTGGAGAGAATTGCCCCTTTGAGGAGGCAAAAAAAAAAATGCTTCCTGTCATAGATCATCCGAATCCGTTCTTTGTTTCCGCAACATGGCTTGCTGCCTGAGTGAGTTCAGTCATTGTGAATATCTTATTGTGACATGAGTGCCAATACTTGGGGGATTTCGTAACACTCTGATAAATTGTTTGCCGATCTGTTTTGCTCCTGATGAAGGAAACTCATGATACGTATCGCTAGAGAGCCTCATTGAGTCATATTCGGCCAACGCAGTGCCATTGTCTAGCTGCCAATTAAGCATCTGATATTTTGGCAAGTTCCAACAATCTAAGCTGTGACTTTCAAAACAAAGATTGAAAGTAATTGAGGCTCCCTTTGCTGTGCTGTTAAGGGTGAGCTGCAAGTTGGACGTGAGTCAACTCTTTCTGTCAGAATTCCGATTACATTCCAGACTTACTCTCCTCTTGTCTTAAATTCAACCTGTTATCAAACTCATTACTCTCCAAATCATTTAGCCGCAAATTAGCACAGATTAGATCAGAGACATGTATTGATGTTGCTTGGTCGTAATTGTCTGCAACATGATGCTAGACCTTCCCTAGAACCGAAGGAGGGTGAACATTACGTCAATCCAATCCCATTCAGGGCACGATAATTAGTGGGGCCTGCCAAGGCGGCGCGGAGTTCCGCTGTTGTGACAGTCCCCCCCTTAAACACCTCAGACTTGTTTTGCAAATCCATGCATTGCCAGTAACGTTCACTCCGTGACACCTGGGTGTGCTTGCTTCAAGGAGGAAACAACAAATTTGTTCTGATTTGTCGACAACTACTAGAGATATAACTTGGTTGATCGGGATTGTGGACAGATATAATTGATCTGCCGGGTGTTGAAATAGGAACTCTTTTTTAGGATATCTATTAGGAAGTTTTGAAGGTGAACAAGATTTTTTTTTTCCCTGGAGGAAGAGAAACCATCATGCCGACTGCTACAAAGAGTAAGTTGAGTTTGTTTTCAATATAGATGTGAAAAACTGTCAGAAAGGGGATTATATATATTGAGCTAATTTCATAAATATTAAATCTTTTGATGAACATTTTCAGGTTTGCAAAAATGTAATGATCTGTAAATCTCTATATTCTCCATGAATCTTACATGTATGTACAGTGTATTTCATTTTAATTGAACAACGCTTAATTAAAGTTCACTAATCATAATTTGTTGGACGGCTATAATAAATCAACACTGATTTCAAATATATTTTAGTTGATTATCACATCTAGTAAGAAAAGCATAGTGTAAGGTCAAGAAACTACATGTAGATTGTGTACTTGAGAGTATTTTTTAAAAAACCTGCAAGATTTTGAGAATATAAAACCAATTTGGTTTCTTAGAATAAAGTAAAATGAGATCTACAGACAGTGTAACGATCAGTTTAGGAATCCTTATTTACCATTAAAGTGCATATTACTTTACTGCAATATATACTTAGGAATACAAACTTTGTGCAAAGTATATTGCATTTTTACGTACAATATTTGCTTTCCATTGTCATTGTATTGGTGTACATGAGAACACAAGACAGTTTTCTGTCACCTGTGTTGCTGTATAGAAACTAAAGATTGTAAGTAATGTGCATGGGATTAAAAACTTGTCATGTGTAAATATTCATGGCCATTGGGAAAGTGGGATTAGAGCTCTGTGCTTTGGAGAATTTGGAATAAAAGCTTTCTCATAGTACCAGCTGTCTTGCTGGCATGAGTCACCAGTTTTTGTTTGATGAGGAAACAAAAGTAATGAAATAAGGAGGATATTAGAATGGGAAATGGATTAATTTCATTCAGAAGTTTAGCCATGTACATGTAGCTTTCTTTGAGCTTATTATGTTATACATTTTACATGTATGCTGTTACATGTTTGTTTTATGCTGATATGTCTGTCAGCCACCCCTTCAGTGTACATGCAATGGTCACTGTATGTAGTAAGTTTATAAAATGTAGGTATGAATGTTGGCAATGGCCAGGGAAACTTGTAATTTTGATTACATTTTAAATGTACATGTAATTGGAATGAGTTGTTGAAATATTGATGATTTACAGAATCCAGGTATCCCTGAAATATAATGAAGATAGAGCATGATACATGTAAGTTGTACACATTAGAACGACATGTATGCATATCATGTCAAGTGGAATATTCCATGAGCACATTGATTTGTCTACTAGTAGTTATTTCCATCTCATAAAGAGATTTGTAAATTTCATGAGAGAAGCAAATTAAGCTGCAATATGTTGGCTTGCACTCAAGTATTTTGAACTTTTACCCAAATTTGTAGAGCTGAAGTTCTGAGAAACTGGATGTTGTGTAGTAATTGATGAGTGATGTTTCCTTTCCCCACACCAATCTCAGCTAAGTTGTTATTCAACTTTTAACCTTTTCTCCCGAATGCTGCATGTTTTGTCTAGTAACTCCTTGGCTGTGCACAGTTCCAGGGTTGTTGTCATTGTCACTGAAAGAAAAAAATAGGGGGGGGGGGGGGGGGGTAGGGGAGGAGAGTCCTTTTATAAAACATTATTGTTGAAATAAGGATATTTGAAATTTCAGCTGTTGCTTAAAAGGGAAACATTTAATCTATATGTAGGGGCCTATGTTGTAGAAATGAACAAATATTATAAATGATATAGGTTTTATATCAGAAAATGAAATTGTGTCTACTTGAGTAATAGTTCAGAGTGCATCAAGTTATTAAATGTACACATTTGCATTGCAAATATTCAAAGAAACGTGCTTAATTCTCTGATTTTGTCATGCGCATATTTGCTTAGTGCCTAGTGAGCTTTCGATGACATTGAACCAACACCAGGGTATAGTGTGGATCAGATGCTACACCAACCGCAGTGCAAAAATAGAATCTTTGTCATCCTCATTATTGTATGCAACCGTGCCATGAGCGCATGCACATGAGAGACGGTAGACGTAACCGACCAAAGGTCAAAGGTCACCATCGGGTCGGGTTCTGCGGTTGTCCATCGTCGTCTAGTTGGCTGCCGTTGAGAGGCGCCACGTTGGATGTAGGTATGAGGTGAGTCATCGGATATAAATAGATGATGATGGAGAGGGGCTTCTTTCTTCAATTCGCTACTTATCTTCTGTCTCCGGCGCGAGCCGTATCGCTCTAATTGCCTAGGAGGCTCTCACAGGTTGTATTTTGTTTGGCAGAGGGAAAGGAAAAAGATTTAACTGAGTTACATCCATCAGCTACCTGCCAGTGCTGTGCAGTCTCCTTGTATCCTATATCTCAAGTTTGCTCGCTCTGTGCCTTTTGAGACACTGGCAAATTTGATTACAGGGGAAGCAGGCATGCTTGTTTTCATGATAGTGAAGCTTCGTGTCTATATGGTTGCCTCCATTTCTAAGACTTGCCCCATTCCAGTTTCCACCTAGCTTGTTCAGTAGCCCTCTTCATTTAGTTTTAACTGTATATCTGCTAAATGCTAATGTCTGCATACATGTATATCATCATGGGTGTGTCCAGGATTTTGTGAAGGGGGGGATTTGTGAGTATAGAGGTGAAAATAATGCTATTTTAGGGTTTCATAATTGGGGGAGGGGGAGGGAGGAGGGGGGGGGGGGTTAAGGGTCAGTTGTGCCACTGCCTTTATCTGCCACTGTACATCTATGTCTTGTGGTTGTTAATCCTCACTGGCCCACATTAATGTAGTAGGTCATGTGAGTATGTAACCACAGAAATGAAGGAAGGAAACTCTCTATATAGTACCAGATATTTATATGGAATTCACATTAAATGGTTACATGTAAGTGTTTAAAAACAACTCTCACCACTGCTCAGGGCTGAATAGAATGCTGTTACATTCATTATGATAGCTGAAAGAAACAATGGTATAGTCACATGGTGGCATGGGAAGGGCGGAGGGGCGGAACATGCCCCCAATCAAATAGTGAAAATAAATATAGGGAATGTTGGAGAAAGGAAGGAAGAGGGGTATGCAGCGTAAAAAAGATGATTGCTTCTCCTTTCACACCCACACTCCACTTGACATCCTTTTTTCTTACGAATTTCCTTTACAGAGGAAGATGGTCCAACCCCCAACCACCCCCCCCCCCCTCCCCCATGACTACGGCACCCTCTCATTGTCTGGATCTTTGCTGTTCCACTATCACAAAATAGATGTAACATGTTGCTACATTTGGTCACCAGGATATGATTTCAAAAAATATTCATTAGTTCAAGTACAGGTCGTAACATGAGTCAATATTTCACTTTCATTTCAGTGAAATTCAGTGACGTATTTTATCACTCGTTCTTCCTGTCGGTTATGCAACTGCAAATCAGAAGTTTATTCCAACGTGGTCATTGAATAATGATCCAATTATCTTTAATACTCCGGAAAGAAAAACAGGAAATTGGGAGACAAATTGTCCTGATTAAGCTTTCAAGAGCTGCATGGCCGGGGGCGATTTGGATGACTCCTTTGCAATTACATGTAACTTCATTCTATCCTTTATTACAACTGGATAAAAGTACCATTCAGAAATTTATCAATAAAGTTGTTTTTTAGTGATTTGTCTTGGTGATTAATAGCCTTCATTGTGAGAGAAATAAGCCATGACAAGTGTGTTTTGTACAACTTAAATAATTCAAAAGAATATAAATGTGTAATGTATAGCAGTAACGGCACTAAACTGACCCCATTAGAGGGTAGAGTAGACCCTAGCATATATAATAGTATGAACAACAATTGCAATTATTATGAAAAATTAAGTGAGAAGTTGCAAGCCTGTTAGCCATAAAGTATATTTTATTAATCATAGCTCAGTAAATTCTCTACGTAAGGATGGTTGTTACAATTACATGTACATGTAATGCATTAAAAGCATTGTGTGGAAAATACATTGTTATTGTTTACCATTTTAAAGCCACAATTTATAGTAACTGATAAAATTAGTTGTCACCTTTCCTTTGCTTTGAGTTTAATTAGTTATATCTTCATTTGCATAAAATAATGAATACAAAAATATCAATTTTCATCTTGAACAGGACCAATAGAGTGATTGTTTGACTTTAAAATATTAAGGCAACATAATTTGGCAAATTTATGCAATTACATGTAAGCTCTGTAATTGGAAGGTTTTGATGGTGAGACCCCCCCCCCCTTTGATTCTAAATAGATAGGTTACAAACATTACATTCAAATAAAATGGTGTGTGATTAAGAAAGTTTCAAATTACACTGGTCCACCATACTTTATCTTTATGTTGATTTGACGTAATTCAGCATTGCATGTGACAAAGTTCGAACATCAAATTTTCTATTTGGTCTTGTGATCTTGACAATAATACAGGAAATCATGTGAGTTATTTGGGTGTATATGCAAACTCTGTTTTCCCATCAACATTTTTATTGTGTGTGAGCATGTGTGGTTTTTAACTTCTTATTACAGTGAAACCTGTATATAAAGACCGCGCAAGGGAGACAAAAGGGGTTTTTATTAGCAGGTGGTCTTTATGTACAGGTTCCGTTAATACACGTTTCAATGAGAAATACTTTTCAAGGGAAACAAAAATGGTGGTCCTTATAGACAGGTGGTCTTTCTTTACAGGTCGTCGCTAAAGCAGGTTTGACTGTATTTGGTTTTATATCCTACATCATAAAATTCTCATGCAAAGATTGGCCAGGAATGTCTCACGTGACACAAAATACTTTCACCATGAAGAAAAAATGGATATCGCGTGACGTCAGACCTCCGTATATTTTTCGATATAAAAATATTATGACGTCACTTTTTTTTTTCCTGGATATTTCGAAGCTATCGATATCGCGACAATATATCGCGATAATGTTTCTGCTTTAGCGCTGAGAGAGCCGCTAGCTCATAATGTTCAATGTACGTATGAGTGTATGCGCGTAGTGTGAAGTGCAGATGACCCTACATGCACGTACGTTGATCTCCGCTAGTCGAGTCGTCGACCACGTACCAGCGCAGCGCTAGCGTTCAATTTTGAGTGCCATGTAAATCTACAACACCTTACGAGAAGGGGTCTATTAGCCTCTCTTTTGACTTGGGGAAAAGTTCAGGTTTCAAGTTTACATTGTTTGGTTTCATCGTTGGATTTGTGCCATGTAGATCTAGATCTACAGTAGACTATAGACAATACTTACAAGCCATGCCAATGTGGCCAGGCATCTTTTGTGACTTTGGACGTTTGGGCAAATATGGTGAGTTGTATACATTTCATATAGAGTCTAGACTAGGTCTAGGACTAGGTCTAGATTCTTTAGTTTTATCGTTCTTTATTTTTCTAAGCTTACTCTGGTAGGATATAAATCAAATATACCATGCACGCCTTTCGAGGCACCAGTTGAATTATGGATTCTTCGGTGACTGGCATAGTTACTAATAGTGCTATACCAGTCACCTCAGAGAATCCATAATTTCAACTGGAGCCTCTCAGTGCAAGGTATATTTGATTATTAGTTCTGATGCTATTAAGTATTATAATAACCGGTACAATGACAGGGGTAAGTCAAATCCTACGGAGGATCCTACACAGTATCCAAGTGAAAGTTTGTTGACCCTTTGAACGGTTGAACCACTTAGTATTATGCATGGAAATCCTGTGATGAAATAGTCTCCATGCATCAGACCTTTCTCTTGTGGTTTGATGCAGAGAGAAATGCATAAGTGTCAAGTGTAATGTGTGCTAGATCTCCAACTATGCCTTTCTGGAGAGTAACGTTGCATATTTATCAACAATACTAGTTAATAAACGGAACACTGCCAATGTAGGAAGTAATAATTGGGTTTGCTTGTATAATGTGCAAAATTTTGAAAACTTATTGAAGGAATTTAAGACTGGTTGTTTGACTTTGAGATGATTTGTGTGAACAAGATTTTAAAGGGGTACTCCAGCCTGAAATTAATATGAATTGAATAAATAGAGTAAAATTAAACAAACAAATCACTGAAAATTTCATCGAAATCTGATGAAAAATATTAAAGGAAGTTACAGAATTTTAAAGTTTTGCATTATTTTGGTAAAACAGTTATATGCACGTCGTCATGAATATGCAATGAGTGAGCTGATGTCATATCCCCACTTTTTCTTTTGTATTTTATTATATGAAATTGCAATTATTCAATTTTTTTGCTCCAAGCCTACATGTATAACTAAAAGGACTGACTCCTTATTTAATGTGTAAGTTCATCATTGCTGTAACTTTTTTTGGTACAAGGGAGATATTTTTTATAGATATGTATGAAAAAATGAAATAATGAAGATTTCATATAATAAAGTTAAAAAAGAAAAGTGGGGACGTGACATCATCAGCTCACTCATTACATATTCATGATGACATGCATAGAACTGTTTCCCAAAATAATGCAAAACTTCAATAACTTTGTTATTTTTTATTGGATTTCGATGAAATTTTCATTGTTTTGCTTGTTTAATTTTACTCTATTCATTCAATTAATATTATTTTCAGGCCGGAGTACTCCTTTAAGTTGTTCAAGGAACTAAAGTCTGTTTTAGGTACTTGAGCAACAGCTGGATTTGCCATTTAGCATTTGTTGTGGCCTCTAAATTTATTTTCTCTTTAAATAGCAGGCTTATCAGCATTTGTTGCAGGGTTGATCATCTTTTGTGATAGCTAGTATAAATGTTTACAATACATTTACATGCCGCCCCTGCATTATGGAACGACTTACCACTTTATATTCGTACAGCAAACAATGTGAACACTTTCAAATCCTTGTTAAAAACCTACTTGTTTAATGTTGCCTACGCTTGAATGTACTGTTTTATAAATGTATCACTAAAATGTTTATGTTGTGTATTAATTATTCAATATAATACATGTATTTTCTCTTCACTTCTAAAAAGCGCTTAGAGGCTTTAGCATTTTGCGCTATATAAGTATCTGTTATTATTATTATTAATATATATCTGTTGAGAAGCCACCCCCCATAATGCAGTGCAGCAAATGATTTTCTTCTGAAATGCTTTATAGAATATTAGCAATGAGGTCTACATGTACATGTGTAGGTCTACCGAAATGAAGATCAAAATTAATATGAATCTAGTTCAAGTCAATATTATATTATTTAACCCACTGGCTGCTGAATGCTCTCATTTCCATAGGCTTTAATACAAGGATTTACCGGTTCCTGTAGGCAATGGGTTAAGTGTTAACACAATAGCTTGTCAGCCAATACGATACTCTCAAGTAATAATATCCTATAGGCTATTTTATAGAAAATATTATATTCTAGCTCTCGTATTGTTTTAAGTGATAGTCTGATGATGTGCATACAATTGTGACGATGATATCTAATTTATTAGCAATGACGGACAGCTATCCATTGTAAGCAAATTGCTTATCTGACCGTCAAGGTTGAAGCAATAAGAGAGTAATTTGTCTTTTTAAATGATGCGATAGCCAATGTCATTGACGTGGTGATCAATTTAATATCCTTTGATTAATTTTTGTCATTTTCAAATGTGTGTGAATTTCCTTTGCAGTTTGCATACAAGTACAGCCAGTGTCTCTATATATTAGATGCATAAATGTCATTTTACACTGGTATTTTGTGGAAATATAAATGAAAATGTTTTTTCACCATCAATCTCTTTTTAATGCCTAATTATGTTATATGCCAGCATCATATAAGTGCTGAGCCCGTTAGCTAATTACAGAGATTAGCATTTTTAATAATAAATAATAATAATAATAATAGTGGCTTCTTATTAAGCGCTCAGGTCCGTCACAAGTGACGCTCATGGCGCTGTACAGAGTAGTAAACACATACATGTAGTTATATATTTATATATAAACTACAACATTGAATTTTAAGCTACAGTGTACATTGCATATATATATATTCATCAGAGTATACACGTACATATAAATCAACTAGTAGTCCAGAGTTAAAGTTTAAAACAGGTAGGTTTTCAACATTTTTTTTAATGAGTCAGAGGACGAAGCCAGACGGATATGAAGGGGTAGACTATTCCAGAGAAAGGGGCCAGAGTGAGAAAAGCTGTGGTCACCCCAAGAGTGTCGAGATCTGGGAACTTGAAGGAGGGAGTATTTAGGGAGTATTACGAACCATTGGGGTGCATCTGAGTTGAAGACTACCAGCAAGCATATCTTTGTGTCTGAATACAGTTTTGTATTGTTTGATGGTAACCATAGAAATGGTAGCAATTTGTTGTCCTATGACAGGTTGACTGATAGCTAGTAGACCAATGCCATTTCTCAATGTCATGGGCTTTATATATCAGCAAGAATTATTAAAATTTTGTAGGATTATCATTTTAATGGAAATGATGGGGAAATCTTTGAAGGTGCTAAAAATGTGTTTTTTATTTTATCCATACTTTTCAACTATTCATAAGGCTGTTAACATAAAAAAAAACAAAACAAATGGTGTAAGATTTGTCCAGTGTAATGGGCTTCAAGATTTGCCCTGGGTTTTGGCTGGCCTTAGCCACATAGATATAAAGATAAAATGCATGTATTTTCTTTTTTTTTCGAAACAAATATTTTGATTAAAATCTTCAATGGCAACATTTGGAAATATGCCGTTCAACCACTGTATAAAGGAGAAGAGTTTTAAAATAATTTCTAGTCAGTGGTATCAGATTTAAGGCAATTTTCTATTTCACTGAATTGGTTGACACTTCCTTATCACTTGAGTTTATATCTCAGGTGAGAAGCTCTCGCTACTGATAATTATAATAAGGTGAGTGTTTCCTTCAGTGAAAATTCCCTTTAAAGGGATACTCAATCACAGATTGTGGACATTTTTATACCGCGAAAGGCACCATGTTCGTTACCTGATTAGAACAGACTAGTCGCTGCGCAACATGCACGCTCCGCCTGAGCTCGAGCTCTCGCTCTCTTGCCAAGCTCGTGAGAGATTCAGTCGGCTTCGTGCACTCCGAAATATAATCCCAGTAGTCCAACGGACGCGTTCGACGCACAAACTTTGTGTACAAGTGAATGGGGCTTACGCAGTCACGACTTTCCCCAATGCCGCCTGGTGGCGTATCCCTTTAAATTGTTCCTTCTCTTGTGTAGGCCCTTTCCTTTCAATGCTTGCTGCTCATATTATCCTTTTTATTGGCTAGTTTCCTTCCGGACTCCAATAATTCTCTACTCTCTCAAATGAATCTTATAAATACAATTCACAAAACTAATTTTAGTTTCAGTTCTTACGGCTTTATTCATGCGGAATCGGTGAAAATAGAATAGTACATGTATGTTCGGCTGTTAAAGTTGATGTCTTTTGAGTTGTGGACAGAAATGAGATTCGAGATACAGATGTAATGTAACTGGCTTTGTTCAAATGGGGTCTACATTGAAGACTGACAAGGAAAATGGGCGTATCTCAGTTTCAGTTTTCAAGTATGTATGTCCAAGGATGGAAATGACACCACTAACTTGAAATACATCTATAACTTTTTATAGGTTGTGGGGTATCATATCATCTGCGGAGAGCCGGATGGGCGTTAACTCTGTGTTAAAAGCATATGAGTTAACACAATTATACCAGGTACCTCCCCATCCATTTTCTCTATTTAACTGCTCTTGTAACAGGGTGTGTTTCATTTGGTTTACAAAACAAAGATTTTGGTTAACTAGAGGTCATTCAAACCTTGTACACCATTTTCAACCATTCACTTTTAAATTTGCATTGGCAAGTCTATCTAGCCAGAAAAAAAACACTGTTTCATACATGTGGGACCAGGTCAGCTATTTTCTTGAGATCTTGAGATCTTGAGATCTCACCAGGAATATGAGTTTTGTAGAAGACTACCAGTCACATCTGTGACCTGTGCTTGAGGACATGATCTGTAATGGATGTAATAGGCCAACATATTCCACTGTCCAACATTTTCAGACCATTCACTTTTCAATAATACACATGTAGATATGGTAGTCTGTCTAGCAAAAGTCCCACACCATTTGATACAAGTGGGACAAATGCATCTGTTTCTTGATTCTCAGGGGGGAGTGTTTTTTTTTTTTCTAGAAGACTACCAGTCTTTTCTGTGTGACCTGAGCTTGAGGACATCTGGGCCCTGTTTCATAAAACTTGTCATCAATGACAGGTTGCAATAACTGTTATAAGCTTCTGAAATCCTTGCATCCGATTGGCTGAGAGCAAATTTGTCGGTAAAAATCATCAACAGGACAGTTGATGAAATGCCCCCCAGTATGTAATGGATGTCATCCATATTCCACTGTCCAATCAGCTGTGTGCACTTAGTAGGCTCAGGTAGCCATAGGCTATGGGACTGACACCCATGTTTACGCATGGGACTACAGTGTTTACATTGCTTCCCCTATACCATTGCACCCTATGATGATAATGTGGAGAGGATGTTTGGAACATGTTCAAGTGTTATGCTGATGGCAAGAGAAAAATTTAATTGGAAGTCCTTGCAATTGTGTTTCAGTTTATAAAAAAAATGATGATAATTTAATGTATTAAATAAGTTGATTTGATTATGAAATCAACAGATTTGACAGCTTATACAACATTGTTATTTAGTAAATTAGTTAAGTCTATTGAATTAAAAGAGTAAATTAAGAAAAGTGATTGAGAGAGGGGGTTTATTTTAAGAAAAGTGATAGTAAGAGATTGGAGAAAGGAAAGGCAGGAGAGCGATGAGAGATAAAGAGGGAGGGAAGATATTCTTAGAGATTGTAGAGAGGGTCATTCAACTTTTTTTGTAGGAATAACAAATCCTTAACTCTTGGAAACGACTTGCCTTTCTAGTATTGTAAAATGATCTTTATTTTTCAAGAGCATATTTACATGTATGCTGGAGAACTAGGAGGCAGCTAGGACATCACTTGACAGGAGCGGGGTCTCTTAAAAATATCTATCTTTGATAAAGTGATAAAGTGTGCAATGCACAGTCAATGTCATATTCAGGGATTTGTGGCTGACCCCAATGTTTATATTTGGGACTAGGGTGTTTGTTTTTAACAATAACAGTCTCCCAGCTGTACCATTGTAATTAATCTGCTTATTCAAAAGGGTTGTCCAATATTATCATAAGATTGATAGCCCAGATATAAGTGCTTTTTGACCCATAAAGTGACACAGTAAAATTTTAGTAGCACAGATTGTATTATACAGTCTGCATTAAACTGTCACTATATAGGAATGTTGTATTTTGTAACATTTTGTTGGTAGGCTACATGTTGTGTAATAAAAGTTTATTGATGAGGGCTACATTAACCTAATACCTACAGGAACAGGGGAGCGTTTCATCAAGCATTTTGTCAGTGATTTTTACTGACAAATTTGCTCTCAGCCAATCAGATGCAAGGATTTCAGTAGCTTATAACAGTTGTCGGTAAAAAATCACTGACAAAACGCTTGATGAAACACTCCCCAGGTTCATCCCTGTATTAAGCCTATTGGAATTAGAGAATTCAGTAGTCAACCGGTTAAGAAGAAACAGGACTGGCCTGTCGTTATGATCCAGTTCATTCATTACAAAAATTGTTTGCATAACAACATTTTATACAAGAAAGTATATTAAAAACCCAAAGAGACATCATCCAAGGGAAAAAAGAGGTTGTAATGAATATATAGTTTAAGTTCCGGTATTCATGTAGGGGTGTTTTGGTCCAGGGGATATTAAGTCACTATAGACCACATGGTACGGACTTCAAATACCTGCTACAACACTAACGTCCATTGGTGAGATATTGATTTATACTTGCCACTCTCCACCCAGGTGAGGTAAATGGGTACCAGGTGTGATATATTTCCTAGAATGCAGATGCCTTGTTATAGTGTGCCTAAAGCCAGGGTAATAGTATCCTTGGGGAAAATCCGCTTTACAATCTAACTTTTTTGTTGTTGATTCACCGAGGCCTACCAATCAATATGCAGTCTACATGTGAGCGACCTTCATCATTTTGGGGGGCTGTTGATGTGGGTCAACCATCAATATAATTGATGAAATTGTCAAGGTTGTGTTTTATCACATTCTATATCAAATTATGACCATTTCAAACTGACAAACAGAGGTGTTGTCGAGTGGTTTAAACCCTTGACTGGAGATGCCAAGATAATGGGTTTGATCCTCCAGCACAGCACTTATATCCTTGAGCAAGGCATTTTATCTACATTGCTCATCTTTACCCAGGTGCTAAATGTGTACCCTATAGGATGGAAAGGTCAATGTGATTGGAGTTATGTGCGCGCCCGTTAAAAAGGTGACTAACTGGAATGTTCCGCAGGGAATTGAGAGTATGCACTGTAAGGTCCAGAAATCATAGAATTGTGTCCAACTACTGGGGTAATAATAGTACTGTAAGTGCTTTGTTCGGTTACGTTGTAACTGGTAAAGCGCTTAATAAGAAACGGTCATTATTATTATTGACATGTAAGTTATTTGTTGTTTTTTTCCTCTGCAGGTTTCAAGGGATTATTTCACCGCAAACGGGAGAGTGATTCGGGCCATCCAGATGTGTCCTCCACTGGGGGCGAGAGCCAAGGGTCGCAGCTTTCGTCATCAGCCAACGACCTTCATCCGGTGTCGTACGCGGGCAATCTGCATGACCTCCCGGAGAGACCCAGTGCGTTCAATCGAGTTCTTCAACAAATTAAAACTAGGCCAACAATGTACGTATACAAACATTTATTTTATTCTGTAGCAAAATGGAGGTTTCAGCATTGTTTTAAACAACGATTGAGGTCTAGTGCTGATGAAACATTGTATGAAATGATATGATGCAACCAACCAGCAGAAGTTTTGTACATTCGTGCAGTGCCCGTGAAGTAAGCTGATAGTAAATATATGGTGTAAGGGGACCTCACTAAAACTAGTGTCTCTTTATGGATGTTCCTTTGGACAACATCTTATCCTCTGTGAATGCCCTGTAAAAGGATAGTTGACAACATAGCCAGTCCATTATGTATCCATAATGTTGATCTTGGTATACAGACAGATATCCATGAAAGCATTCTGTCTGTAAAGCTTGGAGAAGAGGCTACCATTTATCTGTGATGAAGGCATCATCTTTACAATCTCTATCAAAGACATCTTGATGAATCTGACACTCTGGTCTGGTCATCATTGTGGGCCCTTCTACACTCGTGAAAAAGAAAATTGTTTAAAGAAACGTAGGAAGAAGCATAAATGACAACCAAATAACTAAAGGTGCATATGCATGGGATTCATGCAGTATAAATAAATATTGTAAAAAAGTCATTAATTTGGGAGGAAAGTATAATCCTCATATCATACTAGAAATTTCTGTACGATGTTCACAAGGCAAGTTTATCCTCATTCTTTAGGAGTTCTTGTAAAAAACGATGGCCTATTAAAGCAGGATGGTCCATAACCCGAAATTAAAACATAAAATTGGAACTTTGAAGTATCAACCAATGTGTGTGAAGCGTGAGGTTCCACATGGCAGGGGATCAGGGCCCTGGAAGCTCTAGCGTTTTTAGATGCTCTCTGGTGCAATCTGAGCCATATGTAGAAGCTTTTATAAACACAATTTTAGGACTAATATTTAAGAAATAGTTTACCTTGAGAATGATTATTCAGGAACTGATTTTCAAACCTGTCGCTGTTACATAAAACCCTCAGTGGACCCCCCCCCCCCTCCGCCTAAAGTACCTCTGTTTTATACAATGTTATATTATTGCTGTATGACAATAACTGACATTCACACAGGAAAATTTTGATTACCTGTCTTATACATGTAGCTATTTAGACACGTTTACCGTACAAAGTATTGTGTTGTATTTAACGTGTGAATGGGGGTATACATGTATATACCCTGGCCTGAGACGAGCCAATTTGTGACCCAGAAATGCAGTGCCATATGTCTCACTCTGTTTGGTTGCTCTAATTTCTTCCAGTACCAGGTGCCTTCTTGAAAAATTAAAAGAAAAATTACTGGGTTTAAAGGAAGTACCTTTGATATTTGTTTAATTTATAGTTATTATAGATATTATACTTTACGATTCTGAATCAGAGATTTTAACGACTAAATATTAAATATTGACTTTTTTCAAGACGATACATAGAGCTCCACTCTGTGACTAATTGTGATGGGGTCTAGATTGAAATATTTGGGCCTGTAATGTATGCATGTGTTGCCTTCAATTTTTTTTTTCTTTTTTTTTTTTTTGGGGGGGGGGGGCAATCTGGATTTTTAAATTGGGCACCCATGCATGCTGGGTGCCTGTTAGTATTGAGCTTTGCAGTACAGGACCGCGTTTCATAATAACTTGTTATCAATAACTGCACCATTTCTATAACAAATTTGCTCTCAGCCAATCAGATCCAAGTATTTCAGTAGCTTATAACTGTTATTGTAACTTGTTTATATTGATAACACGTTTCATGAAACAGGGCCCTGATTAGGAATTCACATTATGTTTTTGTTTTAAATGGCTGAAAATACTGAATGAGCAATGATTGTAGCCTGTTGTTTTTTAAATTTTGATCATATTATGTATGTTCTTTAATTTTGAAAATGATGACACTACTTCCATGAGCAGGGTAAAATGATAAAGTTATCATTGCCAAAGCAAAACTATGTAGCCTTGAAACATATCCTGTATACTTTGCGATAACATGTAATGACGAGGTAAACTGCTGGAACTGTTGTATTATTTCATGCTGCTTCTGGGTTATGATAAATATGATTACATGTCCAGGTCCTTTTTCACTTTCATTTTCAGTGATTCCAAAGAAGTAGGATGCTATGTAGAGTATAACCAAGTATTTGCACACTTATTGGTGTTTGGGAATTTGTGGTATTAATACCAAGTTTATGTGAGATTCTCTCTGAGCCAGTCACAAATTATGTGATGAGGCTGACATTGAGACTAATTGTCACCTTTTTAACTCAAGTGCATGTTGGTTAATCTGTCTCGCTGAGTCCTTGAGGACCGTTTTTGTGATTTGAGTCAACAGTTGCCAATCATTGGTGGTCCACGCTCTCCTGGAAGCAGTCGACACTAACGAACGCTCTCTCGCTTCCACCAAGGAATATACGCTACTCTGCTAATTCTATATGTAATTTGTAGCAGATATGAGTTGTAGTTGTGTACATACAAAGGAAACTCATTCTATTGAGGAAAACAATGTGGATTGCGTATTTCCTCGCTCGTGTTGCTTTCTGCTTGATGCGCTACCATGGATTAAGTGACGTTTCTCTACGTTTCATTGTTGTGCATTAGGAATTGCGTACTTGTATGTATGTAACCCAATTCTTGATTAGAGTTAAATGCACCGTGAATGGACATCAGTTGAGGAGGCAAGCAGCCTGGCACCGTCGATTTTGTTGAAATTTTTTTTGTCTTTGTAGATGTTGTTTTTCTGACGGTAATGAGAATGGATAGGAATATTCAATGCCTGTGGATTGAAGTAGTTTACATGAATACTTGTCATCATGCTCAATGACATGAAACGCTTTTGGAATGATAAATTCCTCGTACCATAGACTTGTACATGTACATGGGTGCCTCTGGCGCTAATAAGTCAATATTATTGGGAGATAAGAAGCAGTGTAACTTCTTGTTATGGCAATTGTTATGACAACATGTTTTTGTCAATATTGTGTTCTTTTGAAGGTCTTGGCCTGCTTTGGAGAATTTTTATGACACATATATTTGCTACTTTGTTCATCGATATGTTTGGAATCTCTTCAGCTGTGCAGCCATGTGCTACATTTTTGTTGTCAACTTGTCATGATAAATTAATGACAATCTAGTTGAGATGACCTTTTTGTCATTGTTGAATGGTCATGATGAATGACAAATCAGGGCTGATTTTTTTCACTCTTGATTGGTTTCAGAGGAAATATTTACATACATGTATGAGGCTAAAGAATGGCCTAGCTTTTTAATTTTGGGTTGTAAGTTCCTCCTGTGAGCTGGTCCATTGTATTACTGCCTTTCTTTTGTATGAAATATTTTTTGAATAATATTGATTGAAATTAGTTGTATAACCTCCGTGTAGTGATCTATGAAGCTTGTGTAGTATGTATACCTGCCTTTTATTGTGTATGACACGATTGATTTAAATTAGATTTATAGCCTCTTTTTATTGATGTCTGATTACTCCCTTTAAAAACATGCTAGAAGTTTTGTGCTGTCTCAGGGGTCATCACCAAGGTGAAGCGTAACATGATATATTAAAGAAGAATTAAGAGAAACATAGTGTTTCTCCATGGGGGAAAGATTAGTGAATAGAAATATATTACAGACTTATGATTACAGCAAGACTTTCTTACATGGAATAGATTATCGTTCATTCATATGTAAAAGATTTTGTGTCTTTAGGTTTCATAAGCTTAAAGTAGAACACTCAAGAAAATCACAAATATGGCAATTAATGTATCACTAGAAATTGGGAAGCTTACAGATGGCAATCGTATAAGTTTTATGTCAACTGCGTATATGATGATTATAAAAACAACATAAATAAAAGCTCTTCTCAGCATGTGGAATATCCGAGGATTCGCCAGAAATATAGCGATGTTTTGATGTCGTCATACGAGGGATCGATCCTGCTTAAGCAGACGACGTCCTATAATGAATGAACGTAATTGCAATGCAATTATTTATCAAATTATAAAGAGTTTGGTACATTTAAACATGACCTTATTTCACACCATTCGAAAAGGGAAAGTGAACTGATTCTGATAACTAAAACCGTTTGATTGTAAATACACATGCAGGAGAAGGGTCAATGATCAATGAAATAAACCCCATTTTCAAATTGAAAAGCCCTGCGAATAATAGCTGGATGGTATTCGTTCCCTCTTGAAACGCCGAACATGCCGCGGTGCAAGCAGCTGAAAATACAATGGCGTCTTATTTTGTTTACAAGTGACTGATTCCTTTATTTTTTTAACGCTGCATTTTTCATCAAAATAATACCATACACGAAGTTAAGAGTGAGGCAACAGACTAACATTAAGACTGACGCTAGTCAAGTAAGAGAAATAAGTGAAGAGGAGATGACAAAACAGGCACTGAAAAATGTGTATAATGTTATGGGACATCGTCTGCTTAGACAGGACTCGCCCCTCTTGTGTCGTCACACATCTCAGCAGCGTTCAAGGAGCTTTTCAGCTGCTATATCGGGGGCTGTATTTTACCGTTTTATAATTGATAATAATCATTAATTCAAATGTTTCCAAGCTTTAAATTTGGATAACCTTGTTTAATTTATGCCATCTATGCAATAATAAGTATTAAGCCAATATTTAAAATCATCAGTGTTCTACTTTAACGTTGGGGGTATCTTGGAATTTGTTTTCACAATTCACAGTATCATTCTTTTATGGTTCAGCTCAGACTGTGATTGTGTAAGTGATTTTGTGGTCACTGTTAACAGTTCAGAACATGTGACTCAGCCAACAATTAACAATGGATCCATACAGTTTAGTTCTGATAATGGTCTAATACTATAGTGCCTCTTTATTTATTCTTTAAAGAGCTTTTCTTTTTCTCTGAAAGTAAGATTAACCAGTGTTGTATTTTACATTTATTTCTAGGTAGGTCTTTGTATTCTGTATGTTGTGTAAACAAAACAAAAAAGGGGGAGGGGTCAAAATTTCACCTTGTCATTTTTCAACTGTACATGTATCTTTTTGTTGAAATAGATTTATTATACACAGCCTGCAGCTATGTTATGAATGGTTGAAGTCATTTTGTGGTTCTGCTGTGGTACATGACTCACTACCAAAATGAACCATTGTGTGAAGCTTTTAAAGTATTACAATTGCTTCACATGTATTTGTGAAGATCATCAATTAAGTACAAACGTGTACAATGTACTTCTAGTGGTATTAGCTTGCTACAGTACTTTTCATTTACTCCGATATTTGTCACCAATGCTTTCACTTTCTTCTTGTGCAGTATAGCTCAGTGAAATGAATGGTTGTTCTACATCATTATTGTGGTTATGTGGTTGAGCTTGTACATGTATATCATTTGTGGCTTCAAGCACTCTGGGAACTTTTTCTCCAACTGATGCTTCCTGAGGTGAGATAAGGACAGAAGTGCACCAAGTTCACATTTAAAATCAACATTCATTCTGGGCTGCATCATCAATGTAAACTTTATATGTTATAAATCTCTGATCGTATTGAGATCTGGGGAGCGTTTCATCAAGCGTTTTGTCAGTGATTTTTACCAACAACTGTTATAAGCTACTGAAATCGTTGCATCTGATTGGCCGAGAGCAAATTTGTCAGTAAATTAAATCACTGATGAAACGCTCCCCTGAACAATTGTAGAACATCCACATTGTTCACATCGTCTGTTTAGAGCCAGAAAGGCGTTAACTCTTTGTAAAATGAGACGAGTTCTTTTTTAATAGCTCTCTCACTCAGCAGATGATGGTCAGAGATTCCTTCTCGTCAAGATTATTTTCAGGTCCGGCCAGACTTGATATCGATCTCATCGTCCATACTTGTCTACTTGTGATAGCACATGTTCAGAGGATACATTTGCTGATGTCTTGGCACCTTGGAAACGGTTGTAATCAATTAGTAAGAGCACAGGTATTTTTATTGCATTTATTCTTTGTTCTAGCTGTGGGTATCTGCACTTGTTGATCTTGCAATTACTGTGTGAAAAGTAATATGACACTCTCACTTTGCCTTTGTACTTCAGTTTCAATATTGATAGGAAGAATCATATATTGCACAGTTTGGCCTGTCTTCCATTCTCCCATTGACATGCAGGATCAAATAAATTCAATTAAATCCACTTTTCTTTCTTTTTGAAATCATCTGATTGTATAATTGTGACAAATCAAAAAGCTACAAAATGTAGTCCATATCCGTATCTCCTGAGTGGGTTGTGTTGTTATGCGAGGTTGAAAGACCTACTGTTGAAATCATACTTTGTAGTTTGTATTATATGTCAAATATTAATACAAAGTTCAATTAGAGGAGTTTAAACACATTAGATTTTGAATGAGCACTCAAATACATGCAATTAATCAGAATCTAACAGAGTGATTGGACTGAATTTGTAATGCACTACATGTATTTAACTGTATTATTAGAAAGTAATTAGAAGGGGAAAAATATATAAACCTGTTAAGAACGCCACCTTAGATAACCTGTAACTCGGTTAAACCCATTAACCCTCTCATTACCACAAGACTAAAATACTATTCACTTTGTACATAGTGTTGTTGACTTTGGTCCTGACAGGGTTAATGCAGGTGAAAATGAAATCGTATCCAATATAGACTGATTCTGTATCATGACCGAATATTTGTCTAAGATTGTTAGATGATAATTGTTAACATAAATTTGTGGGAAGGGTGGAGGAATACAAAGTTCAAGGGGATTGGATGTAGCCCTTGTGTGCATGATTAATAGTTGCTAATGGAATGGACTGATAATGGTTCATTTTAATTTGTTAATAAGTTTCTTTTAAAATTAAGGCAATACATACCTAGCAACATTTTGTAGTGATAACCAATCAGCTATGGATAGATAGATTTTGAGTGTTATGAGCTTGCTACCCTAGCTTTTATTGGCTTTGTGCAATGCAGACCTTTGCAATGCAGAGTTCATTGACCTTTTCTTGTCTACAACTGTAGTACAGTAACTGATGTACCAGTCATGAATCAGAGAGACATTTTGCAAGACGCATTTTCAAGTGGATATTGATTTAGTTCTACGTTACATATCCTACATGGAGACTTGCTATACCCATCATAATTCAATGCATGGAGAAATTTTTCTTACTTTTCAGGTAATATATATATAGATTTCACCTTGCCTGTGTTTTTGTAGGCCTACATTTTAAAAAAGAGAGACTTTGCCGCTATTTATGGCAATCCCTCTTTGATACTGTAGGTGCGTCTCCATCTGCCCGAGTTGGGTTCAAGGCTTCAAGCTCAAGATTTTAGCCTAGCCAGATCAGCACTACTCAAGAAATAAAAATCTGAGTTTGAAAAACCCAGTCTCCATCAGCTCGAGTGGTGCGATTCTAGCTCGAGCTACGGAGCATGCACACTTTGGTCGCTGTGATTCTAAGTACACAGTATTGTGAATGAGTGTGCCTCCACCTGCAAATTAGCGGGCTAATTCGCCAAGTAGCATGCTATTTTTAAAAAATCTCTGAGTTGCTTGGGTTTGTAAGCTCGAGCTTGAGCCCACCAAACAACCCACTAATTGCGTCTTCATTACAAGTTAGCTCAACCTAGTTCAGATCAGGTTAGTTTTCCGTCATAAAAGTTGGATCAGAATTAGCGGGTTATTTTGAAAACTCGGGCTGATAAAAATGGGTCTACTGAAGACTTATATTACTGATATGACATACAAGTACATACGACCTTGTGATGTATCAGGACACATTGTAATATGTTTACAGGGGAGATTTTAACCCAAAAGGCAACTCACTCGTATTTATTTTATTACTCATGTTTGTCAAGATAGACAGAAGTATGTTTATCCAGGGAAATGTATTGATGGTTTATCCTACCAAGTAGACAGTGCTATTGTGTAGGGATTAGGACTGCACACATGCTATTGCCACTATGTTAGACAGTAGCTTCCTGATTCTTTAAACTAAAGTATGAAAGAATTTATAGTCTGTGTTTATATATGCAATAAATACAACTGTAGATACCCATAGTGAGGAGATGATAAAACAGGGATGAACCATTGCCAAACTGAGGGCTTGTTCACATACATGTATGATGCAATAACCGCAGCAGTTGGGGGTTTCTAAGTGTGATACGATTCTGTGTCTATTCTTTTATCATACTGATAAGTTAGTATGCATAGGGGCTTTCATTGCATGCTGCTACTTTTTTTTTTAATCCCCACTTGCCATTCATTTAATACATCTTTTAAAAAGCCCAAAAGACTGTAGTGGTTATATGTGAACTGAGCCTTAAGTGGGCTTCATATATCATTTTGTAGTAGATGTAGCAGATGAGTACATGTACACATTAACTGTTGTGCATGTAATATACAGAAGCCATCCTGAAGTAGTTAAATGGATTCATTATCTTGATTAAAGTGCAGTAAATACTATTCCATAGTATACTGTAAGATGAAAATACAGGGTGAAAATACAGGGATTTACTGTTGGACACTGCTTAGTTCTGTCTCCTCAATATCTGGTGTCCCAGATCTAGATGAGAGCATCAGTATATTTTATTCAAATTTTCCCAATGATTCACATATTATATTTAATAAAGAAGGCCTGATAATAAACGCAGACATACGTCTTGCTGTTTGCAATGCTTCGTCAGTTTAAGGTCCAAATTAGAGGGAAATTAGTCACTGATAACAAACTGAAGCGTAACAAACAAATGTATGTGTATCATGCTCTTGTGTCAATGCCTCTTTGTATGCCTTTTGCTTTGTTACACCCGGATGGTTGCTCATTTTGTTGTCAAGTATTTAAGGATTTATAGAGTGAGTTCACTTTGTGATAAAGTTGTTTCAAGTTAAGTTGTGTTCTTTCTTATTGTTGTGGTGGATTCAAACTTTTTTTGGTCAATGAAGAGGTGAAGAGGTCAAGATGTCTGGGATTCCTTTTCTTGAGCTTGTTGAAGTCTTGTGAAGCATCACGTCCCTTTCTGTGAAAAAAAACCCTCTTTATGAATAGACTTGAGGAATATAAAAGCTGGTAGATCATCCATTTCCATTCTGAAATACTCTAGCAGTTGCTCCACACTCGGTACTGAATAGCTAACCAACAACTTTGAAGAACTGAAAATCTGTGGCATTTGACGCAATCTTCTGTAGCAGATCTATACTACCGTATTGAGGGCTTGAAAAAGGGGTGTTGTTTATTTCACAGGAAAGCTTACAAAGAGGATTCATGTGTGATCTGTTCACTTTTCAATGAGGAGAATCTGGACTTTAAACTACTGTTTTCTAGACAACAAACATACAGGATCCAAATGATTTGACAACAAGGTATCGGTAGAAAATGACTTGCCTGTGTTCACTTTATAGTTGGATCCAAGGAATTACAATACTTGTAGGCCTGTATGGTGAAGAGGGTGTGATATCATCTGATTGGGTTATTTGGAGCAAGTAGGCTCTGTAATTTTCAACAGAATAGTTTAATTTCTGATGTGGAGCAACTAAAATCGGTTGTTTTACCTTCTGTTTCTATTTTGCTCTGCATTAAGCTTTTGAATGGAATGACCCAGTGGCAGTTATTTGATGAAATTGATGTACTTGATGTTATCAGACTTTTTGCTACAGACGTGTTGTTGTTGTTGATACATCGCCTGCATGTAGCTGCAAGCATGCAGGCAGCTAGTCTTTAAAGGTGAATGTAACATTGCGTTGGCAGAGAAAATAGTTTTTGATTGGTTCCCATGTCTCTTGTTTTCTGCATAAAAGAAAAACAATAAACAGAACCAAAGAATAAGAGGTTGCCACAAAAAGATGCTGTGGCGTGAGAGATACCTAATTGTTACAGTGAAAAGCTGGCTGATGCAAATGTCAGTGCCATGGAAACAGGTGAATGCTGCGTACATATTTTAGCTTTTATGAGCAGAGTGATAGTGAATGCTTTAATACTTTTTGTCTGTAGTGACTACTGAGAAGACGACACAAGGATGTTTCACTGCCATTAAAGCACTGGAAATTGACTTAATGGATGCCTAACTGTTGGCCTAGCTGTCATAAAGACATGGGATGTGTGAGAATTGATTCAGAAAAACTACTTCATGGGATCAGTTGGTGCCTTGGCTTGAAGCTGAAAGACATCGTGGTGTAGTCCAACTCTCTTTATATGTAATACTGGTTTCTGCGAGACTGTGAATCCAGACTTTATTCAGATATACGTGTAACAGCAACAGGACTACTGACTGCTGCTGAGTGCAGTGTACAAGCTCAAAATAAAAGCTCTGTTCAATCTTCAGAATAACTACCAATGTCTCTCTATGACTAACACCGGTCAGATGATGGCGATCACCGACTTGGACGAGGATGCGGGCCCTGCTACCGTAGCGACCGCGGGGGATACCCCATCATCCTCCCCCTCCTCCTCCCTACCCCGTAAGGCATCCATCCCACGCTACAGCCCGTCCAAACTGGAGCGCAAGAACTCACTGCCCATGGCCATTGTCAATTCTCTCCTCACCTACAGGAAGAAACCCCAGCCAGAGGGCAAGGCAGATAGTAAGAAGGGTACAGCATCCAGGACCAAATCGGACGGGAGCGACAACGAAGGAGGAGGCACGATGCCTTCCTTCTCGGTCTCCGGGAGCAGGGAGGAAGCTAAGCCATCCTCCAAGAGACTGTCCACGTCCAGGACGAAGGACGATGACAGCAGGGCCGCACTAGATGATTCGGAGTCAGTAACGATGGGCAGAGAGGTAAGGCATGATATGAAGAAGATATATTTTTGTTTGATTAAGCTAACAAATAAAAATGATTAAAATATTGTTTATGCACTTAATACGCTTCAGTTTTTTGTAAGAAAGTGAGTTTTGTTTTGTGTATCAAATTATCCTTTAAAATCATAATTGTAACTCTGATTTAGATTCATATTACATACATGTACATATCACAAACACTTTTGGGTAGCTGCTGTAAATTATACAACTCTCTCTCCCCCCCCCCCCCCCATATTAAGAATCAGAAGTTTGGAGACTTATTCTACCTATTCAGCAAAAGTGTGCAAAGTAAGAAGTAAAGCAAACATTTCGGCAAGCTAATTTCTGAGACTGTTCTTAAGTCAATCTGTAAGTTCTTGATATTGTTGCCCTGGGCTACATTGTAAATTCAAGTGTAAAACACTGAATAAGAAAATCGGGTCCTGACAACCGAATGAGTATTTTGTTAGCCATGGAATTTAACCAAGTCATGTGTTGGAATCTGATGGAAAGCTCTAATCGGCCTTTCCTTCCTCTGCACACGGTTATTGAGTCGATAGCAGTGAGCATGTCATGGAAACTATTATCTGGTTTATGGCTTGCTAATTACTAATGCAGATACAGACAGTAGCCCTGTAAACAACTATGGGGGAAATCGACACAGACTGCTGAAGGTATATCAGGGTCATTGATGTATGTATTTTCCTAAATGCAATTTTTAGAATGTTTTTTTAAATAATATTTCTTTTAAAGATAATAAACCTGAGTGTAAATTCGCATCTGAAATTTGAAAATTGAACGAAATTTTCTGAAGTTATGAGCCTATGGCTGTAGGAGACTGTCTCCTTTCCCTAGGATATAACTTGTATTTTTCACTTACATTTCCTTGTTTCTAAAAGGTCATTCAACCTCTTACATTTTGTTTTTTCATTTTGAGGCACATTTTTGTTCTTGATTTCAACTTCCTTGTTGCAGAATTCAGCTGAGAGATTAATAATATTATTATCAATGACTGATGTACATGTTACACATGGATGCACATTATCATCTGTGCATGTCAGTGGAACTTGAATTAATACCCTGCCTATTGCATGACAGTGAAAATCACTTTTTATATTCAGAAGTTCTTTTAAAAATGATTTTTTTGTTTAATAGAAGCATTTCTTCTGCTGAAAAATTGCAAACTCTGTGATGGCTTTATAAAAATATTTTATACAGTGAAACGACGATCTGTAGAAAGGCCACTAGTCTATGAAGACGACATATTTCATATCCCTCGAAAAGTGTTTTTTTTTTAAAACTATACAAATGTAACCTGTACACAAAGACTGCCTACTTACAAAAGCCATGTTTCTTGGATCCCTTGTTGAGTGGTCTTTAAATACAGGTTTTGCTGTAGATTATTTTAACATTGATTCAAGAAAATAGCTTTTCCATAAACTAAACTTTACTTGATTTTATGATTGTATCTCTGTATTAAACTAGCTGGACACACAGATCAGCGTCACGCCCAACTATGGGTCAGACATGGACGAGGTGGATAGCAGCTCCACACCGGACCCCCAGAGAACCAAAGCTCTTATTGAACATTATCTAACTAAGATAGAGAGGACAAAGGAACTTATAAAGGCTGAACAGAAGGCAAAGGATGGTAAGAAAATGCTAATATCACCTGAAAGGGGACCGATAACCAAACAGTATTTGCTCTGAAGTTGTTTCCATACCCCAAACTCTTGGTTTCAAGCAGTTTGAAGGTAAAGTACATTTGAATCTCTGTTTACAGGCCACCTGTTACAGGAAACAGATGAAAATGGCAGCAATAGACATGATTGATACATAAGTTTTGACAAGAATTTCACTGGTTTTTACGTTATTATGTCATGTTCATTTTTTTAATCACTCCATTCTCGGAGATCAACCTGCATACCAAGGCAATTCAAAAGGAAATGATAAAAATTTCCTCTAAAAATAGATAAGTTTGATAAAAACATTTCTGGCAGTTCAATATCAAAAACACTTCTTGATTATTAAAGTGTATCACCACGATGGTGCTAAAATAGCTGTTTTGATTTGTTCCCGGCATGTTCCAGCCTCACTGCAAATCTTAGCAACAGAAGAATGTTGATTAAGCATAAGTAGGCCAGAAGAATTATTCTACCATTGTCGGTCCTCTAGAAGGTGAAGTGTTTAGTACATGTACAGCGTTCCGTTCATGTTAAAGTATCAAGAGAAAACTGACAAATAGTCATTCTGATGAGATGTTAACATTCCATCTCCTCTCTTTTTCTATCCTCCAATTTGTATCTTGAAAGAAAATCTCTCAACTTTTTCTGTTTCAGACAATGTGACCGAGTACCTGGCTTTAGCGGAGCATGCAGACAAGCAGCAGATTTCCCGGATCAAGACTGTCTTTGAGAAAAAGAACACTCGATCAAATACGAACATTTCAAACTTACAAAAGAAGTTGGAGAATTACCAGAGGAGATTGTTTGACTTGGTGAACTATGGCGCTTCTGGACCAAGGAAACCCAAGGAAGTCCTGCAGGGGATGCATCAAGGTCTAAAGTAAGTACTGGACAAGCTCCTTGATCTCTAAAGAACACCTCAACTTGACTACGACTGGATTTTGAAAGAACTTGAAGTAGGAATAGATACAGAATTTAAAAGTGTCCTAAAATGTCATATGTATAGTAATACCTTTAATTGGAGGGCGTTGTGAGTCAGAGAAAATCCTGATATGCTGCTAATTACATCATTGTGGTTGCTCCGCAGCCAGATAGGCTTTTTTCCAGACCGGAATGCTGAAAATACTATGCAATCTCAGTATTAATAACTATTCCCTGGAATCCAGTGTAGTCAGGTCAGGTTGTAAGGTGTGGGGTGGTCTGTCGACGTAATCAAGATGAAAGGCATTCTTCTTTTATGGCAAGGAATCCTTAGATAGTTTAGGGAAAACACCAAGGTCATAAATTGAGACCTGGGGGGTGTTTCAAAAAGAGTTAAGTTTGACTTAAAGTCGTACTTAAATTCCTAGTTGCGGGCTGTATATTACGCATCACTGCATCGGTCAGATCATGCTCAGGGGACGCGTACTATTGGGTAATCTATCAATGGGATTACCCGTTTAATACCGTATGCGCATTGGCACTTACGCATTACTTTAAGTCAAGCTTAACTCTTTGTGAAACACCCCCTTGACTGTTACAGTCCCATGAGATTTATTTCATGATTTTGTTTTCATGAATGTACATGTATGTAGTAATGAAAGCTGAGGAAGTATAGGGGATGTGTATCAAGGTCCAAAAGTAAGATCTAGATTAACGGTTTTTAACCTAGTTTAACAAATTGTCTTTTTTTTCCAAAGAGCAAAGAAAGTTTTGGAAGTACAGTGTAATGAAAATGCACTTAACTTTTCGTAGACCTTGTCTAGATCAATGAGATCCATTGTACATGTATGTACTAAGGATGGCTTAAGAAGTTCAAGGGATGCATTCTGATCCTGAATTAAGTCCTGGACTTGTGCAGTATCCTGACCCCATTTTGCACAGAATTATATGTTTCCTATGTAGCGAGAAAAGCATAGGAAGTCAAAGAGGTGCACCAGGGTCCTAGAGTAAGTCCTGGGGAGCGTTTCATCAAGTGTGTTGTCAGTGATTTTTACCGACAAATTTGCTCTCAGCCAATCAGATGCAAGGATTTCAGTAGCTTATAACAGTTGTGGGTAAAAATCACCGACAAAACACTTGATGAAACGCTCCCCAGGACTTAAACAGGTTCTTAACCTAATTTGTCAATGGTATTTTTCTGAAGGAGCTAGAAAAGTTGTTGAGGTTGTTGCTAAGTACCAAAGTAGTATGGTCTGGCACTGTTGCCATTCCCTGTCCTAATTCTTAAATCAATGATATGTTCAACAAACTGAGGAAATTCATGGGATCAATGAAGGTCTAGAGTAAATCCTAGACCATTGCTGTTCCAAAGCCGAGATGTTGATGAGTAATGTTCTTTGGGAAGTTAAATGAAATATGGGGAATTCATCAGTTGCCTGTGAAATTTTGTCATGTTATTTATAGTGCTCTGAAAAGCAATATTAATTCATGTGTTTCAAAAATAAGAACCAAAGGCTACAACATTGATTGAAATTATGAAAGTGCATTATTATACCCCCAAAATAGAGCCTTTCATAGTTATTCATATCACTTGATAGAGAGACCTGGGGAGCGTTTCATCAAGCGTTTTGTCAGTGATTTTTACCGACAACTGTTATAAGCTACTGAAATCCTTGCATCTGATTGGCTGAGAGCAAATTTGTCAGTAAAAATCACTGAGAAAACGCTTGATGAAACACTCCTCTGAAATATGAATTACCGGTATGATCATCCCTGATTAAGCCTTGCACAGTTGATGATGAAAATCATTATCCATTTTTTTTTAAATCCAACTGTTTTGATTGAGGTAGCAAAGAAACAATCATGACATTTAGATTCGGAATCAATAAGAAAAGGCTTTAATGTGTGGGTAGTGTTTAATTGGATGCAATCTCCAACCTCTACATTTGCGAGTATTGCCCTTATATCATAAGTTAATGTGTTTATTTTGTGGGAAACGACCATACTGGGTGTGTGGATAAAACACATTCGGCATTGAACTTTGAAAGATACTGGAAAGATATCACAAGGCAAACTCGTGTTGAGTTAATGATTATAGGTGCTTTTCCACTTAAAAGTGTTATAATACCTCACCGAGATATCATTGCTGTGGCTTGTCAGATATAATTAGATAATATTCAATTCAATTCTATTTTATTTTATTATTAAAATGATGTAATTTTGTACACAGCTTTGTTCTCTTGTGGTCTTCCTCCCCCCCCCCCCCTCTCTCTCTCTCTCTCTCTCTCTCTCTGCAATCATACATGTACTACCTGCGTCATACTTTTTCCTCCGGTCTTTTTTTCTTGTTTCTTTCTCTCTTTCACAGCCTATTGTCTCCACCCGCTCTATCTTTCTCTCTGTCTGCCTGTCTTTCGCTTTCTCCCATGCTCTCTGTTTGTCTGTCTGTCTGTCTGTCTGTCTCTGTCTCTGTCTCCACTCCCTGTTTGTTTGTCTCTCTCTCTCTATCTCTCTCTATCTCTCTCTCTCTATCTCTATATCTCTCTATCTCTCTCTCTATCTCTCTCTCTCTCTCTCTCTCTCTATATATATACATGTATCTCTGTCTCCCCCCTCCCCCATCTATCCATTTATAAGCATAAATTCTTAGTCTTGTCTGTCTACAAAATATTGTGCATTCTTTCTGTCTATATCATATAGCAAATATTCATGCACACCTGAATAAATAATCTTGCAGAAATGCAAATATTGTCTTAAAAATTACTACTCCCAATACAGTATTACTACTTTTATTAGTGTAGGCTACTCTTGTAGGGATAATCTCATTGATCGAACCTTGTAGATAATGAATAAATGATAGAAAATATGAGAAATTAATATAAAAAACAAAATAAATGAAGTGAATATCTACTGCAAAGGTGAATTTTATTTTTAGACACGATGCAGTGCCATTGGACTTCCTGAATTTGTTTGTAGGGTGTCCATCATTCTGAAAGGTTAAGGATGAAAAATGATTGTTTACATTGTGAATAGTAGGCACATATTGAGGAAATGTTTAATTTAAGTTTACTTCCTTATATTAATGCACTGTGATAAATGTATGGACGATTGCCCATGTAGAGTAATTGAAAGTCTGACAAATTTCAGTTCATGTTGGTATTATGCATAATGCTCATAATTATGAACGGACTTGAAGATTGCGTCTTTCAAAGAGGAATTCTTCTATGGATGAGAAGTAAAAGAATTTTTTTATTGCCAATTCCCCCATCTACTGGCTTTACCATGAAAAAAAGTTTTGTCTTTTTTGTAAACAGTTGTGAAAATAGTCCCAATATTGTTTGCATGCATGCACTGTGTCACATTAAAAATGTGAATGCATAAGAAAAAAGAGTTAATTGCTTTATTTTTTTTGGGTATGTTTCCAGGGGTGTTCGAGACAATATACGAGAAGGAATCACAGGGTTTTCAGGGTAAGTTTCCCACCTTTTATTTTTCACCATTTTCCCGTTAATAATTCTTTACCCGATCCCCGTATTGATTTTCACCTTTGTTTGTTGGTCATGTGATTTTCATTTGATCGTGAAGCAACATTTATGTTCTAATCAAATCTATCCAAAAGGTATTAACCATTTTGAAACAACTACATTCCCATTTAACACATACATTGTACAGTGAAACCTGCTTTAGCAACCACCCTGTATAGAAAGACCACCTGTCTACAAAGCCCAGTTTTCGGTTCTCTTTAAAATTGTTTCTCATTGAAACACATATTAAAGGAACCTGTACATAAAGACCACCTGTTCATAAATACCACTTATCTTGTCTCGCTTTAACGGTCTTTATATACAGGTTTCTCTGTATTTCCAATAATTTTGATCCAGAGTTATCCAAGGCTTCGTATTCGGTTACACCTTGGTCACACTGACAAGACCGACATGAGACCGGCACAAGACCGGCAACACACCGAACAAAAATTTATATTACATCCAATGGGCAAGAATCTGTCAGTTTAAGTTCGGTTAGGAGTCGGTCTGGCAGTGTGACTGAGGTATTAATTGCAGTTGTCGGTTTGAATGTTTAACCCTTTCATGACAGGTATTATTTTAAGAGCTAAATTGATCACATTTTGTTCTTCAAATCGGCAACAATAATATTTTTCTTTTAATGTTACATGGTTCTAATAGAATGTAATGTCATTTAAAAACATTATACATGGTTTAATAGAAACTCTGTCGAAAAGTTGAATAATGGCCAATTTCGATAAAAAAAACACAATGATTTTGAACCTCTCAATGACTTGCCCATTTAAGAATTTTAAAGCTTATTCTCCTTTTTCAAATTCCTGGCACTAAATGCATATGGTCATGCAACAAAATTGGACACATGCATCTGGTACAAGTTTTAATAGGGCTATGAATCAAAAGTTATTGAGCCAAACCACACAATGTGGTCACTCTGTCGCAAAAGGGTTAATAGGCACATGTAGGCTGTCTGAGGTCACTTTAAGAGATGTTTAATAGGAATCGGTCATTATAATACATTTGTATGGAAAGAAAATTGGGGGGGGGGGAGTGTTTGTAAGTGTGCAGTGATTCCTGACATAACCTGAAATGAAATATATTAACCCATTGCATATGATTTGATATTGGTATAACACACATTTTTTGTAGACCCCAGCTCAAGTACTTTTGAGTTTAGTATATAAAGGGTTTAATTTAAAATTGAAGAAACAGGCACATAATTTTTATACTCTGCCTTTGAAAATAACAAAGTACTTACACAATAGCAGTACAGTTTGAGTTAATCATTTATGAATATGATTGTGATAAGAAAGAGATTACATAAAAATGATTGTCTGGTGTGTCATATTTCATTCCTCTGCTGAAACCAATTTTTTTCATATCACAATCTGTGGTGCTGTTGAATCTTCTAAAATTAAAGTCTGTCGGTTACATGTACTTAAACTTGAATTAAAAGACTCGGTTCAGTTTGCTCAGTTCCACTCAAAATAAAAAGGTGTACAGCAGTGACAATTAGTGAATGGAATTTGGGTCACTGCAAAAAGTTTCTTATCAGTGCTCTCCCCAATCATACGATATATAGTGCTATATCAAGTACAAAATTTAAACCTCTAACTACATCTGATAAACAGGAGTGTCACTAGAATTGAGAGGGAGGGGCGGGGGGGGGGGGGGGGGGGGGGGGGGGTCTGGGTTTGTAGCATCCAGTATTCACAGTTTTATGTTAGCAATTTATAACAATTTATCATTTGTTACTTTTCAATTATTCACCTTCGTGCCGATTGAGCTTGGCAATAAAATAGCAAATATTCCTGTAAAATATGCTTGTGGAAAGCCCCTTAATTACTGGTTCTGTATATTGTGGTCTTTTCTGTGACCTCTGTTGTTTTTTTTTTCTTTTCCTGTGTTTACTTACAACTTGTACCCACCAGTGGGGTGGCAGATAAGATAGGCGAGGGTTTATCAGGCCTATCGGAACTCACTCACACCGCAGCAAGGTGCGTGGATTGATATAACTAGCTCTGCACATTGCACTGCGTGCTTGATATTCTTCTAAAATTCTTCCTCCCCTCCCCTCTCCCCTCCCCTCTCTCCCCTCTCCTCTCCCCTCCCCTCTCCCTCCCCTCCCCTCTCCCCTCCCCTCTCCCCTCCCCTCTCCCCTGCCTCTCTTTGCCCTTCCCGTGTACACGTCCCCTAATACCGTCCCCCTCCCCTCCCCGTTTCCTTCGTCCTGCCCCTCCATTTCCCTTGCAATTTTCTGTCTTCCTCCCTGTCTCTCCTCCTCTCCCTGTACCTGTCCCCCTCCCCTCCCTGTACCTGTCCCCCTCCCCTCTCCTCTCCCCTCCCCACCCCTCTCCTCTCCCCACCCCTCTCCCCACCCCAAACGAACCCCTTTGTCCGCCCACCCCCACCCTTAAGATGTACCTCTGTACTTTGTTTAATTACCCCCCCCCCCCATCTTTTCTGGTTAGCCTAACCCGTATGACTGCATGACTTACACTTTGGATGGTATGTCATTTCTTATTAAGCTCCTTTTCCATCATCCCTAACATCCCTGTCTTTTCTAGATTCCCTGTCTTTTCTAGATTCCAAGATGGAGTTTGTACTCTAAGCCTGCTTGCTTCAAAATTGGGTCTTCAGAGGGTTGTTTAGATACTGTTTTAGTTTTAGTGTAGGATAGCTCTGAGGTTAAATTTCGGAACCCCCACCCTTTCATACCCCTTATACTGTGATATCATATTGGTAGACCCTTGTAGCCATGGTGTAGACTGAAAAGGATCCATTTCTTTGTCACTGTTTCAAAATCTCTGAAGCCCCCCCCCCCCCCCCCACCTTCATTTCTAACACTGTTGCTTCATAGTTTACAGCGTTCACTCCAGGTATTGCTATGTAGAGCTTATAATTGGTTCTGTATGATGCTCTAATGCTTGTACTAAAAACTACTAACATCAAATGTGCAGGTAGCATGTAGTAACTCTCGGGTTAGAAATGCAAATCTTCCTTGCTTTTTGCCAACGCTAGGTCAGTGATTATGACACTGCATTTATATTTTAGATCATGCTATATGCATGTACACCTTTTTCTTTGGGAAATGAATGATGGTTTTCCTCTCTCTCTTGAGAGCTTTAACAATAGTACGGAAGATGTTCATCATCCTGGTGATATAATAAGGAGAGAAGAATTAGATCTGTTGTCTCACGTTGTAGCAAACGTAGGAGAGATGCACAACGTTTTAGATGCAACTGCTATCCTTCATCAGGCAATGAGGACGAACTCTGCTGTGCGTGTGTTATATAGCGCTGGCGGGGGTTCAAGGAACCCCGGGGCGTGCTATTGTTTGGCTCCACTGGGGCGGAACCCCTGCTGAACCCCCGCCAGCGTTCTGAGGATAGCAGTTGCATCCAAAACGTCGTGCATCTCTCCTATGTTTGCTACATCGTGAGACAACAGATCAAATTCTTCTCTCCTTAGCTTTAACAATATTTATTCCTCAGTCAGTTACCCCAGTCTCCTAAGTCTGGTCCATTTCATCATCTTCCTTTTCCTCTGCTTAAATTTCTGTGCATCTTTATCATCATAATTTTCACATTTTTCTTTCTTTATCTCATCATCCCTTGAGGTTACCTCTTCTTCCTTCATCCTATCCTATGCATTTTTTTGGTTAAATTGTTATTGTATTATGTTTATTCTCAAATCTTTCTCCATTTCTTTATACTCATCCACCTTTTCTTCATTTATTTCCTTATTGTCCTTGTTTTCCTTCTTGGAGTCTTCTTGTCTTTGAATTCTTCTTCTTTTCTCGATATATCTTCTCATCATTCTCCTCTTCTGCTTCTCTCTCCATTATTGTGTCTTCCTCTTTTTCCTCTACATTAACTGTGTCTTCATCATCACTCGCTTATTCGTTGTCTTTCTTTTCTCATTTTTGTAATGATATTCTGAATTTATATAAGGCGTGCTACTTGTCGGAGGTCCCCAAGTTCTTTGCAGATATGTTCTTACCTTAGTTGTAGGGTTCTTGTGGGCACACATTGTGTAGACATTCCCCACCTATTGGAGAGCATTCCAGCCACTTACCATTTTACTGGTGTGTACAATGCTAACCCAACAACATTAACATATATGAACCCTACTGGGTACCCATATATATACTCCAGGGTGGAGAGAAGCATTGTTGATAAAATGCTTTGCATATGGGCACAAGTGCTGTGCCAGGGTTCAAGCCCACACATTTGGCATCTCCAGTCAAGTAGAGAGTTATCTACCTTTTGGGGAACAAAAAAAATCACAAAAATTTTCAGCTAGATATCAAATATGAACATGTTTTGATTTAAAACTAGTCTAGAATGGATTACAAAAAAAAATCATTTAAAATCATTTCATAAAGTGCATTTTATTAAATGTGATCTGTCATAAATCATACATTTGTATCCCTCTAGTGTAACATTTTTCCTGTCAATAACTTTTTATAAAACATCTGAAAGTTTTATCAAGAATTATGAACAATCCATCTGATGAATGACAACAAAATTCATAAGTCATCAGCAATAAACATGTACGAGGTAATTATGTGCAAGTCCCACTGGAAAACCATCAGTATTTGGACAAAGTTAGATTTCTGTCATTGCTAATTGAGTGACCAGCACTCTATTAGCTAATCTCCCCAAAACTAGACTTAATTATATACCAGTGTTTGATATTTTGATCAATAACCGCTTTACGCTATCTCTTCAAACCTGTCCAATATGTGCAGCCCAGAAGTGCTGAACTTGAACAATACATACAGTATATGGCATTTTAGATGCGCAGCTGAAGGCTTCAGCTATATACCTAACATAGAAAGTCTTTGAGCACAATTTTTGAATTACATATATTAGATGATTAGATCTGCATCATTGGGTAGAATATTTTGCTTTGAAACTCTTATGTATTCATCAGAAAAGTCTCTCCCATCTATTTTCTTTATTATTTGTATGTTTTCATTTCTCTTGTTTTGACATTTATTCTCATGTCTAATTGAGATGTTGTTGTCTTTTTCATTTTATTCCATCAATCCCATTTTCAATCATTTTTAAACCTCATATTAAAGACTGATGGATTTTGTAACACTATAAATAGAAAGTATTATGTCATCTCATTGTGTAGTCTAGAAATCACGTTATTAAAGTTTCTTTACTTTTCTCACGAGTCATTATATTAGTTTGACTAATTCATCTTTATTCATCATCACCAGGGCACAAAAAAGGGAAACCTAACATTGAAAACAAGTTTTCTTTTAAATTTAAAGCAGGAAAAAAATAATCTCGGAGATAGAAATGTAAATGTGTGAAGATTTGACAAATATTAGTCTAACAATTGAAGATTTCATGTTAAAATATATCTTGCTATCAAGGTTACGTTTTCCTTTACCCTTTTCAATGTTACCAGTTGGCCACGGTGTTCTATTCCAACAAAGATTTTGTACTATTGTAGAAAATAGGAACAATAGAAAACAGTAGAAAATAGTTTGGGTTAGGAAGACAAGAAGTTTATAATACGTAGTTGTTGTATACTACTTCTTATGCAAAAATATCAATGAAACAAGGAATGAATATTTGAAATTTATTTGTCAAACTTGTGTGCATATATTGGATGACATGATCAGGTTTCAATGATATTAACTGAATAATTGATAGTGATTTATGGTTGCGATGTACACTGTATATGGAAAATAACAAAATGTGACAAGATAGAATAAAATGCATCAAAATATATACCAAAAGATACATGTAGTTAGTTATTGTTTTTTTAACAAAATGTGTTGTATTCATACAACTGCAATGCTTGCTTTTTAGATGCACATTCCCTTTGCAGAAGACTTTATACAGCTAATTACATGTAGCAAAATAGAATAGAAAATGGATGAGAAAGACTGTGTTTAATGTTAATGATGAAAATATATAATGCTGCAATCAACTCTACCTAGAAGAAAATATTAAAATCATACTTGACATACAGTCAAGCATAGAAGACCTTTAATCTCTCCCTTTTTCTTTTGAAATTTGGGCAAATGATATTAGTGTTCTAGCCCGCCCAACCCCCCCCCCCCAAAAAAAAAAAACAACAACAACAACAACAAAACAAAAAACAACAAAACAAAAACAAAACAGAAAAACAAGAAAAAGCCCCAAATTGGCCATTGTTTAAAAGCCACACTGATTACACAGCATATCAACAAATCAGGGCTTTCGAAAAAAGGATCCCCCCCCCCCCAAAAGTGTCTTTCTCAATCATAAGACATCAATGAAGAGGAACCCTATGGTTAGTGAATTTATACACTTGTCCAACTCAAGTTTGACACCTGGGGAGCGTTTCATCAAGTGTTTTGTCAGTGATTTTTACCGACAACTGTTACAAGCTACTGAAATCCTTGCATCTGATTGGCTGAGAGCAAATTTATTGGTAAAAATCACTGACATAACGCTTGATGAAGCGCTCCCCTGATAGACAGTAGTTTTCCCTCATTGGAAAAAAAAAGTATTCTTCATCCGGATTAACACTTCCACTCTGACATCAAAAGAGAAAACTTGTGAAGGTTATCAAACATACAATATCGTTATTTGATGTCGCTCCCTGCCTTTTGTGATGTAAATAGGAACTTTGAACTTATAAAAATTAATGATTATAACAAATTGTCCTTATATTAATCTACCTCTTCCTCTGATTACAGTGCAATGGTCGCAAAACCAAAGGAGTTCGCCAGTAAATTCAAGAACAAATTTGGAAGTGCAGATAACCTTGATAGTATCAGTAAGTAGAGCAATGTTTTTTGTGTGATAAATCACCATACTGAGGTCAAGGATGTGATCAAGATGATAGAAACACCATGGGAAGTCAAAGTGTGTTCCAGAATTTTAGATCCAAATAGTTCTCAGCTATACTACTGAAGATGTTTTTGTACTATAGATAGATAGGCTGTATACCATATATTTTCACATGCATTTAATGCATGTATTTCGCTAGTGGTTCAGTTTCGCGAAAGTTTCATGATGCAGATATTTTTGGTTTCACAGTATATATTAAAGTATACATGTATATAACTCCTCCCCTTTCTCTTTGTGCTTAATATAATAATAATAATAATAATAATAACGCGATGCTTATATAGCGCATATCACTGCCATTGCGTCTCTATGCGCTTAATAATAAATATTATTACCCCGGTCATTGGATTCTGGCATGCCCGCACACAATGTATGCACATTCTCCACTCCCTGGGGAGCATTCCAGCAGTGGGCAGTACAATGACGCTCACATGCTAAGCAAAGGACATTACCTTTCGCCATCCTACCGGGTACCCATTTAACACCTGGGTGGAGAGTGGCAAATGTAGATTAACGTCTTGCCAAAGGACGCTAGTGCTGCGGTGGGATTTGAACCCCGAACCTTGTGGTTCACAGTCCGGGGACTTATCCACTGATCCACAACACCTCTGCATGTATTTCGCTAGTGGTTCAGTTTCGCGAAAGTTTCATGATGCAGATATTTTTGGTTTCACAGTATATAAGTATACATGTAAATACTGTAAACCATTAATTTTTTTTCCATGTTGTCTGTAATAATGTTTCAAAAGTTTATGTAGGACCTATCAAATGATTAATTCTATATGGATCATAACTTTAGCGATTTTGTTTGCCTTTGCGAAATTTATGTTAAAAAAGGGTATTAAACTTGCAAATGTTGTAAATATCTATAGATTTCATTGAATATAGAAATGTTTTACAAAGCAATTTTTTTCCTTGGGGGGGGGGGGTATTCTGGGCGATGTGACTGGAAAATTATCCTGATTATGATGATGATGATAACCAAACAGAATTTTGCTTCTGTTTTTTGTTTTTGCAGATGACGAAGATGATCCAAATTTAGTGAATAATAAATCCAAGAGTAGCTGGTTTGCACCCATGCCTGTAGATGCATTGTAAGTTTGTCTGATTCCTATTTTGCAATTTCACAAATTATGCCAGCAGATTATTTATTGCTAAAAATTGATATTTTCCTTTTTTTTTGGTATACCATGAAATGTCATATTAAGTACTCTCTTAAGATTGTCTCATTATTATATGATTATTATATGAATAGGATTTATGCCGCTGAAGTGAGATAAAGATCTTCATTAAACACTCTTCGTTTATATGGGTAAAAGATTGGAAGCCTGGTTGAAAACTGGTAAATTATATATGAGATTTGGATACAGGGATGTCAGTATGCTGCATCTTGTTTCAACAAGAGTTCATTGTTTCACCTGATTTCAGATTGTTTTTAAAAATTGCTTCATCTTCTTTCATTCTGTTGGAAATTATTCAGTCTTGTTCTAAATTGTTTCATCTTGTTCCATCCCGTCTCGTCCCTAGAAGACCCAGGTCAGCCAGCGATGGGGAGGAGACGTACAGCCTGACCTCAGGATCGGGGCCCAACAATGGGCATCCGTTGCTAGGCGACGACGATGTGGAGCATCCGCTGGCAGGAGCCGTTAACAAACTCCAGAGAACCGTCCATGAGTTAACAGCATCCCAGTCCAGACTCCAGCAGAGTATAGAAGAATTACAGGTGAGGACGACCTTTTGATACCGGTCTTTTCTCCATCTCGTAGGAGTTGATATATTCAGAGGGCTACTCCCATCCTGATTTGATATGCTAGGTTGAGAGGATTGAGGATCATAGTGATCGTTTACTTTTCCTCTCTCAGGCTAAGCTATCAAGCAAGCATGGCATCCTTGTAGAGCTTGCAAAATTTAAGGAGTTGTGACCTTTTTGTACTGTAGGCCAAATGTCAGTAGAGTCATGAACAGTACAGTTGAGACATTGATCATTTTGACTTTACTAGCCAAGTAGAGCTTTGGTGGAAAGTTTTGAAATCCACAAGGGTCGTTGATTAGTCGGTCTTATAAAGCCAAGTAGAAATTTAGTTAAAAGAAATGAAATAGAAATAGTGTCATAGCTCCGCATTGGAAGGGGGAAGAATAAATTTAAAGGCACCTATGGGAAAAATATAATATTTAAAGATTTATGGTAGTCTCAGAGGGAACCTTTGAAAAGCATTGGGGAAATATTTTAGAGGAATTCGCGCCATCCACCAATTTCCCTCGATTTAAAGAGATTTTTCTTTTCTTGTGTTCCTGGTTATTTCAGTCTTTTGTAAAGCCTTTATTTTGAAAGCACCTCCTTTTAGAAAGATAACTCCCTGGTTCATCTCCTGATGCCATTTTAAGAAATATTCTTTTTGTTCATGTGAGCTCTTTTCGGAATTTCAGTTGGAGAAGTGAAACTTCCTTGCAGAGAGTTCTATGTATTTCTTCTTTATTTCGAGAGTTCTTTTTGAACTTTCCAGGGCTAAATCTTTCACCGCTCCCTCATATTTTCTCCCTCTTCTTCCCACTCTGCAGAATCAATTACAACACCAACTACAGTACTTCAACCTGTCCCTCCAGGAGGAGAGATACCGAGCCGAGAGACTGGAAGAGCAGTTAACAGATCTCACAGATCTACACACGCATGCCATGAGCAATCTACAGCAGGAACTCAGCTCTGTTCAGGAGAGATTGGAGTATCGTATGGAAGAGAGGAGTAGGGATTATATCGACTCGGTGGAGCAGTGCCAAACGAGGGTATGATAGGATATTTTCCAGTTGTAGTGTTGAACTTTCGCCTGTTGTTATGCTTCTCTTCCTGCTCTTCTCTTTCTCTGTCTACCTCATTTTTTCTTCCAGTTCTTCCTCTTGCTTTATCATGTTTTTCACCCTTTTTTTCCACTGGTTTTTTCTTCTCTTTCCTCCTCCTTGTTCTCATTCTCTTAATTTCCTTAATTTTCTCTTTTTCTCTCCTCTTCTTTTTCTTTCCTCTTCTTCTTCTTCTCCTCTCCTCTTCTTCTTCTCCTCTCCTCTTCTTCTTCTCCTTCTCCTCCTCCTCTTCTCCTTCTCCTCCTCCTCTTCTCCTCCTCCTCTTCTCCTCCTCCTCTTCTCCTTCTCCTCTTCTCCTTCTCCTCCTCCTCCTCTTAGTCTCTTCCTCTCCCCTTCCTCTCTCCTATCTAGATTCTCCTTTTTATCTGCTCCAATCCTCTTTTCACTCTCCTCCTTCCACTCTTTTTTTCTCATCATCTCCTCATTTCTCCTTGTCTGCTCCAATCCATCTCTTCATTTTCCTTCTTATCCTCTAATCTTAATTTCCTCTTCATCTCCTCTTTGTCTTCTTATTCTCCTATTCCACTCCTCACTTTCCTCACTCTCCTCACTCTCCTCACTTTCTTGTCTTCTTTCTCTTCTCATTCTCCAACTCTTTTGCTTCCCTCATTCTTGTCTTTCACTCCTCTTCTTCTCAAACAGATTGATATCTTTTCATGTGATGATTATTTCATGAAAAATGTCATGTGTAATATCGCTGATTTTAATCTCTCCTACAGATATCCAAAATTGAGCTAGCCCAACAACATCAGCAAGTCATCACGTTAGAAGGTTATGAGAACGCCAACGCGAGGGCGCTCCTCTCCAAATTCATCAACGTCATCTTACTCCTGCTAGCCGTCATTCTTGTCATTTTGTCCAACGCTGTCAATCTAGTCTCTCCATTAGTGCAAACCAAGTAAGTTCATGTTAAATCATTTTATTGACCCTCTGGCTACAGGAACCAGATGTCTCTTGTATTATTAAAGCCTATATGATTGAGAGAATTCAGTAGTCAATGGATTAATGTAAAACCAGATAGTTTTGCATGCATGAAATTTTCGCCAATTTCGCGAGTAGTCGAGATTTGCGAAAGTTTCATAATAATAATAATAATATTGGATATTTATATAGCGCTCATATCCACCATGAATGGTGCTCAAGGCGCTCCAGTATTACCCCGGCTCTAGCTAGGCTACCGATTTCGGTGCTCACAACATTCAAGGAATTAATTCCTGCCGGTACCCATTTAACACCTGGGTGGAGAGTGGCAAATGTAGATTAATGTCTTGCCAAAGAACAGTAGTGCCGCGCCAGGGTTCAAACCCACGACCTTCCCATCTCTAGTCAAGTGTTTAAACCACTCGACTACGACACCTCTACATGCCGCGAAATAAACCAAATCACAATTGAAACATCGTAAAAATTATTGCAATTCGCGAAAGTTTCTTGCGGCAAACTTGTCTGTCATTAACAGTCCGCGAAATTTTGGTTTGTGTAAGATGCCCAAGATATCTTTCCTTAAGCTTGTGCCCTGGATCCCTTTTCATCATTTTGATGGTTCCACCATGTTAAAAAAAAAAGTACAGCCTTGAAGTATCATGCATTTTGGTAGGTTGGGATAGGGAATGGGAGACACTGAGTCTGTGGTGTCCTCATGACTTACTTTTAGCTTCTCAGAACTAATAGAGGATTCCTTTGAAATTACATCTCTCCAGCCATGTGTTTAAACTGGTACCAGTAGGAAGGGATTTTTTTTTTGGTAATAGTTAAAGCCAGAAAGCACATACTGTACCAACAAAAGATTGGATCCTAAAACTAAACAGAACTATATTATTTACTAAGTAAATAACATCTTGTTTTAACCCATTACCAAACAGGAACCAAGTGGTTCCTGTTTTATAAGCCTAGGGAAATGAGAGAATTCAGTCTTATGACTTTAAAGTTGGCATTTATAAATGCTACCTCTGAAGTAATAGGAAACTAGAAGGGGTAAGAAAAGAACCCTTGCATTTGGACTGGGACCTGCTAGCCATCTCTTGCAATTTAAGTTTCATATTATACGTCAACAGTTTTATTGTGAACGTTTGACCTGATACTCTGGTGATCATATTCCACATGTATACCTCCTCAAGATAGCATTGAAATATCAAGTACAGAATAATTCTTTAACTTTATATAGACTGACGTTTGCACGCATTCATATCTCTGTAGTTAAAGACAGAAATCTCTCACCTCAAACTTATTCAACTTATTCAATTTTTTTATTCCAGATCTCGTCTCTTAGTCACAATATTCATCAGCGCCGGCCTCTTCTATCTCTGGCAGCAGAGGGAAATGATCGACGGTGCGCGGCGGAACTTTGCACACAACTACATGCACTATCTGCCCTTCCAGACTCGGTGACACACAATCATTCCATCCCAACAACATCATTTTGCATATATGGGACTGATGGACTTAACATTGATCTTTCCCAGAACCGCATCGTTTTGAATGTATGGGACTGACGGACATAATGATGCTCTTTTCCATACACGGTATTGCTCTGTGGGACTGAGACGCTTGAAACTAATGTTCCCTTTCGTGTTTGTGGATACCTTAGACTAAAGGTAATCACGAAAGTGTATTCTAGGCTTATTAAAGGAATGGAAATAAGAATATTGAATGGATTATGATGAGAAGGTCGTATTCGTAATGGCAGTGGGGCTCAAGGAAGGATGGATGCTTTGTGTTCCCTAATCCTGATGAGAAGGACGCGAGGCCCATCTTCACAATTGTTTATGGATGGGACCACTGGCATTATAGGTACTGGAAGAAAAGAGTTTTGTTGAAATCATCATAGCAACAATGAGCTGAAAAGAGACATTTTTACAGCAAGTACCACTCAGATCACGTTAGCTGTTTCAACAGACCCACAGAAAAGTCATCCTGTTATCAGCAAAGATTTTCACTTGACTGTCGCCATCTGCAAGTTTGTTTATGGAATTCATCACGAGGAGTGTGTTCACCTCGCCTTTGTGAATGAGTGGGACTACACATTTGCAGCACATTACTTGTAATGGAACCCAACTACCATCAGCGTGAAGTACTGCTACTGTTGATATTTCTCTGAGACACTTCATTTCTCTTGTTACTGCTGTTTCTTTATTTGTGATAGCTGCTTCTATTTGCTCTTGCTGAGTATGTAAATGGAAATACTTCACATTTTATCAAAGGTAGTGTCAACTACATGTATTTGCAGACTGTCAAAAGTGGTTGTTGCAAAAATATAGTCAAAACTGTATTGGAAGCAATTTACACCCCCAATACATACTGTACCCAGAAATGAAATTAAAAAGTTATGTTTATTGGGCCCAGATAAATACTATATTTCTGCCCTTGCAAACTAAGCTTATTGAAGGTTTCTTGAAATGCAAAATGAGACACATTTGAATTAATATTGTTTATGGGTCATAGAGATGGAATTCATGAACTTTTAATTAATTCATTCTCACATTATCTGATAAATGATGATCTGTTTTATGGTTGATGCTACCTTTCTGTCAAGTTAAAAGATTCCTAGAAACTTGGAAACCATTTAAAGCAGTTCAATTAAAACTTGTCAAGTGGTTATCTTTATAACAGAGATTTTATCATTCTTCAGCCCCTTACAGAAACATACCTATTAATTACTACCCAAAGAATTTGAAATCAGATTTGAGGCTGATTTTCATTAGACCAAGAAGTTTTGTATTCGTGATTGAAAGCCAGCCATTTGAAGAGGGGAAAGATGTTGGAAATTGAGAAGTGCAATATGTATAAAAGAGTTATAATAAGAAAGGAAATGGAATGAAAGCCGGAATTTGGAATGGATTTAAATGATAGAAGAACTGACATTTGAAAAATTCTTTGAACTTGATGTTTTGATATCTGAGGCTCCTGAGGAGCTGAAGGCATCTGGTATGTTCGAGAAAGGGTTGAAAGTCAGTATTTTGAAGTGAGAAGTCTGTTTTAATCCTGTATAAATCTGTGCCATGGTTTTGATTGGTTTATCTATGGCTTTGTTTCATACTTATGCCATTGTGGTGAGAAGTGTTTATTGTGATACGAGTGTTTGGTGCCCAAAGCGAAACAGCTTTTACTTTGCAAGTTTGGGAAAAAAAGTTTTGAAAATTGACAAAATTGTGGGGATTGTAGCCCGTTCATCTTTAAGCAAGATATTAGTGAGTACTCTGCAGACAACAGTTGAATTTAGATTAATAACAACTCAAATGTATGTTATGTATGGTGCCCAGATGTGTGTTACCATGCCTACACTTTGGTTTTAACCCATGAAGCCAGAGACACACTCAGCTGGAGTCTATGAAAAATATGTGTTATACCAAACTTGTATCACATCCAGTGGGTTAAAAGCCTTTTCGAAAAGCTCATGATAGTCGAGTTGGCCACTGCAACATTTATGTATTTCATACTTTGAAAAGAAATAGGGCAAATAAAATGGATTAAGTCAGTCGAGTTTCCCGATAGTGTAAATCTTTTATAGCACCCTGTTTTGGTCCTTACAGCTGTACAAATAAATGTACACAGAAAGAGAGCAAAAACTGGGCTTTTTTTGTGAGATGGTTGTAGTTTGTCAACAGGTTAAGTGGTAAAAATATTGTCTCTGATAGAATTCTGTAACTTCACTCTTTAGACTGGATATGTTTGTGCACCTGTGTTGTTTCATTGGTATACTTCTTCCATATTCAGACCATTTTATGTTTAGCATTTATGTCTGTAAGTCTGCAATTTTACTTCCTACTGCTCTGAGTGCTACCTCTGAGTTGATATCTAGAAGGTATTCAAAATTGATCTTTAAAACAGGCCTTTTTGAAACAGAAGAACTATAAACTTGTAGAAAAAAACTTGTTTGGGGGTTGCTCAGGTGCTGAAAAAAGCACACACCAGGTTGAAATGACAAGCTGGCAGAAAAAACTTTGTTGTTTGCTAACTCAAGATTCTGGAAAGAAGAATACTTTTGAAATAGAAGAAATAAAATGCTTGTAGAAAGCACATTTCATGAAAGGTTGTAGATGCATCATTCATTTGAAATCCCCACTAGCTCAAAAACACCCCAAAATTTGCAGCAATTACATGTAGCTTGTCCTTTCTATATATTGTGGCTAAATACTTTTGAGCAGCAAAGCAAGGAGTTTTATGATTATACCACTTGAAAATATTGCCCTGGGAAATTAGTATTTCAAGTGAATTTCTTTATATAGATATTTCCATCTTTAATGAATTCACAATACATTTCTCATTATGTCGATCTGAAAAATATGAGACAAATTGACGACCTCTGATACTACATTAAGTTTTTAAATGCTATTTATGTGTGTGAAATTCTAGAGAAATTGTGTAATCTGTCCAAAAATTATTACCCACTTTGAACGTCCAAGAAAGTTGGTGTCATCCATAAGAAATCACTTAGGCACACTTAGTGTTATTTCATAATCAAATTATATTTCTTTTTTGAAATATGATGAATTTTCAGTGTGCTTTGTGCACTTTAAATAAAAGCGGGCTGAATTTTTCAAAATCTTTTTTTATGAAGGAATGCATGATTGAACGAGGCTTAAAGATAAGAGTATAAGATAATTATAATGCTATGTTTTTTGTGAAATTATAATGGGTTTTGTTGTTATCAATCTATAAAAGAGGGATAATATTTCATCTTCATGCCCCAGCATATTCCATACATAGAATGAGTTGTGTGTGACAGTTATGGTACTAATGTTCTAGATCTGGGAAAAATAAGAAAATAGGTATCAATGAATCAAGTCTTTTATTGATCTACAATATACCTGGCTTAAAAAAAACCCCAAATATTGCATAGTTATTTTAAAGAAATACTGTGTTTTTCATGGGTATATATCTTCATTATTCATGGGCATTTACGTATGAACCGTTTAGATTAAATACTCCAGTCATGAGATTGTATAAAGAAAAAAAGAGTGGTTTGGAGTAAATGATGGTACTGTGGTGATGGTATACCTCAATATCACCCACACAGTATTACAATGTAATGGTGATTTGGTAGTGAATAAGGTGAAATATTGTGGTAGTACGATGGTATTACCATGTATTATTGAACCAGTCTTCTTACTACAATGAGAGAATGCGTATTTAGGACAAGTGGTAAAATTTACCCTCGCAATTATACCACGGTAAAATGGATAATTAATGATTAGGGATCTGATGTTCTTGGACGTTACACGGCAGCTTGAGATGGAAGACATTGAATTCTAAAGTTTGCAGCTTGATACAGAGTCATTCAAAAAGTATACTACTGGTATTTGAATTTTCCCAGAAAGCATTGTAGAACCACATGTATTGGGGCCCGTATACATGCATTATTGATTGAAAAACCAGTGAAGTTCATACACATCCTCAGATTGAGCCATTAATGTGAGCCGACATGTATTTCCATAACTTGTTAGATGTACTTATTGAACGTAAATGTTTCAAATTTGGTGTGAGGGCACGTTGAAGTATTCCGCATCACTCAGAGATTGGGGAGTGATGGGATAGCAATTATTTATGCTGAAATTATGTGAGTGTAGATGGTTGGTGTGTGCGTGTGTGATTTTAACTTCAAAAGTTTACGAACATTTACTGCTGGGAAAGGATTTCATTGTCAAAAGCGAGATGTGATAATTTTGTCAAATATGACAATCAGAAGGACATTAAGCAAGTCTATGTGTATACGTTAACACAGAGGTTAATGCCATTTTGGCTATCAAGATGACTTGCAGAAGATACCAAAGCCATCCCACTAAATATATTGATTGTAAGCCTTCCATCCCCACCATCTGTTATAGAGTTGAGCTGATGATTATCTCGAATATCTATATATTGCTTCTGTTTAAGAAAAAAATTATTGATTCTGTGCAAGTGTGTATGATTTATTGTTGTTAAAAGAAATTCAGATATGTGCAAACTTGTGTTCATCGTTGCCTATAAAGTAAAGTTATACGTTTCTCCACTGCAATGCTTTTTATAATGTAGAAAAGAGTTTATATGCAAAAGGATATTTGAATATGTTCATTTTTTGAGTACTATTTCTTGGTCTCTATATATATTGCAAGTATATATATACATATTTTTGTACATTCCATTGAGTTGTGAATTATTTTACTTGATTTTGCACTTTGAGATATTGTATGGTTGAAGCATGTTCATATTTAAAGCTCGTATTTCAATGGTTTGTGTATGAGATACATGTAGATTCTTTATCAAGTGATTATGTGTTGATTGCTATTTCAGCGCATGAAGATGCTTTTGCTTTTCTCTTTTACCATAGGGCTGTGTGATCTACATGTACATGTATGGATGGATGAAAAGCTCAAGTAAATCTGACGGTCCCATTTGTGCTTAAAATTGTAACGAATCAAATATCTAAAATGATAAAGCGAAAATGTCACGCCTACATTAAGTATGAAGGCATAAAGTATTATACATGTTTTAACTTTTACTATTGCCAGTCGTCAAATGTAAAGGTTTCCTATCAAATAGAGTGTGTTGCGTCCCAAAGACTTGTTATATTCAGTGTAAAATTTCTCAGTTTTACCAACTTTGAAGCATTTGGTTCTTCACTCATACTCTTTTTTTTTTTTTTTGCAATGGAACAAGTAAGAATTTAATCTTCTGGCAAACCAATCATTGATTTACATGAAGTTGTAACCATCATTCCATTTAAGATGTGTAAATGCCAGAGTAAAAGAAAAGAACAATGTGTATTAGGTACTTGAGCCAGTAGATTCCACAAGTAAATTTTTTTTAAAGTATGGAAAATCCCCTATTAGCAGCAAATGACAGTGATTATTAATGTAACTTTTTGCTTCCACAAATCAAAAATACCATAGACCTACAAAGGTTGTTTACATATTTCAGCTGTAGATAGCAGTTAAGATTCTTCCTTTTTGTCTCAGTAAAGTGTTCCTCTTTTTATTTTGAAGATTTTTGTTCATATTTTCATTCAATATATTTTATTCACTAAATTATTGTTGCACTTGTAGTACGGCCCTTTCTATCAAAAGGGAAATTGAGAGAGGAAAAATGTGTTGCTCTCTTATTCTCTAATTGTCTAAAATGTATTTTGAGCAGACAATTAATGTTATGAGAAGATATCAAATTAAAAAAATAAAATTATAAAAAGAAATTGCTCTGGAAACACAAGTATGACTGATTCGTTCAATCTGTAAATAAAGCTTTCTTTTTTTTGGATAACCGTTAAAAAGTATCCAAGAACTATAAAATTAAACATTGTATTATGACAGCAACAAACAAAGCATACCGGTACAAAAAATTAATTATTCATATAATTGAATCTATTTAATATTTATGTAATGAAAGAATTGTACAAATATCACAACACTTTCTTATACATTTTTCAATTAATGAACAAATGTACAAAGCAAAAAAAGAAAGTGGACACTATTTATTATTCAAAATTTTCATAATAAATTATATTTAAGTAAAGATCAATTAATACCAACCTCAACTGAGATCAAGTTTTGAACTTTCATGCTTGGATGGGTACATTCATTTAACTGTTTGGTCTTATCAAGAAAACTAGATGAATTCTTGACTCCGCGCAGCCAAAATTTATGCCTCCGCCCTTGCCAGATCAGAAATATATCGCACTTTCATGTTGATTTGTTTTAAATTTTGATTGAACCAGAATAAAAAGCCTGTAATAACATGTTAATTGACCTCTTTGACATTTGACCTTACACCTTATAACCCCAAAACCTGATCACTTTATCTCCTCCTAGTCATAAATACAAAATAGTTGAGATATGATAAGGTAAAAACAACATTTCACATACACCTGTATAATGACCTCTACCACATTTGACCTACATATCCCAAAATCTAATCAGACCGTCTTCCCATACTAGCATCAAGTTTGAAGTTCATACCTCACATGGTTCTTGAGTTATCGCTAGAACGAGAAAGAGGGATGGACGGACAGACCACCCGAAAACATAATGCCTCCGGCACCACCTTCGGTGGGCAGAGGCATAATTACAAAAATAGAGCAAGTAGCCATTCAAATGTTAATTAACATATGCGTATAAGACATTCTTGGTCAACAATTAAAACAAAGTATGAGAAACAAGGATTTAATTGAGCTCTAGATGCTAACATAGTCTCAGGACTGCATGGTTTTTTACATGATTGCTTTTTCATTGATTTTGACTCTACAAGATGGGAATGAACAGATGCCCCATTTTTGCAATTTCTTTCAGAGACTGATTTATTGTTAAATGGCTATGCTCACTCATGTGTGAATGGTACGATTCCAATAGACCGCTTCTGTAATGTATACAAATTTATGCACATATATTCTCTGAGCACCTAGTGACGAGCTATTCCATTAACCTGATTTTTATAAATGAGCTTCAATGCTTGGAATCCAGTTTGCATACATTATTTGTTGCTATGTCCGGCAAGCTTTCAAGTTGTCAAGAACAACCTTTGTTTGAAAGGTATGTATAAAATTTGCATACATTAACGAAGCAGTCTATTGTACATCATGTTAAAGAGGATTAATTTATGTTTATTTTAACTATTTGTTTGAAAATCTAACTATAAATAGAATCCACTTTCTTCTTTTTTTTTTTGCTGACTTGTATTTCAAAACTTATCAACCAAGTTCCATAAAATGTGACTTGTGTATCAATTCATTTGAAAAAGAAAAATAATACATGATTTGGTCAAAAGAGAACAATGCAGTGCAACAACAACATAATGTTGGGGAGAAATTCATAAAATCCTGGTGCTGCATAACCTTGAAGTAATTCAATATTTGAATTTTGGCCAAGCTTTTTACAGATAATTTTTGGAAGGTATACTTCTGCCATGTCTTCAGCATATGAAATGTAATCTCAAAGATATAATGTATGAATTATAATTAAATGTACATGTACATACACTATTTGTTCAAAATGAATGAAATAATGGCCATCTGGGGGTTTTTTTGGATAAAAATAACATATTTATGCAATGTTGCCTATACATTGTACAAGGTGTCAACTCAATCTCAAAGATATAACGTATAAACACATATTACATTTCTTTGCAATCAAACTTCAACAAATTAACATAAAATGGCAAGATAAATATTAATGCAAATTTTACAGGAAGTGATAATATTTAGACATTTAAATGCGAGTGACTAAAGAAAACCCCCATTGTATACTTTTCGTCAATACATTAAAATATAGATTTTTAAACCGAATAGCAGGAACCATAATGGCATTTCAAGTGATGCAAAACACTGATTTCACATATATACAAACACCATAAGGACAAAATAATCCCCAAGATAAATCTGTACAATTACTTTCATAATACTTATTAATGAAAAATAAGACACACACAACTCAAAACAGCTGCTTAACCTTTTTTTTTTCCTACAGTGGAATAATATGCGAATACATGTAATATATAACCATGGAACAGTCATTGGGCTAGCATATTAACATGACTTTAACTCTCTTTCATTTTTATAAAACGTGTCAAAATCTTTACACCGGATTTCAAATCAATATTTTTTTTTTAAAGTTGTCTAGAAGATCCTCAAAAGCCTTGCCCTACCTCTTAGAAGGTATGGCACTTACCGAGACTCTCTATCGCCTTTAAGACCCTAACAGGCTTTCTACACTTGCAAAAATTTTGCTTAGTCCCGTACTATCGGTGGGGTAAACGAGGATTTAGCCCCACCGATAGTACGGGACTAAGCTTAGCCCATTTTCTGTTCACATTGCATTTTACGAAAGTGGGCTAACTCTACGATAGTACAGGATTATTTTAGCCCTGGAAAAAGGCAGGGCTAGCCCTAACCAAAGGTGGGGCTAAATGTCAATAGGTGGGGCTAAGCGCTCTGGCTAGGGAGATAGTATGGGATTAAAACTGCAAATGAGAACAGCAAAATGAGTAGTCCGGGGTTAAGGATAGTACAGGGTTAAAAAAATCAAGTGTAAAAAGCCTATTAGATTTTATGAAACATTGGATACCATATCAGAATGATGATGATAATGATAACAACACCAGTCTCTTACAAAGCAATAATACCCAGAATGCACCATGTGCTAACTGCACTCTCATATTTCCCCGGCTTTAGCTAGGTTACCGTCGGGCGCTGACAGCATTACATGAAATCCTTCCTACCCATCATATTCATTAACAATCTAACGTGCGTCAAGAGTGGCATCTTGCCAAAACCTGTAGGTTCCATGCCAGGGCTTGGACCCACAACCTTGTCATCTCCAGTCAGTGTTCAAACCACTAGACTACAACACCTCTTGTTGGTTTTTTTTTAGTTACTTTTCAGAAAGCACCTCATTAGCATAGGGATAGTACGAACTAATATTTTTATTGCAGCAATCTGAAATTTTCCTCACGCATGCACAACGTCGACACATAATTGAAATTCTAGCCTGTGTGCTGTAGACTTGTAGGGTATACAATACTATTTAATACTTTGCATGTGTTAAGTACTTGACGCTTGAAAATCAAATCTCCATACTTCCTTTATTCCTCTTACAGATTTTTCATGTAATCCATCTTACAGTGTTGGCTGAGAAAATCTTGAAGGCATTCTATTAAAAGAAATGTAATACTCCATAACATTGAAATATAAAGACAAATGATACACAAAACGTTTAAATATAAAGTTGAGTTTTGGTCATGCGATTAATACATAGTGAAAGAAACTCCTTGGAAGCTATTGGGAAAGGTTTATCATGTCTACATAAGAATTGGTGCCTACTGCGAGGGTTTGGAATCAACAAAATGATAAGAAATTGACCCAATCTCACTGAAAAACACATGCACTGCACCGCACACAGAAATGGGTACATGTACTAGTATATATGGGACTGCATACATATGTGGCATAAATGTTTGGCACGAACACTTCAGCAATTTCTGGTCATATTTCGAATATGAGGGCATTTGAAGAGCAATCCTTTTCAGGGGACATATCTACTATGAATGTTCTTCCAAACCGACATTAAAGGAATGAGAAAGCGCACAAATTATTTTTCACCTTTCTTAAAACTCAACCTTCCCTTTAAACATTGTAACATACTGGAAAGATACAGACAGATAGTAGGTACCAGGTATACAAAACATTCAAACATAGTAACATACTGATCAACTGCTTTTTCATGGTTATCAAGAATAAATGGGACTCTATAAGGAAATCTCTGTACTAAAAATAATTTTTGATAATGCACATGCATCATATCATTATACTTTGTATAAAAAATATGAACATCTTATATTCAAAGTACAACTAGAAATATGTGTTTAACACCAGATTCATCGAGTCATACCATTAACATAAGGAGCAGAGAAACAAAAAATATAAATAATGATACGACTATGATGCTCACATTGAATTTTGTGCCAGGTACCCATTTACACATGGGTGGAGAGGGACAAACTTTGGTAAAACATCTTGTCCAAGGATGTAAGCATCCAGCGAGAATTGAACCCAGGACCTCTTGTATAAGGGTCAAGAGCCTTCACCAATACACCATAGCGCTCTTACATTAAACTTTAAAAACTACGACAGTTTGACAAATTAACGTTTGTCCATACACAAAAATACAAACGAAAGGTAGGATTTGAAAATCATGTTTGGCAAATGCATGAATGAATGGCGCATAAAAGTGAAGAATGGTGCACAAATATTGTATATTAAACGTAGTGCAGAGTCTGATCAGTTAAGAATAGGCATTTTGTCCGTCCGTGACATTGACTATTTTATGGATTATAATTTTAACCGATCAGGCTCTACACTGAACGTGACTTCATAATCAGTTGATAAATCATGGCTTTTATTTTGATGATTACAACACTATCAGAAGCATGTACCTATGGACCAAGCAATAGCTCTATAAAATGACACATCTCTCTTGCAAGATCTTTGCATGAGACGCCTATGTATATTGCAGAGATTGGTCATAATGCCCAACTTTGTTACTGTGTCACAATAATACTTGTTGTGGATATTTATCGCAGTTAATGTGCAAACATGGAACTGAACATGCAGATCCGACATTGCGCCATCTGCTGAAGTTGCTACAAGCCCTTCTTCTATGGCTGAGGCCGTTCTAGAAACCGCGTCCTGTGGCCAAAATTGCTTAAACAGACCTAGGTTGCTGACCTTACCCTCGCTATGTGATTCCAACAAAGGGTATTAAAGAGATCTTCTTTTGAGACAGAAACCATTTGAAGACTTCCTCACTTTTGAGTTCCTTTACAGAAACCTTATTCGCAGGCTCAAGTTGCTTTATTGAGTTTTGACTGATTGAATGATTATTTATTCCCGACTACTTAGTGATGCAGTATGCTCAAGATTGAAACACCTGGAGAGACAGTTGTTTGAAAAGATATGATAGGGTCACTATAGACAGACCACTATTGAAAATAAATATAATAGAAGGCAAGTATATGCTTGATGATAAGTAACCAGTGAACCTACAGCTTTAAGTCCTACCAGAGGGACTTGGTAATGAAGGATCAGTGCCTTACTACAAGGCTGCTTACAAAATTTTCCCTCTGGCTTACGTCATTATGAGATCTGCTAATAGAGGCTGAGCTTTCCCTCGCTATGAGTATGGTAAGATTCTTAGCCATAGAATGGATTTTCAAAGAGACTCTCTGGAGTTTCCACATGGAATACGATTTGCACCCATACTTTCGACCCTCTGTATTAAAAAAAAAAAAAATATTGCCGTCTTTGCACATGGCGCGATTCTATCGCGTGATAATACATACGAGGCTCGGAATCGGCCCCAGAATGAGTGAAAGTTTGAACTTCCAGTCATATCAGCGCCGCTACTTAGCTCCGCAAAAATCTATCAGTACATGTATATGTATACAGTGTGTGTATACGTAGGGGTATGTGTGTGTACAACGCCGTTAATAGCGCACACTTCATTGTATGAGCAAGACAGGGAAACTCACGCGGGAGAGCTTGGAAGAGAGAGAGCGTGAGCGAGGGAGCGAGGGAGCGAGATGAATATTTAGGGGGCAGGGCTAGGGACAGAACATAATATATCATTGCTGGTTTGCATATCTAAATCCGGTGTAATGATATAAAAATTAATGAAACAAATCAACGAAATTTACTCCGGAATGGAAACTCGGCGTTTGAAGAACTAACAACACCACACACACAAACACACCAAAAAATAAAAAATAAATAAATCACGGAAAAAGAAAAAGTCTGAGAAGAAAATATAAAATGAAAAGATAGCTTTCAGGTCTTTAGAAAAATTCGAGGCACAAATTTATTCATTGTTAGAGTACATCAGAATTAAGAAATATTAAGATAAGGAATAGTAATAATTTTCTTTAAAAGTAGGCCTACCGAAAGAGGGAATTTACGAAGAAAAAACCTAGATCAAATATCAAAAGCAATGGTCAACAATTAAGCCTGCCCCTCACTTAAAAATATAAGACATTGAAGAACTATAAAGGAAAACCCCTTCAAAATTTGAAGAAACAAATATTATTCATACCACAGTGACGGTACAAAATAATAATTCAAACTAGGCTACCAATCGGAAGAAAAATTATTGTTCGTTAAAATCGAAGAAAAAAAAATGGCGCCCGTAGGTCACATGTAAAATAGAAAAAGGAAGGTGCCAGAGGCCGTTTTTAAAGAGAGCTGTAACACGCGCATAATAATCCTGCACGTATGCTGTCTTTGTGTAAAACATGGCGGATCAGTGTAGATACTCTCTGTAGCTAGCTCATGCCGTTTATCGCGCGCGCGCCACCTCTTGGTCATACCACGTACAGTCATCTACAGCCACCTTGCGAACAAATGAAAAAGACGATCTATTTTCATCATTATAGCCGCGAATTCAATCTGGTTTTCGTCATTACAGTTATGAAAGTGAAGCTTAGACTAGGATTATACTGGCCATGTATGTAGAATTTCGATAATTGTTTTATAAAGTGGAGTTTTTAATATAAAAATCGGACAATTGTCGTTCAACTGCACACTACCCCGATACAGTGCAATGACATAGGCCTAGTGTTACGTGTGATATGTCCGGCCGCGCCGGGGGCCTGGGGCGGCGGGTAGCGCTGGCGGGCAAGACCCAGTAACAGCTGCATTTCGTCGTCATTTCCTTGTACTCGTTTATATGGCGCACCCCGACTTTTGACATTCTCTGCCATGAAAAAAAGTGCGCCGTATACACGCGACTGTACGGTAGTATAAATCGTGCACATATCAATTTCCATGCTCACTTGGAAATTACTTGAGCTTGCCTAGAACTCTCAGAGGGCATTCAGTGATGGTTCGGGCGAGAAATTTGTGATGATGAATTTTCCTTACAGGGCAGTTCTTCTGAACTTGGTGGAGGGTGTGGACATTGCCAAAGACCTTTGAGTCATAAAAGTGACGGTCCACTCTCCATGATTGATGACACCTGATGACACCCATGAGAACCCAAGCTTGTGTTTCTTCAACCTCTTGAGGAAGTCACTTACAGACCTCATCCTCAACTCTGCCAGGTTGCTAGGTCACTTCTTCCTCCAACTGGCCCTGTTGTCGTCCCCGGGAAGGAACCCATCTTTTCATCACCATCTCCTGGACCTTAAAGTTTGGGATGCAGGCCGGGGAGTCCAGGTCCTTCTGCCGTAGCTTGCTGGGCTTGATGACAAAGCAGAACATCAGCTCCTGTGATACAAGAAACAGAGATAAGTGAAAATACAGTTCCAAATGTCCTACAACACACCAGTACATGTCAAATAAGTCAATATTGACAAGTGCCAAGTTGTTTTTCTGGATCTCTTTGTTTCATTCAATCAAGATTGTGATTGTAACAACTATTACCTTATTACTACATCTCTAAAGCTTTTGTTAGACAAGATAATAATGATAATATTCTGGATTTATATAGCGCCTAATACATCTATGATGTCTCTAAGCGCTTTACAGACATATACAGAATCGTGCTACTATTTCCTTTCGAGCATGCATGTGAACGGTATAAATGATGCTGCCTGGGGGGGATGGTAGGATGGGTGGTAGGAAATGGTTTGGGTTTGAAATCCACCGATCAGGAGTAATAATAACATTATAAAAGGCTTTGAAGTATTCATGTAATGCAATATACAAATGTAAAACATCAAAACATCATAATTCTTATTATTATCAAAGCAAATAATGTAGCTGACCTTTGCAGCATTCTCAATGACACGATCCCTGCCCACAAGAGAGGCCCAGTTCATCTTGTGGATGCCTTGGTGATCGATGTCCTCCTCATTGATCATGAAGACATACACACAGTAGCTGGCGTGGAAGAAAGGTGGGCCCTTCTTGTAGAGGACTGGATAAAAAAAGAAAGGAATTAAATGATTACAAGATTGACAGGAAAATATATCATATTAACATGCAATACACGCAAGCAGCATTCTCGCCAGTACAAAACACCCTTGGTGTTGATACCAAGGGTGAGGAATTTCAGAAAATAACTAGATGAATCTTCGACCAAAAAAAATTGGAAATGTATGGCATACATGTACACTCTAAAAAGGACTGGTCCAACAAAATTACAAATCTTTTCACTTAAAGAGCACAGGAGGCAGAAAATTTATTTCATTTCATTTTCATCCCGTACAAATAAAAAACTTGCCATTGATGACTTACAATCATCAAATACACCAAGGAAATAGATATTTTATAGCAAATAGACCACTGTCCCCTTGAAATTTCTAAAATAGGTAGGCTTAGACTCCATACATCAAGAACCATTTTTATATATATAATGACCTCTATGACCTTTGAACTTTGACCTTGAGACCCTAAAATCTAATCCGTTCATCGTCCCTCACATATGCATACATGGGCCAAGTTAGAGGTTGATCCGTCAAACAGTTCTGAAGTTATTGCGAGAACAAACCATTTTTATGTACATAATGACGCCTCTGACCTTTGACCTTTGACCTTGAGACCCTAAAATCTAATCAGTTCATCGTCCCTCACATATGCATACATGGGCCAAGTTAGAAGCTGATCTGCCAAACAGTTCTGAAGTTATTGCGAGAACGAAAAGGGGACGGACGGACGGACGGACGACCCGAAAACATAATGCCTCCGGCACCACCTACGGTGGGCGGAGGCATAAAAAAACCATATGTGGATTCCTCAAACAAGGGTACCGACAAAGGTAATAAATCAGTCAATGCCTACTTTCAATCTCCAACGATGTTTTTGTCCTCCCAAATCACCTCCCTGGGATGTCATAAAGTCTTATTTCACTAATATGGACCAATAAATGGGTCAATGCATACTTTCAACCCCCCCCCCCCCCCCCAAAGTTGCTTCAGTCCTCTCAGACCACCCCCATGGGATTCGATAAAGCCATATTTCTGTCAATTTGAACCATGTGTGTACTTTTTTCTGCCAAGGTGCCTGCATCGCAAGTATATATATGCTTGCAGACAAACAAACCGCGGACTTATGACTGTAAGTCCGAAGACATACATGCAATAGCTGGTAAGGAAGAAAGGTTGAAGAATATAAGAAATATTAAATGTAGACAAGTGGGTAGAGGATTGGGTAGATGATTGACTCAACAAGCAGACTGAAAATAATGCACCAAGCAAACAACAGCAAAAACTAAACAAAACAGAAAAGTACTGGTTTTTGCATTTTTCTGATTTCAAACAAATCGAGGTATTACAAAGGGTGGATTACCCTTCAATTAAATTCCCCAAAGTAAAAATGCTAACTGTTCTTTCTCTGCTAAAAATATCTGACATCTCTGATGTGATTTGCGTAGATGCTTGACGTCATCTACAGAAAAAAAATTGATCCCGAAATGAAACGAGATCTGCATCTTCCAGGAAGGCAGTCCAAAACGGGACTACTTATTCTAAGCTTTGAAAATTGTTGGGAAAGAATTGTATAATGTTTGAACATCCAAAACAAAAAAAGAAAAGGAGAAAAGAGACAAAACAGGAAAAAGAATAGAGGTAGACTGCAGGCTGTCTCATATTATTAAAGGAGAATGAAACCCCAAAATTGTATGCACTTTAAAAGAAACAGTAAAATCTTTGAAGCTTATCACTGAAAGTTTGAGGAAAAACGGATAAAGTTTAAAAAAGGTATGAAGATTTTAAAGACCTAAAATCGCTAAATGAAATTGACAACATACTCATTATGCTAATGAGATGCTATGATGTTTTTGTGCTCTCTCTTTATAGGTCATAAATAAGAAAATTATCAGATTTCAGCTTTTAAACAAAGAAAATTGAATTATCAACACTGTGCTTGAAATATATTGTGAGGAATAAATTCATGAACACCAACTATAATAATGAAATCAAATTAAAGATATATTCAAGGAAAGTGGATTTTTACAACATTATTATTTTGTATAAGGGAATTGGAAAGTATAGCACATTTACATCACAGTATCTCATTAGCATAATGAGTACATTGCCAATTTCAGATCTCCATTCATTTAGCCATTTTAGGACTTCAAATATTCATAACTTTTTTATTAGTTGTCCATTTTCCCTCAACCTTTCACTGATCTGCTTCTATTAAAATGCATGTTTTTCGGGGGTTTCATTCTCCTTTAAAGAACGTGCAATGATATGGAATAGATACTCACTGAAGTCTGCCCCAAACTTGAGCCCTGTCTTCGGCACCCATCCCTTGCTTCGGAAGAAGTGATAGACGATGTAGTTGGCCACAAAGCTTGGCTGATGGCACCGGAAAGTTCTCCACATCTCAGTCAGATCCATTTGGTTCTGAAAAGATAAACCACATATTGGCTACTTGATCTTTTTATTCTAAAAAGTATAAAGTACTTCTGTTACATCACTTCTTGCCAATGAACTTCTCAAACATTATCTTAGGAATTTCTGAAGAAACTACCCTGTATTGCTTGCTAAATCCTATTAAAGGGTACCAATAACAAAAAAAAATTTGCTCTGTATGTTAGAAGATCCATGTCGTTATAACATGGGTTTCAAATATCAAGTCTATAAAGAGATATTGCAGTTTTTAAATACACTCTCTATAAGCGTAAAAGAGACTCGTGAGTAGACTACTCGATGTACGCGCTCACCCAGATAAGTGTTGACCTATTGAATGCCAGATAAGGTTCTTTGAGGTTGATTTTATACTTTCAAGCTGTACACAAATTATTTTTTCAGGTGATTGGTAGACTTTAAAGCTTATTTTGTGTTACCATGAACAAAATCAGAGTAATTCTTTTACATCAGTTCTTTTCAGTCGACTGTCTGCCCATAAATGCCTCCACCTTCTGAATCCTTAATGAAATAACCACAAATTGACCACTTAATCTTGTCCACATGAAAAAGAACAGAATAATTATATTGCATAAGTTCTCAACAATCAACCATCGCGTAGCATCGTCTTCTGAATTTCTGAAGAAACGACCACAAATTGCAAGCTCAATCTTATTAAAGTCTATCTTTAGATCTTGAAATGGAATTGCCTCTTGAGAGAGACTGGCTTCGAGTGATTTTAAATCGATTATCCTGCAGTAGTCTTTTCAAACCACAAAATATAATCAAAGATGAAGTTGAGTTCTGGTCATGCAATTATGTTGTGAAAGAAACTGTCTCAAGGCAATTGGGAAAGGTTGATCATGTCTAACTAAGAATTAGTGTATATGGTCAGGTTTTAAAATCATCAAACTGATAAGAAATTTACCAAATCTTGTTGAAAAGCACTGCACACAGAAATGGGTATAGGAGACTACTGCACACACATATGGCATGAATGTTCGGCCAAAACATTTCAGCTATTTCTTGTCAAATTTTGAATATGAGGGCAGTTGAGGAGCAATCCTCTTCAGAGGACATTCTAATATGATGTTCTTCCAAAATGACATAATAGGAATGTGAAAGCTCACAAATTATTTTCACATTTCTCAGAACTCTCAACCTTCTCTTTAAACTTTTAAACTAACTACAAATTGTTCTGTAAACCACACCCAGTGAGAAGCACATGCAGGAGACCATGCCTCATGAAAGTAGGTTGAAACTTCCAGCTCTATTTCGTTATCTTTCCTTGCGAATTACTCATCATAATGAAACGTTTATTACCTGTTTGGCAGATATTATTTACTAGTAGTCTTGAGCATTAAGTGTCAATTTTAATTCGGCGAGACTCGTTTCCTATCGTTACCAGAAGACTAAATTACCTTTGACCAATATGGAAAGCACGGGGTAATTCTATTACATCACTTCATTCCAATTTCTATTTCTCTCTCTCTCTCTTCATTTTTTGTTTCTCAGTGAACATGTATAAAGGTACCAGACTTTATTAGATTTCATGCTATTTGCTGGTTCATTTTATCTTGTATTAAAACTGATTGCATTTCAATTTGTATAGCATTTGTTATGAGATAATAAATTTCAAGTTTCAAGTTCAAGATCTTTCCAATCAAATACTTTGCATACATCATCTTCACTTGGTACATTCAGCCACATAAATAACAAAAGTGACGACAATATTTTTTCTTTCTGCAAGTCAGTCTTCCAAAGTAATAGGCAATTTCAGGCAGAAGTAAACTAAACCGAAATGCTGAATTTATCAAGGAAATATTGGATATCCAGCTCTCTATTTTACAAAGCACGTCATTTTGCACTCTGTCTTCTATAAATATCGATGCAACACCTTTCATCTACTCAGAAGTATTATAATCAAGGAATGATTTCCATGAGATATCTAACTTACCTTGTTGGCACTTTTCAGGTTCAAACATCCAAGACCGTAGGATAAAAAGAAGGCCTAGAAATGAACAATTACGTCAAGTTAATACAAATAATTACTGTATTAAAAATGATGATGATGTTGATAAAGATGAATAAATGATATATTGAAAATGATGATGGTGATGGTGACGGTGACGGTGGTGGGGGTATCGATTATAATGATGATGGTGATGATCATAATGATGGTGATGATCATAATGATGATGATGATGATGATGATGATGATGATGATGATGGCGATGATGATAATGATGTTGATGACGATGATGATGATGGTGGTGATTGTGTTGGTGATGGTGGTAATGATAACAGTGATAAAAAACAGTGATAATGATATGGTGATAATGATGATTATGTTGATGATGCTGATTATGTTTATCACTTCTCTAAACATTCATTTCGCTATCGTCTGTACCCGGGAAAATAAAAGCAAACTTCTTGGGGAAAGGCCACCCTGTTATCAAGTTTTCTTTGGATAAGAGCAGGACAATAGGTGAAACCAATCCGTGAAAATTTGACAAATATCCAATAATAGATAAGAGTTCTGAATTCTTAAATGTCGCAACTCATCTATTGGCAAATTCTATGATTTCCCATGGGAGTAGGTTTCTGTTTTGTAAAGAGAAATTTCCAAAATATTCTTTTTCTTGGTAGTTACTGGTACCAATATATCTATTTCAAGAGTAAAAACATGTCTCTAATAATATATATCTGTGACACAGATACTATAAAATGTTTTCTTTCGAGAAAAATTGAAATTAATGAAAATGGAGAGCTGCTTACAGGGGAATTGCCGAGTTGCTAATTTGTGTTTGATTGATTACAACTTTGACAACTTGATTAATTTCTTATCCTTTGCCCGAGTTTTTGAAAAGTTCAAGAAATCTCTTTGTCATTTTATGTGTGCCATTAAACCCACTTGAAGGAAAGGGGGCCCGCTAAAGGGCAATTCAGCCTTTAAGACAGATTGTCTTGTTTGAAAAACTGGACAGGGAAAAGGCCAGTTACAAATGTTTGAGAGTTTTGTTTTTATCAGGGGAGGGGGGTTGTTATTCTATATTTAACTCTTTCAGTGCCGATGTCACAGACAGACTTGTCATTTTCATTCCCCCAATTGCTCAACCACAGGAGAGGTATATGGTGGTCAATGTATATCAAAATTTTGAGCATAAATCAAGCATTCCAAATATATGATTATAATTATATAATGCTACCATAGAAACTTTCAGAGAAAATTGCAGATTAAGACAAAACAACAACCTTACTTCAACATTAAACAATAGTAAACAATTGAGAAACCAAAAATATAATGTACTAAAAAGAAACTCAAATGTAATTTTCAATAATTCTAATGCATAAAGTTGGGTAAAGTAATAATGTTTGACATCATAAGAAGTGGTCATAAATTTCCTACAAGTTTTGTACACAATATTTTGTGAAATAATAGATAGTTAATGAAGTGCAGACATTTGAAAAGTAAGCATTGATCACATGTTTGTAAAATTTTGAAGAGAGCTAAACCCCTTGGCACAGTAAGAGTTAAAGCTATCATCACAAAATAGGCAGTACTCTATTAAACACGTTTGTTTGTATGTGAGTGATGTGAGGAGCTGCCTGCAAGCAAGGTTCCCTAACAACTACTCACCTCCTCATAGCTGAGCTGGAGATACTCAAAGATTGGATAAGGGTCCTTATGCCTCACTGGGCCTGTCTTTACCTCTCGGATCTGTAAGAAAAAATAGATATACAGTGAAACCTGTCTATAAAGACCGCTCAAGGGAGACAAGAAAAGCGGTCTTTATGAGCAGGTGGTCTTTATGTACAGGTTCCTTTAATACACGTTTCAATGAGAAACACTTTTCAAGGGAAACAAAGATTGTGGTCTTTATAGACAGGTGGTCTTTCTATACAGGTGGTCGCTATAGCAGGTTTGACTGTACCAGTCATTTTCAATGGAAGAAAAAATGCTTTTCTTTAAAATGTTTTTCTTTGTATCTACTCTTTGTACATGTGCATTGAATATTCATTTTTAATATCTTACAGTACTGGAGCCTGTTTCAGAAAACTTGGTTATCAATAACATTTCAAACAAATCTATGACAAATTTGCTCTCAGCCAATCAAATGCTCTGATTTCAGTAGCTTATAACAGTAATTGTGACTTGCTATTAATAACAAGTTTTTAGGAAACATCGCCCTGATTTGACATCCGAATAACATTTAAATGTGTGAAGCACATTGTTTTGTTTGTTTTAATTCCAATTTTTTTTATTTGGCAGCACAATCACGAATTTAAAGTCCTCGCTTTCCCAAAAAAATTATTACAATATTCTGACGCACTAAAACAATATCTATTCAAATACTTTAAATCTACTTAGGCCTACCAAAAGTATTAACAGAATAGGCAAGCCTATATAGTAAATGTATTTTCTCTGATAAGCTATTGATTACATATAATATTGTAGTATACCAGATGATAGTATTAAGGTGATAGCCTCATTAAAGCTTCGATCAGATCAAAGATCAAGTACAAGCAGTAACAAAAACAAAAATATCAATGTTGCCACTCGAAAAAGAGAAAAGCTGATTCTATAAAGGAGAATAGCCGAGAAAGTGTAGATTCGTAGTTCTGAATCTACGAGGCGTAGCCTCGTAGATTGGGAGTGGCGAATCTACACTTCCAAGGCTATTCTCTGATTTAAACCATTGCGTACATTCGTAAAAAAGAATCTACACTTTATTGAATAGATTGACGTCATAGCAATGGTTTAATGAACTAATAGACTACAGGATATGAAGAAAAGGATTTGAATTTTACCTTCTTGCGAGCATCCCTGCCTTTCAGGCTTAGAATATTATTGCTCTCCGTCTGGCTTGTGGTCGCATCTTCAAACTCAACCGGAGTCGGCACAGCGACAAAGGCATCATCAGCATTGCTATGGTTACAATCAGAGTCTCTTTCACAGGTCTTACTTGACCCTACAAAAGAAGAGACAAACAACCTCAGTCAAAATTAAATCTTAACCCTTACTGTACTGGAGGGGAGGGGGGGGGGGGAATTTCAAACCGCTGGATTTCATGCTGTGCCACTTTCTGACTTTTTTCTTTCAAGTCTCATGCATCTTTTGACACCAAGTTTACAATAATCAGTCAAACCGAATCATGTGACCTTTTGTGACCTCATGTCAGCCTGAAAACAGAAGATTTCTGAGTTCTGTATACAAAATGAATGGGAAACTGCATTTCCTCATGTTCCTCCTTTATCAACTATAATTTCTTCTTTAAACTGTAATTATCTTCTATTCTAACTGAATATTCAGATTCAGATTCAGATTTAACATACATTTATTTCCTTCTCATAATCAAATAAGTACAAAATGAAATGTACATTCACAAAAAAACATGGTGGAATGAGGCGAGGGTCCCCAGGAAGCACTTGGGTTGTGGTAGGGTCGCCATACAATACATATTTACATGTAATATTATACACCAATTATAACATGTACACAAAAAATCTAAAAGATAAAAGAATAGGAAAAGAAAAAAAAAAAAGGAAATCTGCAATATGTGCTACTGACTATATTGTATGAGGTAAATTTTTTTTACAATACGATCGAGTAAATGTATGGAGTGAAGGGCATGTTTTAATAGAGTCATTAAAGTTGTTCCAGACTCAGAGTTTGAGAAAAGAAAAACAAATCTAATGGTTCAGATAACACTCTGAAACAGCAGACTTTAAAAAAAGCAGGAAAAAAGTTAAAGTTGAAAAACAAAGATACATAATTCGTAAAACAGTAGAAAACATAAGAATTGAAATCATTTTCCAAATTTGTTCTTATGTACATGTAATGTTATATAAGGTTTAGAAAGGACTTTTTGCATTAAAATTTAATCTCCAGTGCCTTTCTCTAATTAATTTCAATTGAAATGATTATTTATGCATATAATTTGCATAAATTATAATACTTAATGAAAAAAATAAAACTTTACATGTAATACTTTATAAAAATAACGATGGAAATTGTAATCTTTATTAAAGCGATTCTTGAGGTATGTGCAAAATTTTGTGGTGATCGACCATGTCGATGCAATGTAAACATTGCAGTTTACATTTAACAGTACAGCTCTTACCTTGGCATTTCTGGTACTTCAGAATCTTATCTTCCTCAGAAAAATCCATGATGCAATCATTTGATTTGCTCACATTCTCCTTTTGTCCCTTCTCTGGAAGATGTTCAGGATTATGACTTGGATAGTCTCTATCCTTCCCTTCATGAAGCGGCTGTTCTTCAGACATCATTCTGCAAGATGCAACATGTGAACTCTTTGAAGTTGACGGCTCCATTTTGTCAATATGGTTTCCTCTGTGTTTGTCATTTCTTCGGTCAGAAACAAAGACGTCATCTTGCGGGTGAAACTTGTTAGACTCTGTCACCACATCCAAGTTTTGCTGTTCAGAGACTTCACAGTTATCATCAAACCCTTGATCTTCTTCAGAGTCTCTGGGGTCCTGTCCCAGGGTTTTAGAGATCAAATCCTGGTCCCCATCACCCATGTCCCAGTCACGAGGATCGCTGGTCCATCCCTCACTCCATGAGGGGTGGCCACTTGACCTCTTCTTTTCACCCTCAATGGATGTTTGATCCATTCCTAATGCAGACGTGCTGGTGTAGGATCCGGTCGTTACTGCCCCATCTGTAACTCTATCATGCTCACCACTGTGGATAGACTCTGACTCTGTCATTTTAGAAGGTCCAATGATCTCTTTTTCACTAATCTCCTGTTGCTTATTTCCTGATTGGTGTTGAGCAGGTAATTTTGTCTCTGTATCCTGATCCCAATCTTTAGGGTCTGTCCTCCAAGTAGACATAGACCAGGCACTGGTTGTATTCCTGGAACTGCCAGGCAAGTCTTTATTATCACCCTGTCCCTCTCTGCCTACTTCCATACAGTCCACCCAGTCTGCATGTCTCGTTTCCCACATCGACTCAGAATGTCCTGTTGATGACTTATTCTCACTCGTGTCTGGTTGACCACTTCTATCTTGGTCAGAGTGAGGAAGGCAAGATGAGGATGGTTCACAAGAACTGCTGGTGTGCCGCACGCCAGCATTCTCAGATTGGAAGACAAATTTGCTCGCTTCGGAATCATCTGTACCATGAAGATGACAAGAATCCTCTACCTCTTGTCTGCTCTTGATTTCCTCTCTTGAAAGACTCCTTGGTGATTTGATCCTACCTGCCCCATCCGCATCCACAGTCACAGTCACATTGCCATCTCTGGATGGCATCACACTTTGCACCGTGGTCAGATCAGGTGGCCCAACAAAGTGCTCGGCAGAAGACACCAGGACATCCTCAGAGGATATCCTCTTACTGTCTATATAAGGCTGACTAGACTCCACTGATACCTCCTCGCTCTCTGAGACCAACCTCGTTTCTGGCCTCTCTCTCCTGCGGTCCGTCGTCATGATCCCTGCTCGCTGATTGCGCTCAGAAACAGTGGCGCGTTTCACTCGTTTTGCAGGTACGGTGGGAACCCTGTAGGACGGATTATGCGCAGAGTCTTCACTCATCACGGTGGTCTTCTGTTCCTTCACCTCTCCATGTTGCTTCCTCTGTAGTAAGAGTTGCTTCTGCCATGAAAGGTGCCTCTCGTATCTAGAGAAAGAATGGGAAAATATAGAGAAATCACTATCAAAGTTATATGACAGGCCTTTCTTCCAGTCCATGTGGAATATGCTTCCATTTATTGGAAAAAAATACATAAGATCAGAGTTTGTGAATACATGGAGAAAAGTGAATCAGGGTTGAATCCTGGATTCTCCAAAGGGGGGAGGAGGGAGGGGACATTTTGAACAATTGAAACACAGGAGATGGTTTTCAAAACAAAACGAAAACAAATCTTCAAGGCAATCACCATTCAATCAGTTAAATATAACATGTTCTCGGGAAGAGACCACAAAATGTCTTACTTGTGTTGGCGTACTTGCTGAAACCTCTGCTGTTGAAATCTTCGCTCCTTCGGAGGTACTGCAAACATAAAGAGACCATCAGATTTTCATTGATTTGGGGTTGTTGTTTTTTTAATACAAACTATGGTATATTGCTCTAAGAACTTGACAAATCATTGAAAACATACAGTACTATAAATCCAGAAATGTTCACAAAATGCTGACAACTCCCCTTTTTTCATGGCTAGAAACTTTTGTGAAAAAAAAAAATTTGTGAAAATTTATAATGAAAGTTTCTGGATTAACAATACATGTAACAACTACATGTACCACAATGTTCTTTCTTAGTGCATTTCAATCACAGCAAGAATCGGATGCGTTTCTGTCAAATCAAGAAAAATATTTCTACAGTACACTTTCAGAGAAGATTGAATTTTGGAAAAGGCAATAAAATAATTTGTGAGTTTTTATCATTTTGTAAATTCTTATGTGGAAGAAGATCCAGCAATGTCACAAAAGAAGGAATTCTCTTGAAATTCTTCTCACATTCCAAAAATATCAAAAATTATTTGAACACTGTAGCAAATTTTGATGCCATATATGTAAATGTATGTGTCCTGGATACCCACATCTGTGTGAGGCAATGCTTTTCACCATATGTGAATTTTAGCAAGGTAAGGGTCAACTTGAGACATTTTGATGATTCATAAACCTTACAATACACAACTATTTCGACCTACTAAAAGTGTAGAGGTACCGTGGTCTAGTGGATACTTCACTGGACTGTGGATCACATGGTTCGCGGTTCAAGTCCCGCAGGCCGCGGCGGCATTAATGTCCTTTGGCAAGACATTAATCTTCATTTGCCACTCTCCACCCAGGTGTAGTAAATGGGTACCTGGTAGGAATTTACTCACTGAATGCTTTTAGCGTCTTAGGTCAGCTCGGCTAAAGAAAGGGTGATATAGTAGTACTTTACAGGCGCCTTGAGCATCCCCTGGGACGGATATATGTGTGCAGTATAAATGTAGCTATTACTATCATTATCATCATTATTATTATTACTACATAATCAACCATTTTCCATAAGGTCTAGATAGTTTCTTTCGCTGTGCAATCACATGGCAACTTTCCGGAGATACTTACAGTTCTTCCTGTATGATCCCTGGAAAGACGAGGCAAAGAACTGATGCTCTGGTTTACCCCGCGATAAAATCCCTTTCCCAAAGAAACCCTATGAGAAAAACAGAAAGCAACAAAACAATGGGTCAAAATAAAATACTTGGCAGGATTTACATCACAAATAAGTTCAACAGATTTACACTGCACAAATAACTTGAGCAAATTATACATGTGTCGAAAACCAAAATGACGTTGAGTATTCATGTTAGAAATATTATATTTTTCTGCGTCAGAAGTGGATCAATCCATTAGCACCTACAGCCTAACGATCATTCAAAGTGTAGCCAACTACTCTCTGAAGGAAAAAGAGAAAAAGAGAAAGAGAGGAAAAAAAGCACTGCATGTATACTATTCTGCATGGTTTTAGACCATTCCACAATAAAACACTTTTTTTATACAGCAATTCTAGAAGGTAATTCATGCAAGCCTCTAAATGCAATTATTGCTGCTAAGTTTGTGTTACGGGGCCTAAGTGAGCCTTCCGGTCTACTGCACTGTAGCCGTCTACAAATACAAGTATTTATCAACCCATTCTTACCATCTTGCTAAGGAAGGCAATATCTCCCTCATTCTGAACAATGACGTTATTATCAATCATCTGGGCTTGGTAGAAGAACCAATGGCGGTTGGTGGCTGGCTTGTGTGTGATTGTCTCGATCGGGATGGGGAAGGGCGCTTCTTCTGGCTGGTGATCGCATCGCTTCTTGCGAGGCCTGGTGATCGTCATTGAAAGCATGATGATTTATGGCATCTTGTACTGTATTACACTGCATAATGGAAGAAAATTTTTAGATTTGGGCGCAATATTTCTAACGTAACTAAACACTGTTTTATTCCATTCAAGTTACTGGGCAGAGTTTCATAAAAGTTGCTAGCAATAAGAACTGCCTCAATTCTATGACAAATTTGCTCTCAGCCAATCAGATTCAAGGATTTCAGTAGCTTATAACAATTAATTTAACTTATTGATAAGGGCAATTCCATGATTAAGTGGACATCAGGCCAAACTTTATTTTTGCTCTTTCTGAAATTCAGGTAGATTTTGGGGGTTTAAATAAATACAGGAATTGTTTTTACAAAGGGGTTTCATACTCACCCAAAACAATTTTATTTAATATGGCCCCTTATAGAAGAATCCGAACCATACACAAATTTAGATAGATGGGACTTCACACAGTTTTTTAGTCATGGACAGAAATATACTGCATATTTTGTGAATTTTTTGATTAGATAATTTGTAGGGCATTTAGTCACACCAATTTAAAAGAAAGTAGGCAATAATAAGTTGTTGAAAAGGTATAAAAATCTCAAATATGTAGTACTGGACAAACTGTAACGTGACTAACCATAACGTTACTAACCAAGGTTTTGGGCTCTACTTAAACAAATTGAGAGATACAATCTCTAAGCAATTTGGGGCAACATTTGTCATCATTTAAGAAGTAATACTGATATGGCTCCAAGTTTGAGGTACAATACAATAAGGAGGAATATTGTTTCAAAAACTTTGGTTTGTTTCTCATGTCCTTTTTTTGTAACGTAACTAACCGGCATAAAACGTTCTCATTACAGCTATTATTTTATTCATTTACTTTTGATTTCTTTATGTACTGTAGACCTTTGTTAGGTGAATATATATTTGCAAGAGTAGGACTTCAGATGAAAAAGCTATTGAATTATCTGTATCAAAAATATTAAAATTTGATAAAGTGTAACGAAACTAACCATGGAATTGCCCATAACAAGTTTTATGAAATGGGGCCCTGTACTGACTGTTTAAGCACATCATGTTTCTATTTAAAGTAGATATTCAAAGAAAATCACAAATATGGCAATTAATGTATCACTAGAAACTGGGAAGCTTACAGATGGCAATCGTATAAGTTTTATGTCAACTGCGTATCTGGTGATTATAAAAACAACACAAATAAAAGCTCTTCTCAGCATCTGGAATATCCGAGGATTCGCCAGAAATATAGCGATGTTTTGATGTCGTCACACTCGGGATCGATCCTGCTTAAGCAGACGACGTCCTATAATGAATGAACGTAATTGCAATGCAATTATTTATCAAATTATAAAGAGTTTGGTGTATTTAAACATGACCTTATTTCACACCATTATAAAGGGAAAGTGAAACTGATTCTGATAGCTAAAACCATTTGATTGTAAATACATAGGAGAAGGGTCAATGATCAATGAAATAAACCCCACTTTCAAATTGAAAAGCCCTCCGAATAATAGCAGGATGGTATTCGTTCCCTCTTGAAACGCCGAACATGCCCCGGTGCAAGCAGCTGAAAATACAATGGCGTCTTATTTTGTTTACAAGTGACTGATTCCTTAATTTTTTTAACGCTGCATTTTTCATCAAAATAATACCATACACGAAGTTAAGAGTGAGGCAACAGACTAACATTAAGACTGACGCTAGTGAAGGAAGAGAAATAAGTGAAGAGGAAATGACAAAATAGGCTCTGAAAAATGTGTAAGATGTTATGGGACATCGTCTGCTTAGACAGGACTGGTCCAGGGTGTGTCGTCACATATCTCAGCAGCGTTCGAGGAGCTCTTCAGCTGCTATATCGGGGGCTGTATTTTACCGTTTTATAATTGATAATAATCATTACTTCAAATGTTTCCAAGCGTTGAATTTGGATAACCTTGTTTAATTTATGCCATCTATGCAATAATAAGTATTAAGCCAATATTTAAAATCATTAACGTTCTACTTTAACACACACAGGTTTATACAAATTTGGTATAATGATCAGTTCCTTACACTCTACAAAGCCTGAATTTCCTTATTAAGGTATATTAAAAGCGAGGGAAATCAAAATTCTGAAATACCTTATGGATGAATTGGCTACCTGTTCGCCAAAGAATATCTTACAAAATCTTGCTTATTGTATATAAGGCGCTTCATGGTCAAGCTCCTATGTACATCAGAGAATTGCTGAATCTCAGAGTTAATCAACATAGTCGAAACCTGCGCAGTTCCCAAGATACTCTGCTTCTCCAAATTCCATTCGTGAAAACAAAAGTAACACTTGGGTGATCGTTCATTTGCTTGTGCAGCCCCTAAACTCTGGAATAACTTGCCATTGGAAGTCAGAAAATCCCCATCTGTGAATATGTTTAAATCAAAACTCAAAGCATATCTATTCAATTAATAACAAGCATATCAGGAACTCATGCAGCGCAGTAGAATATATACAAATTGTTGGATAGTTACTGCGCTTTATAAATGTATTATTATTATTATTATTATTATTGATTTCTGATTAGTCAACAGAATTCTGGAGATAAAACAATCTCAAATTTTAATGTTGAATCGCAACACAAAACGTGACCAGGCACCACAAAACCACCAAAAAGTCGCCAAATATGAATTTTTACTTAAGGTCTCATTCTGAAAGAGGAGATTCTCAGCTTTAAAATGATATATAACTCATTAGCATTGGATGTTCCTAACTCACTGTACAAAGAGTAGCATGCACAGTCCCTCACATTGTTACACTACTTCTGAGAAATAAGGGTTTAAAGTTTGCAGTCTATTGAAGCACTCTGACTTGCAAGGTGTTATGCTATGGTGACCAAAGGAGGATTAGAACTCAATGAAAATTTCAATGAAGGGATTATCAGATTGTCCTAAAACTTGGCATACTAATTAGTCATATCCTGTTCATCATAGTGCACAAGTATTAATGCAAGAAGTTACTCTGTTTAAAAGTTATGGGAGATCAAAATGAGACAAGTAAAAAAGAAAAGTAATACCACAACATCCAGAGAGGACACACAAGTCTAATAAAAAACTGTCAAAAATACCACTTTTAGATTATTTGGTCCCTCCAAATTTTTAGATTACTTAGAAAAAAAGTATACTCTTTCAGGAAATACCCAAAACTAAAATTTTACCATGCCAACCAAAAACACATTGATTGAGCTCTAACTGAAAATCACACAGTGCGACCTTTTGGTGGTTTTGAGGTGCCTGGTCACAAATGACTGATTTTTTTGTTAATTCAAAGGAATGGGTCCAAACACTTATACACACAAAGTTACAATGAAACCTGCCTATAAAGACCGCTCAAGGGAGACAAGAAAAGCGGTCTTTATGAGCAGGTGGTCTTTATGTACAGGTTCCTTTAAATACACGTTTCAATGAGAAACACTTTTCAAGGGAAACGAAAATTGTGGTCTTTATAGATAGGTGGTCTTTCTATACAGGTGGTCGCTAAAGCACGTTTGACTGTATTTGAAATTTGAACATTTACTCCTGCACACCTGTTCCTGTCTGAATTCTTATTTTATACATGTATGCTTTGTATGCATTAGCCTGGATTAGTTTGCATGCATATCGCGTAGTGGTCAATATGACCACTATTCGTGGTGTGGGTCTATTCAGATTATGAATTTTTTGTCCGGTCTATCATTCATACTATATCATACTATATCAGTGGGATCCCATCCACATGCATTAACTTTGTAGTGGTCCTAACTCTTTTTGACTTTACGATACCGAAATTTTCCTTTTTTATTAATGCTTTACAGACCACCCTACAGCATTTCGGGCGTGGTCGATGTATGTTTTAGGCCCCCCTCGAAACCTAATCACTGTAAAGGTCACGTGGGCCTTGTATACTTACTCTGAGGGCAAAGTAGTCCCTCGATTTACTTTTCTTAAATTGTTTTAGAGATTATATTAAATGTATATATTAAATGTATATATGAAGTTAATGTAGTATATACCCATGCAGATTATACATACGTTTTTATATAATAATGAATAAGTAACAATAATACCAATGAATAAGTTTAACGAGGAAGGATAATTAAACATGGATAAGAAGTAGTCTGCATATATGTGGCTACATGTGAGGCAAGGCCCTGCTGGGTAGACACATGCACATCTGATGTTCGAGGTAGCGAGAGAAAGTTTATGAAGCTGTTATCAGTAGCCGTATTATTTGCAGTTATTATAAAAGCCACCGACATGACTGATGTGGAGTTTTTACTAGTTTTGGTGATGGGCACAACTGAGATGATGTAACTTTCTTTACATGTATGACATATTCTGACTAGGGGGTATCTGTTTTCCATTATTTTTATCAAATAAACAACGAGCATCCAACCAATGGTGTCTGCATTATGTTTGTTGTCGGCCGAGTACTTAAAATGGTGGTGTCCAGTCCCACATTGGTAACCCCAACGTATGTATAATCTGCATGAGAATATACTATATTAACTTCATATATACATTCAATATAATCTCTAAAACAATTTAAGAAAAGTAAATCGAGGGACTACTTTGCCCTCGGAGTAAGTATACAAGGCCCACGTGACCTTTAAAGTGATTAGGCTTCGGGGGGGGGGGGGGGACCTAAATAGTACATCTTCTTCTTCTTCTTTCGTTGTATGGTATCGGCAATCAGTCAAATTTGACTATTGTTGCCAATGACGTTATACATGTAATTCAAATTCAGTATTTCTGACTCCTTCTCTCTTTTAATCGACCACACCCGAAATGCTGTAGGGTGGTCTGTAAAGCATTAATAAAAAAGGAAAATTTCGATATCGTAAAGTCAAAGAGTTAGGACCACTACAATAACTTATAATAGTAAATCCAGGGAGCTCCACCGCCACCGCCATTAGGCGGTGGATAACGGCACTCATCCAACAACACGTCCAACTAGGTTATGATTATAACGGCAGTGGTGGTGGAGCTCCCTCGAGTTATAACGTTAGGCCAAGTAGAAAAATATACATGTTTAGCGTCCCTGCCCGCTTCCTTTTTGGAGGCCGCCTGTTTTTGTTTTGTTTTTTTGTTTTTTTGTAAAACCCCCAAAAGTGTCAATTTCATTATTATTTTTTTCCTGGAAAATGATTTTTAAAAAGTCGTAGATTTTATATACCCAGTCGTCACTGTATTTACAAGGCGGTGGAATTGTCTATTCGTACGTGTCTTCGAGCGCGATGTAATTCGGCAAGCCGTGCATGCTGTAGATCAGTGTCTGCTGCGCCGATGCTCCTGCACTGGCTAGTGGATATTGCGTAGCATGAAAATCGAAGAAGCGCCAGTTTTGGTCTCTATCCATTGCATCTAGCCTATGTAATAGCTGGCATCATTTTCCCAAGTCCAAGTGGTGATTTAAAAAAAAAATGGCGGCCATTTTGGAAAAATAGCCCGGCTGGTTGTTAAATGGGTCGGTCGGCCATTTTGAAAAAAAAAAAGGGCCACCTCCTTCCTTTTTCCAAAAAGGCAGGACGCTACACATGTATATTTTTTTACTTGGCCTTAAGGCCCGGTCACACAGCCCTCCGCGGGCGTATCACGGGTAAAATTTCGCGATTTTTTTTTTTGCCCGCGGTTGCCCGCGGTGGAAAATGTGCAAAATTGGCTTACCGGCGGTTTACCCGTGGTATGCCCGCGGAACAGACGCCAGCGACTGTTCCGCGTCCTTATCGCGGGTGAAGCGCGGCTGAAGTGCGGCGGTACCGCGGCCTACCACGGGTATAAATATAATAAATAAAATGTAGAAATCATAACCGCTCAAGACACAGTCCCGTGAAGATCAAGATTTCAAGCTATGGCACCGAAGAATAAGCCCACGTCGAGTTCCCCAGCCAAGAAGAAGAAGCAGCGTGCGAGCAAGAAGCCGAAGGCGAAGGCAGCAGATGAAGGCAGCCCAGTGCCAGTGGAGGCCCCCAAGAAGGCCAACTGACGAATGCTCGGCAAATCGCGCTTTTTATATACCTAAAATCAGACGTTGTACGGACGCGATTAGGCCGTGGACAATCGTATTTGGGACGTGTACAAGACGCAATTGAACGTGATTAGGCCGGTATTGGGCCGGTATTGGGCCGCGCTGTATACGTTTGTCCGTGCTTACACGCGGTACACACGCTAATGCACGTGATAACAATGCGGTACAGACGCGGAACAAACGTGCTATGACCGTGCTCCACCCGCGATTACCCGCTAAAATTTCGCGTCCTACCGTGTGTAACCACGTCTTAACCGCGGCCGTAGCACGTCCTAGCACGTCCGTTCCGCATCTGTACCGTGTCTTTACCGCGTGTGTACCGCGTGTGCCGTCCGCGGTTACCCGCGGTCTAAATTATTGAGCAGCGCAAAACTTTTTCGCGCGGCCAACCGCGTGTGAATTTCTTACCGCGTGTAACGACGGGTAAAGTACGGCTGTATCGCGTCTTTATCGCGACCTCAAAGCGTCCAACAGCGTCTGCTTCACGGGCAGAAATTTTTGGCTGTGATTCGGCCGCGATACGCCCGCGGAGGGCTGTGTGACCAGGCCTTTAGGCTTAGATGACTTAGGTCTACTTGACAACTGAAAAGTTACACTTAAATTAATTAAACTGTTAACTGTTAAAAACTGCAATTCATACCCGCCTCGATCAGTACCACTATATATGGCAACGACAAAAGTACAGTGAGTAGTAGCCCTGAGTGAAAACCACTACTATTCCGTGGGTCTCTCACTTTTCATGGCCACATATTTTTTATATGCGATGCCACTTACCTAACATGCTTAAATAGACCTTCCGCAGATCAGCTCTTCCTCAGAAATGTATAGTCTATCAAATGTCACTTTTTTTTCACTCAATTGTAATCCTCCTTCTCGTCTCTCGCGAGCGAGAATTTGAACGTACGTAAAAACATACTGACGCACATGCGTACTGCAAACTATACACCAGCCTATGAAAGTTTTTAGTACAGGAGCCGGGAAATTAATAGGCCTTTTTTAATTTTATATCATCCTCATAGAAAAACAAGATGAATGCGACTGCGTCTCCCATATGCCTCCGCCTAAATTCAGTTGATGGCTCAAACTGTTCTAGAAATATTTGATAACGAGGCTAAAAACCAGTAATTTCATGTAATTTCATGTAAATTGACCTCTGTCACCTCTGACCTTTGACCTACTTACCCCAAAATCTAATCAGTTCATCTTTCTATGGGGATGCATACTGGTACCAAGTTTGAAGTTCTCACCTCAGATAGTTCTTGAGATATCGCGGTAACGGTGCTAAAAACCAGTAATTCCATTAATTTCATGTAAATTGACCTCTGTGACCTCTGACCTTTGACCTACTTACCCCAAAATCTAATCAGTTCATCTTTCTATGGGGATGCATACTGGTACCAAGTTTGAAGTTCTCACCTCAGATAGTTCTTGAGATATCGCGGTAACGGTGCTAAAAACCAGTAATTCCATGTAATTTCATGTAAATTGACCTCTGTGACCTCTGAACTTTGACCTACCTACCCCAAAATCTAATCATTTCCTCTTTCTATGGGGATACATACTGGTACCAAGTTTGAAGTTCTCACCTCAAACAGTTCTTGAGATATTGCGGTAATGGTGCTAAAAAACCAAGGATTTCATGTAATTTCATGTAAATTGACCTCTGTGACCTCTGACCTTTGACCTCCTTACCCCAAAATCTAATCAGTTCCTCTTTCTATGGGGATACATACTGGTACCAAGTTTGAAGTTCTCACCTCAAACAGTTCTTGAGATATTGCGGTAACGGTGCTAAAAAACCAAGAATTTCATGTAATTTCATGTAAATTGACCTCTGTGACCTCTGACCTTTGACCTCCTTACCCCAAAATCTAATCAGTTCATCTTCGTATGGGGATACATACTAGTACCAAGTTTGAGGTTCCTATCTCAAATGATTCTTCAGATATCGCGGTAACGAGAAGTGGGACGGACGGACGCACGGACGCACGGACGGACGGACGGACAACCCGAAAACATAATGCCTCCGGCACCCACCTTCGGTGGGCGGAGGCATAAAAAGACGACAGTTATTCGGAAAGTATTGTAAGTACCTAAAGTTAGTAGCCTTAAAGTTAAACGAAGTTATGTCATATTTCATGGTATTTGGTATAATTTTGACATACGAGCTATCAAACATGTCAAAGGACTGCTGATCGCAGCCCGAACGGGCTGCTGCAGTAAAGTGAGTAGTAACATACATAAACATGCAAACAGAGACAGAGACAGAGTCAGAATCAGATAAGAAAAGCCTAGCAAGTAGCAGAGACAGAGTACGGTAGCATGCCTAGCTTTGTTAGTAGAATCATTTTTGTAAAAATTGTTAATTACCGTGCACAAAAATTTACTTCCAAAGAAACTGTTTCCTGTGCTGGGCCTTACAGTTACACAGTAGCGATTACGTCTTCCTGGCAGCTGCAATTTCGGCTCTTCAATTCACAGATTTTCGTCTATAAAGTTATATTCTATTCAGTATACTGTACTATACTTGAGTCGAGAAGCTCTTAATTTTCGCTACGTCCATGTAATTATGTACCAGTTGCGTATACCCGTCGCGTAGCTTCCGTGCATGCATGCTATACGCACGTGAATTCTGATCCTCGCCGCGCCGCGCGAGTATTGGTCGTGTTTACGTTTTGGGATATCTAGATCATCACGATGTGCGTATGACTGGTATGACTGAGGCAATCACGGGGCAATCATAATTTGCGGAAGGGGTCAGCGTACTGGGTGAGGGAGGGAGAAGAGGCGGGCAATGGGCATTGATCTATAAAGTTTACGGCGGACTTCCACCCTAAACTGGTATATTAAAAAATTAAAGTGCCCCCTAGTCATCATGACCCATGTAGCCAAACCCTCTCCCCTCAAAAAATAAAATAGAACAAATAAAAGGCTCCTGAAAATGCATGGGATATTAAAACGTTTTTTCCTTGACAGAGGGTTTCGGACCCCTCCCCAGCTAGAGAATCGTGGATCCGCCACTGTGATTACACTTTCATAGGCGCCAGAAGTGGGGGGAGGAGGGGGCAATGGCCCAACTGAGGGGCCCTTTAAGTTGCAAGAAAACGGGGCCGATGCCTGCTTCCCCACCCCACCCCCCCCCCCCCCCCATGACAGTAAAATTTGCGGTATTATATATTGCGGTCAAGCTTTCTCGCGCTCAATAAGAGGTGAGATTTCACCACTCTAACATCTATAGGCCAGGAGCCTGTCCCGAAATCGTCACTTTTCATAAGATCTGACCCCTTCAAGTTACTTAGACCACCATCATTGACTAAAAGGTTGTCAGCCTTACCGTAGCCGTCGGTTTAGCCCCCAGAGGCCCCAAAAGAGACCCCAAAGTCGGGTCGATTTCACCCCATCTACCCCATGCACCAAACTTTGTCAGTAGGAAGTAATATGACTGAACATTATAAAACACAAAAAAATGACCCCCAAATTCCGTCGGGATAGGGTGTCAGACTGCCCCTAAAAATCGGGGTATATTTTCCCCCCTTGAAGCCCAGGGACAAAATTTTGTCAGAAGGTTAGATCTATGGGTGTATATTCCAAAAATATAAAAACTGACAAAATTGTAAATCGGGAAGGGTGTCAGACCCGGCCCTGAAATGAAAACCCCAAAGTGCCCTTTGACAACGCTTTGCTCCCCCCCCCCCCCCCCCCCATACTGACAAAGTTTGGTGCATGCATGGGGGAGATGGGGTGAAATCGACCGGGCTTTGGGGCTTCTTTTAGGGGCTCATGGGGGCTAAACCCGACGGCTATGGTCAGGCTGAGTGGCTGACAACCTTTTTGTCAATGACTTACATGGTCTACGGGGGTCAAATCTTATGGGTAAAATGGGGTGATTATTTCGGGACAGGCACCCAGACTACTAGTTTTCTTACACGGTCGCTCCCACATCATGCACGCAGATATGCGCCATGTAACTCAAGATTGTAAATATCCTGTCTACCAGTGCATGCGCCAAAAATGAGGGGGTATATATTTACTTACTATCTATCGCAACCCCCCCCCCCCAGTGGCGGATCCAGGATTGAGTAAAAGAGGGGGCCGAAAAATGAAAGTTTTTGAAAAGGTAGAACCGTATTTTTTCGGTCTCGCCAGCTTTCTCGAAAAGTCGCTCAGTGGGGGGGGGGGGGGGGGGGGGGGGGGGGGGGGGGGGTAGGAACAAAAAAAAAAATTCTAAAAAGGTTGACCCGTATTTTTCGGTCTCGCCAGCTTCTTGAAAAATCGCTCAGTGGGGGGGGGGGGGGGGGGGGGGGGGGGGATAGGAACTAAAAAAAATTTTTTGAAAAGGTTGACCTGTATTTTTCGGTCTCGCCAGCTTCTTGAAAAGTCGCTCAGTGGGGGGGGGGGGGGGGTAGGAACAAAAAAATTTTTTCGTCAAACCTTCAAATACTTCCCCTTCTCCTTCTTTTTTCTTTTTCTTTTTTTCCCCTCTTTTTTTTTCCTTTTTTTTCGACGCCAATAGGGGGGGCCGCGGCCGATTCGGCCCCCCCTGGATCCGCTAGTGCCCCCCCCTCCCCCCCCTCGCATGTCAATAAATGCTGTCATGGGGCACCGGGGGCTTTCCTATAAGGGATAGGGGCAAAATCGTTTTGTTCCCACCGCTCACAAGATTATCTATATGAATCTATAATTCATAATTCCGAAATAGGCCGTGACTTTCATGTGTGATAAAGCTTATCTTGAATGCAAATTTCAATATTATGAAAGCATTTCTTTTTCGTTCGGTCGCTCCGCTCCCTTGCCTAATAATAAACTCATTCAAAAGTCATATGATACTGCATCAGTTCTGTTCTAAAATAAAAATGCTTTGTATTAAGATTTGGGCGCAAATATTCTTTCTGAATGAGAAGCGCCTTAAAGCGTAAATAAACAAACAAACAAGAAAATAATTTTTTTGAATGATTCTGTAAAATTCTTAAAACATGCTCTAGCAAGCTGTGTTCCAATTTCCAAAACTACAAAGTCAAATAAAATATAAAATATCCTTATGAACATTCTTTGCATGATTACCTCCCGATAGGCGTACGAGGCAGGATGCACCCCACCCACCCACCCTTTACCTTCAGTTTCGATATTCGGGCAATCTCCACCTCATTTTTCTTGGGCAGCAAAATACTCATTATATACTTGGGTGGCGAGTATAAATCACTTCAGGGCCCTGTTTCATAAAACTTGTTATCAATAACAACTGCCCCATTTCTATGACAAATTTGCTCTCAGTCAATCAGATGCAAGTATTTCAGAAGCTTATAACTGTTATTGTAACTTGTTATTAATAACAAGTTTTATGAAACGGGCGCAGGTCTAATGAATGATGATACAAAACAATGGATGATAACAGTGCTTCAAACGTTCTTTCTTTCTTTCTTTTATTTTTTAAAGATATATTCTAAACCTCGTACTTTCGAAATACATGTACTTGTATCAAGAAATATGTAAAAAAGGTATTTGTAGGTGCCCCCATATCCGTTTTAGTTGGGGGCCCTCAGAGTGTTTGCCCGCCCTCTAGACGTCGACGGTCGGCAATCACGGTGTTTGTGGCATATAAACATTGCCGCATAACATTACTAAAATCAGTGTAATTCAGATGGCGTATTTTGAACGCAAAATGAGAATTCTTCAAAGTTTGGAAACGAAGCATTTTCTTACGGAACTGAGCTTGAACGAGTTTCTGCTGAATTGAAGATGTTATGATCCAAAATCCACAAAAGATAAGAATCAAACAAAAGATATTAACTTTAGATGATGTATGGTTTAATTTAAATATTTACCAACATCAGATATAACAGAATTACAGATTCTAGGTACAAATACACTACATGTACTTAAACTGGTAAAGACTTACAATTTCTCAGCTGGGAAATTCCTATTAGTCCAGAATGTTCTTGAAGGGTAGAGTAAGTTGGCTGCTAATCCACAAATATTGAATCCAAACGGTATGTTGTCCAACTGGCAAAAGAAGATTCCAGATCCAACCGAAGAATGTCCAAAATAATTCAGGAAGTCATCGATGTCGATAATGTCGATGACGATGTCCAAGGCGATGGCGATCACAATGTCGATAACAGTGTCAACTGCAATCTCGATAATCAATGTCAATGACGATGTTGACCACAATGTCAATAACGATGTCGAACACGACGTCAAATATGTCAAGGATGATGTCCAAGATGAAGTCCAAGATGAGGTCCAAGATGATCTCCACAGGTTGATATCAATATCAGATGGTGTTAACTGAGAACTTATGCAATATATGCTCCACGATGTATTCAGGGTATAAATTCTGAAATTTCTGTGCAAGCTCCCAGCTTATATACAATCTCAACACTTAATTAGAATTTTCTACATTCTACTACAATATTCATGAAGATGTGGAACTCTCTTGTAAGTTCTATATAGTTCTAGTTGTAACAAACAAAGAAAGGGGATTCCCCTTTTCTATAAATAGACTCATTGCAATGTTACACTCTTACTAAAAGGTTCATGTAAAGGTCAGGATACATGTAATCAACACATTCCAACATGTACATTATACATTGCAATTATCTTATAGTACATCACACACAATGATCTAGAATGTTCTTCCTCTACTGGATGTGCATTATGATTCTTTCACTGCTACACAGCACATTCACTTTTCACATATAAATAATAATTTCTCTTCTGGAAATTTCTATGTTCATAAAATCATACATAACTGGAAAAATAATTCCCTTCCAGAAGATTCCTTAATTATATCACACCTCCCCCACCGGGAAAAAGAAAGCTTTACCGTAGTAAAGGTTTCTTTAAGATTCAACCTGTTTCAAATTATCCAGATAAGCCTTTCATCCTGTACAAAGGCATTACAAGTCATATCACACATGTATTTAAGGACCATCAAAAAAGAAAAATGCAATTATAAATGACAAACTTTGTCCAAAAAAGAGTAATTTCTCTCTTTACATCCTTGAAAGAGCATCAGCAATCACATTATTCTTTCCACGAATATGTACAATTTTCAAGGGGAAAGGTTGGAGCATAAGGCTCCACCTGTACAGTCTTTGGTTCTTTGTTTTGAATTTCTCCAAGAACACAAGAGGGTTATGGTCTGTGTAGACCATGATATCACCATTACTGTTGGTTAGGTACACCTCAAACTGCTGGAGAGCGAGTACAAGACTCAGTGCCTCTTTTTCGATAGTTGAATACTTCTTCTGATATTGGTTGAGTTTCTTTGAGAAGTAACAGACTGATTTTTCAAAGCCTTCTTCATCCTCTTGGAGCAACACTGCTCCCACTCCAACATCACTGGCATCAATAGCCACCTTGAATGGCTTTGTGAAGTTTGGAGCTGCCAAAACAGGCTCATTCACCAAAATGGCCTTTAACTTCTCAAATGATCTCTGACATGTATCAGACCATACATACTTCACTTTTGCCTTCAGCAAGTTTGTCAGTGGACCAACCACAGTACTGTAATTTGGAACGAACTTCCTGTAGAAACCACTCATACCTAGGAATCTGAGCAACTCTTTCTTAGTTGTGGGAATGGGGAAGTCTAAGATTGCCTGAATCTTTGCTTCTCTCGGTAGCACTTGCCCCTGACCAACCACATGACCAAGATAAGTGACCTTTGCCTTGCCAAATTCACTCTTCATCAGATTAACTACTAAGTTGGCTTCATCTAGTCTGTCAAACAGTAATCTCAAATGATTGAGATGGTCATTCCATGTATCACTGTACACTAAGATGTCATCTATGTACACAACACAATTGTCAAGCCCAGCAATTACCCGATTTGTCAATCTTTGAAAGGTTGCTGGTGCATTCTTCATTCCAAAAGGCATGACTTTGCATTGAAACAAGCCATCCGGTGTGACAAAGGCTGATATTTCTTTGGCTCGGTCAGTCAGTGGCACCTGCCAATACCCCTTCAGCTAGTCTATCTTAGTGACAAAGGCAGAGTTCCCAACCCTATCGATACAATCTTCCAACCTAGGAATTGGATATGAGTCGGTCTTAGTGATTGCATTTACCTTGCGGTAATCTATACAAAATCTCTGAGAGCCATCCGGCTTTGGGACCATTACAATAGGGGAACTCCAACTACTCTGACTTGGTTCAATTATGTCATTATCTAACATGAACTGGATTTCCTCATTCACTTTTTCCAACTTGCTTGGATTAAGTCTATATGGATGTTGTTTGATAGGTTTTACATCACCTACATCTACATCATGTACAGTCAAGGCAGTACGACCTGGTCTATCTTTACACACATGCTTATAATCTTTCAACAAGCCAGATATGTCAATTCTCTGTTCATCAGAGAGATGCTTCAGTGCATCATCCAAATTTTCTAACATTTCTGAGTTAGACAATTTCACTCCACATGGTTCATTTGTAGACACATCTGTGTGAGACAATTCACTCTCTGTCTCTACCTTGCCTTCATTTACATCTTCTAGCTTCTCTTCTTTTACAACATGTGCTACACCTACTGGCTGATTAGCCTCACGTTCAAAGTATTCTTTCAGCATGTTTACATGACATACTCTTTGACTCTTTCTTCTGTCAGGGGTACTGATCACATAGTTGACATCATTCAGTTTCCTTTTGACAGTGTAGGGACCACTGAACCTAGCTTTCAAGGGCTCACCTAGCAAAGGCAACAACACTAACACCCTATCTCCCGACTTGAAGTTGCGCTCTTTTGCATTTTTGTCTGCCTGTCTTTTCATTTTAGCTTGCGACACTTTCAAGTGTTCCTTGGCTACCTCACAAGCCTTTGAGAGCCTCTCTCGAAACTTTGACACATAGTCAAGAAGGTTTACCTCGTCATTCTGACCCATGAACTTTTCTTTGATCAGCTTAAGGGGACCCCTAACCTCGTGACCATAGACCAGCTCAAATGGACTGAAGCCTGTCGACTCATTCGGGGAATCCCTGGTCGCGAACAGCAAGAATGGGATACCTTTATCCCAGTCATCAGGATACTCTTCACAATATGCCCTAAGCATGGTCTTCAGGGTCTGGTGATAGCGCTCTAATGCACCTTGGGACTGTGGATGATAAGCGGATGACTTGATCTGCTTTATCCCTAACTCATGCATCACTTGCTGAAACACTCCTGACATGAAATTCGATCCTTGGTCTGACTGAATTTCCTTGGGCAAACCATACCTAGTGAAAAACTGCACTAGCGCCTGTACTACTGTCTTTGCAGTGATACTTCTCAACGGTATTGCCTCTGGAAAACGTGTAGACAAATCCATAATCGTAAGAAGATACTTGTGACCCGACCTAGTTCTGGGTAAGGGTCCAACACAGTCAACAAGAACCCTAGTAAAAGGTTCATCAAATGCAGGTATCGGTATCAAGGGAGCAGGCTTGATAGAAGGCTGTGCCTTCCCAACCACCTGACATGTATGACATGTCTTACAGAACTGCACAACATCCTTGTGCATCTTCGGCCAATAGAAATGCCTCATGACCCTATCTTCTGTCTTCCGAATACCTAAATGACCTGCCATAGGCAACTCGTGAGCCATCCTCAGAATCTCTGTGCGGTAACAGGGAGGAACAACAACTTGGTGAACTACACACCACTCTTCATCAGCTGGTCTCCGGGGAGGTCTCCACTTCCTCATCAATATGTCACCTTTGACATAATAGCACTCAGGAACCTTATCAGCCTCAGCCTCAGAACATGCCTTCTGTGACAAGCCTCTCAATTCTGGGTCCGCCTGTTGTGCCTGTACAAGGGAAGATTTGCTAAACAACCCATCATTGTCTGCAACAGAGCCTTCAACATTATCCCCATCCAAATCCTTGAAAAAGGTTTCAGCTAACCAGACATCAGTACTCTCCTCCACATCAATAGAATCCGCATCTTCCTGTTCAGCCTTACGAGCCTGAGACCTCGTGACAACACAATCCGGGAAAATTCCAGGAAAATCCTCCTGCAACTGTTCAGTTTCAGCTACCTCAACCGGCTTCTCTGAAACCACTGGAGATGCAACAACTTTCTCTCCAGCCAAGTCGTTACCCAACAAAAAGTCAACCCCGTCCACGGGTAATTCCGGTACGACACCAACAGTTACAGGACCACTAATTAGGTCACACTTTAAGTCGACCTTATGCAAAGGAACCGACACATAATCCGGACCAATGCCTCGAACCAAAACTTTGGCATTCTCTGAACTCTCTGGTGGGAGAGTTAAATGCCCTGACATCATCAGGGACTGAGCAGCCCCTGTATCTCGAAGGATAACCACTGGCTTACCTACAGCACCAGTCGAACAGGGGGATACCTCACCATCATGCAAAAAGCTTCTAAAGCTCTCATCAACCTTCTTGACCTTATCGGCAAATACTAGAGAAACACTCTCAACATCTTGGACTGATTCCAACTGGACGGACTCCTTGGGTGGAATACTTGATTGCTTGACTAAGCCCACATCTTTCTTATTTTTGGTTGGTTTCCCAATCAATTCCCAACAGGACTTTTTCAAATGTCCTGGCTTATTACAATGAAAGCAGACTTTGGAACTTTGACCAGCAGATCTTTCACTTGATTTCGCGCCTCTATCTGCCTGAGACTTGTCAGTGTCATTCTCCTTGCTAGCAGTTTTTCCCTCACCAAATTTCTTGTGGGATTCAAATGCCCCTTTTCCCTTCTTATTCTGAAAGTTTTTGAAAGGAAGCCTATCCCCACTACCTCTGTGTGTGACCTCAAATTCATCAGCTACCACAGCTGCCTTACTCAATTGAGTAATTCTTTGGTCATCTAGGTGAGACTTAACGCCAAAAGGAACACCTTTTTGAATTCCTCTAGGAGGACAACTTCTCTCAGTTGGGCAAAATCTTCGTCAACTTTCAGTGATCTGTACCACTTGTCAAACATCATTTCTTGTTCCCTAGCAAACTCAACATAGGTCTGGCCTGATTGTCGTTGCATATTCCTAAATTTGCGTCTGTATGCTTCGGGGACCAACTCATATGCATTAAGAATAGTATTCTTCACTGTAGCATAGTCACATGATTGTTCTTCAGAGAGAGACGAGTAGACTTTTGCAGCCTTTCCCACAAAAACGCTTTGAAGAAGCAGAGTCCAGTATTTCTGAGGCCATTCCAACCTCTTGGCCACTTTTTCAAATGATACAAAATATGCATCAACTCCCTCTTCATCAAATTTTGGCACAAGGCGAATGTTCTTCGCTACGTCAAAACCTTGGGGAGATTTCTCTTTGGTAGAGTTAGTATTTGCATGTGCTAACTCCATCTCTCTCAATTTCAACTGGTACTCCCTTTCTTCTCTTTCTCTTTCCATTTCTCTTTGTTTTTGTTTTTCTTCCATTTCTCTTTGTTTTTGTTTTTCTTCAAATTCTAATTTCATTCTCTCCTTTTCCATCTCAAGTTTTGCTAATTGGAGTTGAACATCACTTGAAACATTAGAAGGAACCTCACTTTCTTTACTGAGCTTCATGTGACTAGCTAGCAGATCAATAATCTCTGCCTTCTTTAACCCAGGGGTAAGAACTACTCCCAAATGCTGACAAACAGCTCTCAAGTCATCTTTTCTGAGTGACTTCAACTGACCAAGGGACAAATCTGTCCTCTTAACAAACACTTCAACATCTATTGTAGTCATGATGAAGCATGTAACAAACAATTACAGAATTTAAAATCTTATCTGCAATATGTATTCTAGAAGTTTCCAGAGATTTCCAAAATTTCTCTCTAAATTTTGTTGTTTTTGACTTGTTATATTTGGCTACGTTTCCCGGACAAGCCCCCAGTTTGTTATGATCCAAAATCCACAAAAGATAAGAATCAAACAAAAGATATTAACTTTAGATGATGTATGGTTTAATTTAAATATTTACCAACATCAGATATAACAGAATTACAGATTCTAGGTACAAATACACTACATGTACTTAAACTGGTAAAGACTTACAATTTCTCAGCTGGGAAATTCCTATTAGTCCAGAATGTTCTTGAAGGGTAGAGTAAGTTGGCTGCTAATCCACAAATATTGAATCCAAACGGTATGTTGTCCAACTGGCAAAAGAAGATTCCAGATCCAGCCGAAGAATGTCCAAAATAATTCAGGAGGTCATCGATGTCGATAATGATGTCGATGACGATGTCCAAGACGATGGCAATCACAATGTCGATAACAGTGTCAACTGCAATCTCGATAATCAATGTCAATGACGATGTTGACCACAATGTCAATAACGATGTCGAACACGACGTCAAATATGTCAAGGATGATGTCCAAGATGAAGTCCAAGATGAGGTCCAAGATGATCTCCACAGGTTGATATCAATATCAGATGGTGTTAACTGAGAACTTATGCAATATATGCTCCACGATGTATTCAGGGTATAAATTCTGAAATTTCTGTGCAAGCTCCCAGCTTATATACAATCTCAACACTTAATTAGAATTTTCTACATTCTACTACAATATTCATGAAGATGTGGAACTCTCTTGTAAGTTCTATATAGTTCTAGTTGTAACAAACAAAGAAAGGGGATTCCCCTTTTCTATAAATAGACTCATTGCAATGTTACACTCTTACTAAAAGGTTCATGTAAAGGTCAGGATACATGTAATCAACACATTCCAACATGTACATTATACATTGCAATTATCTTATAGTACATCACACACAATGATCTAGAATGTTCTTCCTCTACTGGATGTGCATTATGATTCTTTCACTGCTACACAGCACATTCACTTTTCACATATAAATAATAATTTCTCTTCTGGAAATTTCTATGTTCATAAAATCATACATAACTGGAAAAATAATTCCCTTCCAGAAGATTCCTTAATTATATCACAAAGAGCTGATTCATTTGGTCGCTCTTTGTTGTATTTTTGAAGATGAACTTGTCTTTCTTTGAAAAGAAAAGGGCAAATAAACGAATAAACTAAATTCACGCTCAGTGGTGTAGCGTGAGCCTATCCGCAGAGGGGGCACTGGATCGATTTTTTTTCAAATTCAAATTCGTGTTTATTTCATTTCCAACAGAAAAAAAAAGACAAAAGACAGGTATTACAGAAAATGTGAAAAAATATATGTATATATATTCATTTTTTCTTGATAAATGTACAAGTACACTGTACATATAAATAAATTATTATAATGAATTATTTAAAAAAATTGGGGGCGGTCTTACTCTGAAAATGACATGTAAATTTACAAGGCTATATACTAAGGGGGAAGGGTGCAGGAAATGGTCCCCTTCTCACTTTCTCTCGATATTTTGTCCTCCTTCTTTTTAATATGAGGAGGGGGGAGGCATGTACCCTCCGTTCCCCCTGTATCTACGCCACTGCATCTATGCTGTAGTTTTGCAGGTTGCATATTTTGGACCTCCAAAAACGTTTCTTTGATTTTATTTTATAATTTAGTGTAGGCTAGGCCTATGCCAATTTATTCGAGTTGAACCTACTGTTGAAAACCGTCAATGGTGTTATACAATGTTATGTCTGATGACGCAAAATGCTGTAACAGGTTTTACTGTCGCATGTATGACGCATGTATTGAAGTTAATGGGGTGAAATCAATGGGAATGGATAATTTAAATTTATTTAAGTTGAGCTGCGGAGCATATATTATTTTCGGCTGAATGAACTGATTTTCTGGCACTGATGTTAATAAGATGGATTGTTATAAGCAATTGCCTTTACTTTATTATAGGATCTGCTAAAAATTTCTGCGTTCATGGTTCCCGTGCATTCCGTGCATTCATGCGTTCATGGTATTTTGGGATCTATTTCTTGTACCTAATACTGTAGTCTGGGAGCCTGTCCCGAAAAAGTCACCCCATTTTACATATGAGATTATTTTGTCCCCTTATATCCATGTCATTCACAAAAAGCTTGTCAGCTCGAATTAAACCGCCGGGTTTGGCCCCCAGAGACCCCCAGAAAGCCCCAAGTCGGGTCGATTTCAACCCAAAATTATAACATAATTATGCGTCAAACTTTATCATCAGGATGGTGTATACAGTGCGTCCGAGAAAGAATGAAACCCTAAAACAAAGGCTTTTTGTGACCACACCGTGTGCTCTATGACAATAACTATCTATTTTCCATAAACTAGAAGTATTATGCTTTTAAATGATACCTTGATAGCATCCATCCGTCATGCTTTACCGAGCAGCAGCATTTTGAAAATGATATTTAAAAACTCAATTGTGCCGGATTTGGGTAAAACCGTGAAAACGTTAGTACGGTATTGCATGCGAAAAATACTGAGGGAAATACCAGCGTTAAGAGATAATAATTATTATGATATGTGAAATTCCCTTGTTTCACGGCATACATTCAATTAGAAATTCATAAAACATTGGTAAATACCAATTTCCAGTGGCGGCAGGGGCATACGCCCCCAAATATCCAATATCGATACATATCTTTTAAAATATGATAAAGTGCCCTTCCTGTGATGGAAAAGGTGCCCTTCTGAGGTGGGAAATTGCCATAATCTTGATATTTTTTTCTCTATTATGTGCCCTTTCTACCTTGTATTCCCAAGTGATGACAACGGAAAGTGTAGATTACATTACTTTTAAGAAAAAATTCACCTTTCTGTCCGCTTTCTGCTGCTGCTCGGTATAGAGCATGTACGGATTGATGCCATCAATGTATCATTTAAAAACATAATACTTCTAATTTATGGGAGAAATATTTTGTCCAAGAGCACATATTATGTCGTCCATGATCGCATAGCGATGATGACCACTCTAGATGATAATCCTTCAAAGAATATAGCCTAGTTAGGTAAGTTGCTACGAAGATGGCTGTAAAGGCCAATCTGAGCCCTGAATTTCACGCTGGCAATAGGGGCAGGGGACGGATGCAGCTTGGAGGTTTAAGGCTTTCACCTTCGTTGCCTGCATTTTGCGCTGCGCAGCTTCAGTACGATTTCTTTCATGGGTCTGAGCCCCAAGATGGAGACGAGAACATCATGCACACTTAGTCCTGTCTTGGGAAAAGTTGTGACCACAAAGAGCGTGTGTGTGTGTGTGTGTGTAATTGGGTTTTTACAGACGTGTATCAATCAGATATGATTATTTACGTCTGGGACCGACCTTTAACGTCACCATCCGAAAGACGTGACTCAGTCTCGAACCTGGGTCCGCTGAATCAGTTTATAACTTCCACTGGTAGCTGGATTACAGGCGCACGCCACAACGCCCAGTTGTAGTCACAATAGTGTAGTCACAATATAATTTTTCGGGTTTGTTTTTTCTGGGACGCTTGTACATTACCAAAACACAAAAACTGACAAAATTTTCCGTCGTGATGGGTTGTCAGACCGCCCCTAAAAAGTGGGGACAAATCCCATTAACAGAAGGAAGAGGTATGGATGTACATTACAAAAATATAAAAGGTGGCAAAAATTTCAACTGGAGGAAAAACCCACCAAAGTGCCCCCAAAACCAAGCTTTGCTGCCCAATATGCTCTGGATGTAGAGGGGGAAAAATCCTCTTTTTGGCATTATAACCTTAATAGCTCCAATGTATGTAATTCAGTTCAGGTCGAATTAACCAAGTACAATCTTGAGTATCTTTTGTAACTTTCTTGGGGTGCAATTGGTGTCAAATCATCATTTCAAATAAGTTACTGCCAACATGGTTACTGCTATGCTTAAAAAAAATTACCATTCATGTGCTAATTATACAAATACCTTGCCAGCTCCCTATATGCCTTGTCAAACAGGCGCAGATGGACAATGTGTGTGTTTACATAATCCTGGCAATATCATTTGACTACTTTTGAGAAAGCAATACATTTTCACAATTTAATAACTTATTATTGAAATGATCATTTGACACCAATTTGCACCCCAAGAAAGTTACAATACTCCAGATTGTACTTTGTAAATTTGACCTGAATTGAATTACACACATTGGAGGTATTAAGGTTATAATGCCAAATAAGAGGTTTCCGTACATCCAGAGGATTTTGGGGTTTAGGGGCACTTTGGTCAGTTTGGTGGGTTTTTTCAGAGGCGTGTTACACCCCCTTCCCGATGGAAATGTTTTGTCACTTTTTATATTTTTGTAATATACACCCATACCTCTTCCTTCTGACAAAATTTGGTCGATTGGCCTTTAGGGGGAAAATTTCCCCAATTTTTAGGAGCGGTCTGACAACCCATCCTGACGGAAAATTTTGTCAGTTTTTGTGTTTTGGTAAAGTAGTCATACACCTTCCTTCTGAAGTTTGGCGCATATGTTAGATGGGTTGAAATCGACCCGAATTTTGGGGCCCTTTTTTTTTGGGGGGGGGGGGGAGGCTCTGTCCTACAAAACCCGGAGGCTTTGTTCGAGCTGATAAGCTTTTTGTGAATGACATGGATGGTAGGGGTCAAATCTCATAATGTAAAATGGAGTGACTATTTCGGGACAGGCTCCTGGCCATGGCCTATGATCTCACCTTATCTTGTTGTCATTCAACATATATGTGCTAGTGCCATAAACTTGAAGTCTAAGTTTACTTCAACTTCAGTGCATTGACAAGTTCCATTAACTGTGCAAGTGTCATGTCAGATACATCGGGCCGCGGAACCGGGGGGGGGGGGGGGAGCTCGGGGCTGCAGCCCCCACTCTTTTGAGTAGACACATCAATCTCGGGAAAAGGGTTCGAAAATTGTCATTATTGAGTGAAATCAGATCAGCCCCCTACTTTCAACAAGACTCCACCGCTCCTGAGATATTTGTTCATTATGCCGCAAATAGCAGCCCCGCTCATGCTCTATATCTCCGATGTCGCAGTTTGTAGTGCTCTGGGCAAACCAAAGCTTGATCTGATCTGAGCAGGGCGCGCGGGGTAGATCTAGAGCGAATTAGCGATCTGATGCGATCGACGACGATGAGACGGGATCATGGTCGGGATGGACGTCGAAATCTTCCGGGTAGCGTTATGTCGCCCTCTGTCGACTGTAGTTTGTATTAATTAATGCAACAAACTGAACGCCATATTGGAGAGTAGAATCTGGATGGAACAACCGACCTTGTTCTTATAATTTAATGCCTGTGAGAATATAATATCACCTGGAATATGGCAGGAACGGGTGCAAATAGTGTTCCTCTTGGAGCTTTGCACCCAGTATTTAGTGGAGGTGGAAAGTCATCTGGAAATGATTCGATGTTGAACGCAGCTCGTGAAGCAGCTGCGAGAGTAACGGCGAACATACTGAAACGGGATCACGCAGGAATGGCCGCCCGCCCACCCCAGGCCCAAAGCTCTGGCGCTGGCGGACCTGCCGGCGTTTCAGCAGCCCACCACCCTCTGACAATGCCCGGCCAGCGACCAATGATTGAACGTAAGATTACTTTCTGTATGTCACACACTGTATTGAACTATTGGCCAAAGTCGTTAGTATGCCCAGCCAGCATTAAATCCGCCTGAACAAGTGAATAATTAGTCAAGTTTCTTGGTGTAGCGGCGAGTTAATGATTGTGCTTATATTTAATTTGAATATGTACATCCCTGTATAATTGGTATACCCTAAGCTGTGAATAGCTCGGTCCACTATTGGAAACCATGTATATTCATGTATATGTATACAAGGTGGCATGTGCTATACACAGCTTCAATGAAGTCACTGGAGTGTGATCTAATACATGCTGACAAAAGGTGCGCTAGGCATAACGTTGTAATGCTTTCTTAAAGCACAGTGTATAGCTGTATGAGAGGTCCCACACATTTACAGTTGACCGCCTATACTTTGGAGGAATGTTGATTCCTTCTATATGTGTGCTTAAGACAGAGCCGTAAGGAATGGCTGCTGAAGTTGTCAGCATAATTGTTGTAAAAGTTTGGTGAACAGGATGCCGAACAGTTGTGAACCGTGTGCAGACACGCACTCACGAGCATGAGACAAGATACTGATCATCGTCCAAGTGAATTTGTGTCTCGTTTCCATGGGTGCGAACCACGTGTTCATGACGTTTTTATCCAAATGTAGAAAGTCAAAGCTACATTTCAAGTTCACAACTTGGGATTTGAGTTCACAACGGACATTTCAGCTGACGCGGTTGTAAGCATCGTTTTGAGGGACTTCAGGCTGCAGAGATGTCACAACAAGGTGCTTCTGCGAAGGAAGGTCTACCAGCTGGGGGAGTCCAGGCCCCAGAGCGTAAGGTCCAACACCCGAAGGAGAACATCAAGGCTTCGGACGAGAAGGCCCGTATGGCGGATGAAAACGGCGATGACACGGTTTCGATAGCGACATCGGTTTCATCTGCGTTAGGGAGCGCTACTCGTCTGCAGGAAGTGAAAATTAAACTGGAACTCGCCAAGGCGAAACGGGAACAGTTAAAACGGGTGAACGAACTAAAGCAACAGGAATGGAGTGTTCAAAGGAAGTTAGCAAATTTAGAAATTGACAATGAAATTGAGAACGCTCAGATTGAAGCATCCCTGTTACTAGAGCAGGTAGATCAACAGGTTTCTGGTGTAGGGTTACCCAATACAGATTTGAAGGTTAATGTATGTGGTAACAATTCACTTGTTGGTAATGATACTTCGTTGAATGATAATCATGATAATGTCCCAATTTCACATGTTGGTAAGGATATTTCATTGAATGATAATCATGATAGTGTCCCAATTTCACATGTTGGTAAGGCCATTTTGTCGAATGATAATGTTCATGATAATGTACCAAAGGTAAAAGAATCCCAATTGTCTGATGCAAATGTTAATGACCTAACATCTTCCCCCTCACAGCAATTGAGTCATTCTTGGACACAACAGCTACCCCAGTATCACACTGCACAAACATATGGTATTAGTAACGCACCATTATCTGAACCACCGTATGGGAACCATCCATGGATCTGGCAGACGCCGCAGCCTCAGGTGCGTCCGACATATCAACTTGATCCTCACGTGCCACCTTACATCCCGCAGCACTTCGTTAACGCTAGTAACCATGCCTCGCTTCCACGTGGTCACGGTCACGGATCTGATATGGATGGACTTGCTCAAATTGTACAAGCGATCAATCTGGCAGTAAACCTACCTAAGCCAGATCTCGCCTTTTTTGATGGCACTCCTGTTGAGTATCGTAGCTTCATCAACGCATTTGAAGTTAACATTGAAGCCAAAGTAGGTGATGACAGAACAAGGCTTACTTACCTAATCCAGTATTGTAAGGGCAAAGCACGTAGCAGCATCGAGAACTGTGTCCTGATGGAAGCTACCCAGGGCTATGTAGAGGCAAAACGGATCCTGCAGGAACAATTCGGTCAACCCCATATCGTCGCCAGCGCTCATATCGGCAAAGTAATCAAACGACATCAACTTAAACCAAACGACAGTGCCGGATTGTGGGATCTTGCTCGGGACATGCAAAGATGCCAGATGGTACTGGCTCAGATGGGGTATATGGCGGACCTGAACAGTTCACAAACTTTGCTGTCCACCCAACGTCTTCTACCCTTGCACCTCCAAAGTGAATGGGCCAAGAGAGCGCACTCGATGATGATAAGAGGTGTTGTGCCAAACTTTGAGATGATGACAAGGTTCGTTGAGGAGGCAGCACAGTTAGCATGCAATATCTTCGGTATGAACATTGGCAACACATCCAGGGCTGATGGTGCGAAGCCCAAACCAGGGTCAAGGAAATTTAGCTTCTCTACCCATGCTAATGTGGACCAGGGGAAGAAATGTCCCTGCTGCCAAGGAACCCATCGACTGAGGATGTGTGGCGCCTTCAAGTTGAAGTCAGTGGATGAAAGAAGAGATTTTGCTAGAAGGACAAAACTTTGCTTTAATTGCCTTGGTCATTTGCATTTTGCAGCTGGTTGTCTTAGCAAACCTCAATGTGATGTGACTGGATGCGGGAGGAGACATGACCCATTGCTTCACTCTGATGACTGGGAAAAGAAGAATTCTGATACACGTAAACGGAGCAAGGGGAAGAATGATGGGATTCGCAAGCCTAAAGATGTTGCGGAACCAGCAGTGTCTATCCCACAAGCTCAAAGCAGTAAAGACCGAGATCAATCTGCACAGGCGTTCAGTGCCAACATTTCAAGAGGAAAGGTACGTCTGAGAGTAATCCCGGTAACAGTACAAGGAAATGGCCGTTGGCTGCAAACATGGGCTTTGTTGGACCAGGGCAGCGATGTCTCACTTTGTACACAGACCCTGGTCAATGAACTCGGCCTTGCTGGCATCAAGACAACATTCCAGTTAACTACAGTGGACCAGCCGGGAAGCCATAAACAAGGAATGGAAGTTTCTCTTTCTGTTAAGGGGGTTCACGAAGATGAGGTGTTAAAGCTTCCTCATGTCTGGACCATTAACACCCTTCCAGTGTCAACTGAGTGTTTCCCAGAGCAAGGGGATCTGAAAGAATGGCCACACCTGGACGGGGTCATACTCCATGCAATTGATGAAACAGAAGTGCATCTGTTGATAGGAGGTGACACTCCGGAAGCTTTCTGGATGTTGGAGCAAAGGGTAGGCAATCCAAAGGAACCCTACGCAATCCGAACCCCGCTAGGATGGACGCTGTTAGGCCCCACATCATCCAAGCGCAGGTATCCGTCCGCTAGTATCAACTTCGCTAGGCTCGACAGAGATCCTCTTCAAGCCCAGTTGGAACAGTTTTGGGAGCTAGACTTTGGAGGCTATCTCCAGGAGGAGAAGGCAGGCAAGTCAATCGAGGACCAGAGAGCCTTGAAGATGATGGAGAATACTTCAAGGAAAGTTGGTAACCATCATGAAGTTGGCCTACCGTGGCGATGCTGGCCACCTGAGCTTCCGTTCAATCGTTACCTTGCAGAAGTCAGGCTGAGGTATCTAAAAAGCAAGTTGAAGAAGGACGATGTGCTCCGCGAAAAATATTCAACGACCATAAGCGAGTATATATCGAATGGGTACGCAGAAGAGGTGCCAAAGACTTCTGGCCATGGATTGACAAGTTTGGACGTTGCAGAACAGACATTTAAGGATCCCATAGAAGCAAAGTGGTACCTCCCTCATCATGCGGTTGTGCATCCTCACAAGCCAGAAAAGGTGAGAGTGGTCTTCGATTGTGCAGCTCGCTATCGGGGAACGGCACTCAACGATCAACTCCTTCAAGGGCCAGATCTGACCAACAATCTGACCGGTGTTCTCACAAGGTTTCGGCAGGAACGAATTGCCTTTGTTGCGGATGTCCAGGGGATGTTTCATCAGGTCAAGGTTCCAGTCCAGGACAGAGATGCGATGAGATTCCTCTGGTGGAAGAATAGTGATTTAACAAGGGAGCCTACAGAATATCGCATGACAGTCCATCTCTTTGGTGCGACCTCATCGCCAAGTTGTGCAGGGTTCGCGCTTAGAAAGACAGCCAAGGATGCCCATGGACAATTCAACAAGGAAGTTATTGACACGGTCCTCAATAATTTCTACGTCGATGACTGTCTGAAGTCTATGAAATCGAAAGAAGATGCAAAGTGTCTGGCGAAGGATCTAAGGTGTCTTCTTGCACAAGGAGGGTTCAGACTCACGAAATGGCTCTGTAATGATCTTGATGTCCTTGCTTCAATACCTGAAACGGAGAGAGCTGATTCGGTGCTGAACCTTGACCTTGAGGATTTGCCCGTTCAACGGACATTAGGAATCCTGTGGGACATGAAGGCGGATTCGTTTGGCTTCAAGGTGCATGTCCGGGAAACACCATTCACCAGACGAGGCATATTATCGGTAGCGAGTTCTCTGTACGATCCCTTAGGTTTCGTAGCTCCATTTGTTCTCCATGCCAAAGTGCTTCTGCAGCGACTTTGTAGGCGTAAACTGGGATGGGATGACCCCATCAGCGAAGAGGAGAAGCAGGAGTGGAAAAGATGGATACAAGACCTACCAATCCTCACTGACCTGGAGATTGAACGATGCTTCAAACCAGATGGATTTCGGGAGGTAGAGACGGCGACACTGCACCACTTTTGTGATGCATCAGAGACGAGCTATGCAACAGTGTCTTATTTACGGCTGACAGACAAAACGGGAAGGATTCATTGTGCCTTTGTCTTGGGGAAGTCGAGACTGGCACCATTGAAGGTCGTGTCAATACCTCGTCTCGAGTTGATGGCAGCCGTGCTTGCTGTGACCGTCGACCAGTTTTTGAAGGCGGAACTCGGAATTCAAGTCGATGACATCACCTTCTGGACAGACTCCACCTCTGTTCTACATTATATTCGTAGTGAGTCTAAGAGGTTCAAGACATTCGTCGCAAACCGTATAGCCAAGATCCACGGTGCCTCTACACCATCACAGTGGAGACACGTGGATACCAAGTCAAATCCTGCTGACGATGGATCACGTGGTCTGAGGGCTTCTGAGATGATTGCCAAGCGACGCTGGTTGAGTGGACCCGAGTTCCTCTGGAAGGAATATGGCTGGCCTGTGATGCCAGATGCAGTTGAGCCATCCATCGATGACCCAGAGGTCATAAAGACTGTACCTGTGTATGCGACAATGATGCGGGCAGGAGTGGGAGACCTACTGAAGAGGTACTCTTCATGGAACAAGTTGAAGAGATCTGCTGCCTGGCTACTGCGGTACAAGAAAGTCCTCCAAGCAAAGGCAAATGGGGAAGTGCCTGACTCCCTCAAGGAGATTGTCCTGTCTTCAATTGAACTGGAGGAAGCAGAGAGATCGGTAATCCGGTTCGTTCAACGTGACGAGTTCAAGGATGTTTTGGACGGAAAAATGGCACAAAATGTCCCTATGTCAAAATTGAATCCTATTGTTGTTGACGGTATTGTTCGTGTTGGTGGCCGGCTGCAAAATTCCCAGATGGATGACGAGACCAAGCACCCAATAGTATTGCCTTCACATCATCACGTGACAAGACTATTGATCGAGCACCATCACCACCTGGTTGGCCATTCGGGGGCCGGTATGACGTGGACATCCGTAAGAAGGAAGTACTGGGTGTTGAAAGGAGGCGCAACTGTACGGAGGGTGATCGGGAAATGCTTCCTATGTAAACGGAGGAATGCGAAGAGGATGAACCAGTTTATGGCAGAACTCCCAGCGAGCAGAGTGACACCAGATAAGCCCCCGTTTGCATACACTGGTGTTGATTATTTTGGTCCCTTCACGGTGAAGCAGGGACGGAGTGCAATCAAACGCTACGGATGCCTCTTCACCTGCCTCAACAGCAGAGCTGTTCACCTCGAAATCTCCAACACACTTGAGACGGACTCGTTCATCAACGCGCTGCGTCGTTTCATTGCTAGGCGAGGGAAACCAGTAAAAATATATAGCGACAATGGAACGAACTTTAAAGGGGCAGATAGGGAACTTCGAGAGAATCTTGCAAGTCTGGACCAAAGGCGTGTCGTCGGTTACCTAGGGGACCAAGAGATAGGATGGGAGTTCAACCCTCCAGGGGCAAGTCATATGGGCGGCGTTTGGGAGAGGATGGTGAGATCAGTAAAGAAAATTCTGACAAGCCTACTCGGCCAGCAAGTGGTATGTGATGAGGTGCTTTCTACCTTCATGATCGAGGTGGAAGCAATATTGAATGCACGCCCGCTAACTCAATTGAGTCTTGATCCCAATGATGATGAGCCTTTGACACCGAATCATCTTCTGCTCTTAAAGGGATGTCCAAGTCTACCACCTGGCGTGTTCCACAAGAATGACAACTACGGAAGACGTAGATGGAGGCAAGTACAATATCTTGCGTCTGTTTTCTGGCGGCGATGGAAAACAGAGTATCTGCCTTTGCTACAAGAGAGGCAAAAATGGCTGTCTCCGCGAAGGAATCTTGCTGTCAATGACCTAGTTCTTGTAGCCGACGAAAGTGCCCCTAGAGGCAAGTGGCCACTGGGTAAAGTAGTTGAGGTGTACCCAGGGAAGGACGGATTTGTTCGTCAAGCAGAGGTCAAGGTTGGAAGTAGGTTTTTTAAGAGACCAATCTCCAAGCTCTGCATGCTGGAGGCCGTTGGTGACAAGTAAATCAATGGCAATGTTAGTAGTTCTGTTGAACGTCGATTTAGAGTGCCATTGGGAAGTGGAATAGTTTAAATATTTGTTATTTGTGTGTGTTTGTGCATGACTTACGCACTGAAAAATGGTCAAAGAATGCCGCATTAAGTTAAAGAAGAAATGACCTTCCTGTAATCGGGTCATTTGGGGGCCGGAATGTAGCGGCGAGTTAATGATTGTGCTTATATTTAATTTGAATATGTACATCCCTGTATAATTGGTATACCCTAAGCTGTGAATAGCTCGGTCCACTATTGGAAACCATGTATATTCATGTATATGTATACAAGGTGGCATGTGCTATACACAGCTTCAATGAAGTCACTGGAGTGTGATCTAATACATGCTGACAAAAGGTGCGCTAGGCATAACGTTGTAATGCTTTCTTAAAGCACAGTGTATAGCTGTATGAGAGGTCCCACACATTTACAGTTGACCGCCTATACTTTGGAGGAATGTTGATTCCTTCTATATGTGTGCTTAAGACAGAGCCGTAAGGAATGGCTGCTGAAGTTGTCAGCATAATTGTTGTAAAAGTTTGGTGAACAGGATGCCGAACAGTTGTGAACCGTGTGCAGACACGCACTCACGAGCATGAGACAAGATACTGATCATCGTCCAAGTGAATTTGTGTCTCGTTTCCATGGGTGCGAACCACGTGTTCATGACGTTTTTATCCAAATGTAGAAAGTCAAAGCTACACTTGGACTTGGATTTCATTGTTGAAATTCAGTTATTTATAATTATAAATAACGGCATGAACGGAATAAACGCTATCGTTATCAATTCATAACTGAAAAAAATTATCAGCAAGAAAGAGCGGGATTTGAACCCGGGACCTTAAACGCGAGTGCAGTCTGGCAGTGTACTGTGTAGAAAGAGAATACTCTGACAGTCTGACCAGATGCCTTTACCACTAGACCACGAGCAATTCTTGCTGCACTATATACCTCCGGCTCCGCTCCATACAAATCCTATCTATACCTCCGTTCTGCTGTTTTTTTGATATCCTAGGTAGGATTCTTGCCAATTGAATTTGAGGATTACTGGGCATATTAGCTATAATAGCCGAACTATTGACGACTGCCGTAATAGTACTAGTACTAGTAGTACTGTAGTAGTTAGACCGAAAGCTTCAGTCTCTGTTCGTCGGGTGTTCCACTGGACTACGTCTTGCTTCACTACACCTCCTTACATAGACTGAAGTTCGTCTCTCACTCTGTACCAGGGACTAAGGACGAATTTTCATTTTCCAATAAATACATTATTTTATTAAAATAAACAAATCAGAATGAGAACAACGGTAATATAATATGCTTGAATAAATTTCTTACCCCAAATTCCTCGTCTGGTACACGAATCTGATCATTTGAAGCATGGAAGTTGCACGTCAGTAGCCAGTCGCTGACAGCCTTCTTGGTTATAATCACATGACCCGGAAGTAGGCCGTGTATAGAGATTGTGTAGTAAAACGCAGCGAATACACAGTCAGTCAGTGCGAAGCTTGAGTTCAAACCAGAGTAAGTCCCAAATTTTGTTAATTATCTGTATTTTTATCGGGGTTTTTTGTGATGTATTGAAATATGAGAACCCTAGCACCATCTATGTGAAATTTTAGAGAAAGGGGATGGCTTATAGGGATGGAAAATCAGATCCCCCCTTTTGGGGGGATACGCTCATAGGCCATGTATTGTAAGATCCCCTTATCTACCGCGAAGGTTGGGTAGCCGTCTGTGTAGGAGGAGAAGGTAAAAATAAGAAAATGTTAAAGACTCCTCCGAAACAGACGGTTTTCAGCTGTCTATGTAGTAGTAGACTCTGAGCTCTGTCATGTCTGAACCTTTTCCCCTAAATAAAAAAACCTGAAAACAATGATGAATGAAATACATGTCTACTTTATGTAGATTTTTAACCTCTCATGCCTCTCGCTGTTATTTGTTAATTCTGTGCTGCACTAGCCTAGGCCGTCGTCATGACTTGTGCAATATGAAGAATGAAGATCCATCATAGTTAGAGTTAGACAAGACCTCAAATAATATTTGCGGGCTGGGCACTTGCACACGTTTAGGCCAGGCATCTTCACTTTTGAAGTGTTTATAGTTCATGTTATGTGGAAGATTATTATGTGTTGTTTTTCTCTGCAGCTCTGATGCAGTCATCTGCCAGTTGGCCCTTACAGCAGCAAGATAATTCCAAGTCACGTCGTAAGAGAAGCCGCTGGGGTGGGGAAGATACCAAGGCCGCCCCTGGTGTTGCTACAGTTATCCCCTCTGGCCTGTCCAAGGAGCAAGAGACCCAAGTCTTATGTAAGTTATCTCTCAATTTTTTCCTCTGCTTGCTTTAATGCCCATCCACATCTTCTTTCCCTCACCTTTATTGGAAATATTGCAGCTTTGTTTCCAAGTCCCAACCTTAGCAATAAATACCATTCCAAAGAGCAGGAATCTCTTATACTTCAAATATGAGTGTATGTGAGTCAGTGTTATTATACAATTAACGCATTTTCTTTTGATCTATCTTGATCAATTGTTTTACTTTTGACCTTTCATGTTTATATACATTACACATATACATGTACATGTATGTATTTTACCTACATGTATATATATATCTTCATCATTCTAGCTCATGAATTTTGCATGTGTGCTAATGCTCTTGAACTGAAGTTTGAAATTGTTTCTCTTCACTTAATCAGAGCTTTCATTTAGTTTAGCTTTTCAGCTGTGAAGCAGGAAAGATGCGCTTATTATGAGCTCATATTCATTTCCTTGCAGCATATTTTGTTGCTAAGGTTTACTTAATTGATAAAGAAATTTTTCTAGCACTCCTCCATTGTTGATGTCTTAAGCAAAATTAAGATACATGTACATGTTTCCTGCATAACCTACATGTAACTCAAGGTAAGAAGATTTAAGCTTTATGATGTTGTCAAAATCAATACAGACAATGTGACCATTATACATGTAGATGAAAGTACAGGGACGTTATTTATTTTATTTCTAGTCAGATTTTTCTGCGAGACCTTCAAGACATAGATTCATGTTTACAAATGTTTCTCATTTTTCATTATTTCCTTTTACTCTCTATGGTATTGATGTACAGTATTAAAAGAATATATCATAATCTATTTCCAACAATTCCATTTTGCAAGTAATACATATACTGTACTTGCAGGTAAAGCAAATTAACCTTAGCTGAATACTTATGGTATCCTTTTGGCTAATGATTTTGTGGATTTAATAATCATTGCTAACCTGGGGGTGTTTCATAAAGCTGTTTGTACACTTAGGCATGACTTTATGAATGACTTAAATTTAACAAGCCAAATGGGATGCTCAATCATTTTTAACTGCATCAACTAAAGTTGAACTGTGCAGATGTAGATGAACATTCTTATTATAACAGACATTTTTAATGCAAAGTATATTTTTTACCACAATTTAATTGAGGTTATTGGATATACAGTCACACTTTGTTAAAACATCAGGAAAAACTTTGGGCATCCTATCTGGCACTTCATATTCAAGTCATTTGTAAAGTCATGCATAACTTTACGAACAGCTTTATGAAATACCCCCTTGGCCCAATGTAGGATGTTATATTATTTTTCTCACTTTCTTGCATTTTCTTTTTTCCCTTCATTGTGCACTTTTGAATTGTACATGTACATGTATATTTTGATAGAAGGTACAATGAAAGTCAGTTATAATTATTCTCACCAACTTCATCTCGTTAAACCTTGGAAAAGTGTTTGTGATATTACATTGTCTTTATGAATATGCTAATTAGGATCAGAAGTATGTTATTCACAATTGCAATTGTTTGAAATTGTTCTTCATTTTTTAACCAGTTCAGTTAATACAAGTGCACTGTAAATTGCATTTGATTTTTGTACTGAAATTATGTCTGAATTCCTGAATTACTTGTCCATGGACATGAGGCAAGTTCTTTAAAATTTTATCTACCCAAATTAACTAAATTTTAACAAGAAATTGTGTTATTGTATACTCCTTCTTCTCTCTGAACACTTTTTCCCCACTCATGTGCAAGAACCTATCCACTATTTTGCATGAAAATACTCAGGTGTGCCAGTCTATTAGAAATGCATGTGTTACAGAAAAGGAACAAAGGAATCTCTATTGTTTAGAACTTAGAAAAAGAATGAATTAATTGGTGCCTGTATACACTTTTAAAAATCTACACCCAGTCTTGATGCACCTTTGCTATAGCAAAGGTGTGGCAGTTTACAGAAGGAGAAGTTTGGGCTCACTGCACAGTGCACACAGAGTGACTGACTGCCCAAGCTATTTGATTTGAAAGACATTAATATTCCATACAATGAACTCTCTTTGCTACATGTACTTGTAGATCAACTAACCAATGTACATTTCAAAAATAGGTCTTGGTATAACATTCTTGCACTGAGACATTTCATCTTATTCTTCCATGAAATTATAGAAAAGACATTTTGTTAAATAATTTTCAAGGTAATAGATTCCAGTTGCAAGCTTGGTACGCAGCTGGCAGGGGATTTACTTGTTTTTGTTTTCTTCATCAATTCATTGGAAAAATATACATCTTTATTCGCAACTAGATACTTTAGAAAGCCTTTAAATTTTACATAGATACCCTTACTGGTTCATGTACATGTATTTAATATCTATTTGATATTCCGATTTAAGTATTTGAAGAAAAACGTCCAGTTTGCCTTGTATGTTGCATAATGATCTGTGAACATGTATGACCCAATCTTTTGTCTCCTTTCTAACCACACTTTACCCACTACAGTACATCTGCAGATTGAAGAATTGAGCCGTAAACTGCGTACAGGAGAGCTGGGAGTGCCACCCAATGTTGAGGATAGGTTTGTCTTAGACTTCGTTAACCGTAACTTCATTTCTGGTTTTTATTTTCCTTCTTTTTTCTTTCATTCTAATGACTATTGTAAGAATCTTTTTGACTAGTTTTGGTCATTGAATCTGAATGATGTTGGTCTTGTGACTAGGCTAATTTTTCATACTCCCAATGCAAATTCCCATTTCGCCTCATATGGAATATTTGCTTTCTGGAAACTTATGTAAGCATTTTTCAGTATGGTAATGGGATTGTATGTTTGAACTTAATCTTGTGATTAATCTTGTGAACCCAGTTCACAAAAATGAGCTAATATTAATATGATCAGCGTTATGTAAATTCTGTCACAACAAATTTCTATAATAGTTACGCATAGGCAGTCGATGATCAGCGTCAAATGGGTAGAGATGATTGGAAGTAAAGGAACCTTGGACAGAATGGTTTATGGACTGGAAGAATCATCTATGGTTTACATTTTCTTGTTTTATACCAGAGGTTTTGTTAGTCTCAAAATCTTAAAATGGGTTTCCACAATGCTGCCCAAGTGTATTCACATACTTAAGTTTAGCCCCAAAATAGCAATATAATGAATGCACTAGGATGTTTTTGCCCAGTAAAATTCTGAAGGGGACAAGTAATCATTCAAGTAAGAAAACTCAGCTTTAAAATATGAATGTCCTCTTGTTAGAATGCATTGGGGGTCCGACGTAAGAGCACTTTAAAAAATCAACATCAATGAATTGTCAGAATCTTGTAATTTGTCAAGTAAAGTCAAAGAAATATGGTGAAAAGTTTTTGTCGCCTTTCCAAACTGAATGCGCCTCAAATAGCTCATGAACATTGAAGCAAAATGTGAAGAATTTTGAATTTGATGGATTTATAGAGAAATCTTAATCATTTGCTGAAATCTGGTATGCTATATTCTAGAGTCATTTAAAATGACCACTCTGATAAGTGTCCCTGTCAGCTCCCAAGCTTCTTCATTTTGGATATGGCTTTGGGAAAGTCATCCATTTTAACAAGAGGAAATCTATATTTTGAAGGTCATTGCTTTATTAAGATTTTTTTGGAGGGAAGGGGGCATGATCCCTCTCTCAAATGTATTAAATACTGATTTAGTTGATGAATTTTGTTTGAAATCTAACCGGAAAATTTGGTTCTAGAATGCCTGAGGAGATTTTCTCCCATACATGCTTTGAAGACCATTACACGTAGGTGTTTGAACAGGTACCAAATTTGCTTGAAGACTTTAAATGAAATGGATCAAATAATATTTTTTTTCCTCTGCTTGATGGTAATGTGAAAAAGTAATTTTTCTTAAATTGCGTAGTACATCTGGAGAGCAAAAGAATAAAAACTAGCAAAGTATTATGCACAACTGTTTATTTTATAAAGTATACATACAAGTAGGTTAATAAAGGCATGACCGAGCACCAGTGACGTGCAGTTGCAATAATTAAAAATGACAACAAGATGCTATTGTGATTCTCATTGTACAGTACATAAAATATACCGGTATTTAAAATGACCACTTTTTGCAATATTCATGTAGCTGTACAACTGTCATATTTGAGTGGTATGAAAGATTGAATTAATGTTGTTTCTGAGAAAGGTGATACACATGTGAAAGTATTTTTAACAAGATTTCTATTAAGAATGTTATTTTAGTCAAGATTGATGTCTTGATAGCAGCAATGTACAATGAATACATGTATCTTTAAAATACTGAATGTAATTTTCCATTTGAGTTTTGCTTTGTTCCTGATCATTTGCCAAACCCTGAGTATCAGATTTGTTGGCCCCTACCGTGTGGGCTTAAGTTTTTAGAGGATATTATTTTCTCGAAATGTTGTTTTTTCACAAAAAAATGATCTGGCAGTGCATAAACATTTATTGTAAGTAGCCTGGGTAGATTATCGCGATGCCCTGCATCTCTGTCATCTGTAAAAACATCAGTACACAAAAATATTGGCTTGTACGGTATAACTTGTTCCAACTTTGCCCAAGATTGTACTACATGTGCCCTTGCTATCAAGACATCATTTATTGAATGCATGCTACATGTACATCACTTTAACTATGCTTTTGTTTGGCAGAAATTGACAGGTTATGTTTAGGAAAAGTAACTCTTCTCATTGTCTCTCTCTCTCCAAATCGCATAAATCTTAACAATCTTCTCCCCATTTTTTCACACCTGATTAAATCCTAACCAAAATTCTCTCCAAACATTTTACAAGTTTGCATTGATTTAAAACCAGAATGCAAGCTATTGCTAACTTTTCCATCCAAAGAGTACATGTTTTATCTTTTTGCTCACAAAATGTTTTGCACACTCTGATGTGTTTATGCCTAATGTTATTTTAACATGAGAGCAATGATTTCGTAGCTAGCCATCACAACAGGTGAATTCCACTAGGGCCAGGCCAGAAAGATGACCTCGCCAGTTTGCAGCCTGCAGGCTTGGACATCAAAAATCAAAGTGTATTTTGTTCAGATATATGTTACAGGATGAAAGCAAATTACTAGATAACGATTCATGTCTTCTGATGTTTCGATTTTGTTTTCTTTCCTGTAACACACAGCTTTTCTTAAACAGGGTCATTTTAGGAAAACATATGAACGATTTTTTATGTAGATCAGTTAATTTTTCTGTTAACCACGCCCAAAATACGGCCCTAAATGTATCAACTGTTTTTTCCAAATTGTTTTAGATCTATATTTTGAATGAATTCTGACCAATTTCACATCGTGCCTGCCGCGCCAAAATAGAACATTGTGAAGTGGAGCTAACAAATGGATTTTACATATTTCATAGAAAACTAGGCTTATTTATTTCTCAATTATATCATGTGCTCCTTGTATTTTAATGATACTCTTTAATTGGAACTCTTTGAGTTAAGCTACTTTAAATAGAAGCAGAAAAAATAAGAAAAAAATGTTTGGTGGATGTTGTAGAAAAGTCAAATAATTGACAGGGAAGATAAAAAAGTATGGAAATTTTAAAATTCATTGGAAGACACAGAAATGAGCAACTTATCCTGGCTGTTGTAATATAACATTTGGTATACTTGACAAGGGTATTTTACAATGGCCCTCATCTAGATTGTTCATGAATAAAAATATAACATCCAGGAGGGAATGCAAGATTATTTTACCTGCATTTAAACATCATACTTGCAGGATAGAGTTTTCCAAATTGTGTTTTTACTTTGTCCACTATAGATTCATTATCTTGTCTCAAACAGTCAAGGACTAGTGTCTCTTATTTTTCTGTTTGTATTTAAAGCATAGTTTGGACATTATGCTATGTACAGTTCCTTTTGAAACATTACATTGTATCCCTCATCGTACAAAGGTTCATTTCTAAGTGTTTTGTTTTGAAATACATATATATATTAAGTTAATCTACATTATGGATACTCTACATGCATATATATCCTTAAAATCAACTGACCTTAAAGTTAGATATGGCAAGGGATATTATTTGTTATAGTAATTTTTAGCATCCTTGACCCTTTCAAGGCTAAAGCTGGTTTTAATCACCCAAATTTTATCATTCTATTTATTCTGTCTTTCAAATTGCCATTGTTCACAGATGATCTTTTGTGCTTTGATTGATCTGAGAAAGCCCAGCCTGAATGTGTAAAATGAATACTTGACATATGATTGTAAAGAAAGTTGATAGTGGTAATAAAATGTACATGACTGGAGACTCCTAGTCTTACAGTTGGGCCCTAAAGTTTATGTACGCCTGGCAGAAAAACCAATTTCAACATATTTACACGACTTCACTCATTCCTGCCAACTTTTCTCCTCATTAGGACAGACAAGTTGGGTCTCTACTTGATAGCATATGCATCAATTAAAATCACTCAGACATTTATATGATTCATAATACTGTAGGAAATCTGTTTTACTAACAGGTGTGTGTAAAAGGTTGGGCCCAAATGTAAGCTTCATTGATAATTTCATGGTTTACAATGGGGCAACGTGCCTGCACTTAGATTTAATACCTAGTAATCATTAATTATATTAAAAATGACATGAATTTACTCTTTGTAGAACTGCAGGATTCGCAACCCTCAATCATACATGAGGTTGAGTATGTGGGCCAACAGAAGGACTTTAATTTTCATGCATACATTTCATTGTTACATCTACATGTACTCTGCCAATCGTCTCTAATGAAAGAAAAAAAGCTACATTTTCGTGAACAATATGTTCATAGCCATATCAGGGGATCCTCAATGCATCTGCAAAGAACTGCTAACACCCTGGCTTTAGCCCAGTTGCCCCAAGGCACTGAGAACATTTTAGTAATACCTATCAGGTACACCTGGGTTGAGAGTAGCAAATGTAGATTAATATCTTGCTAAAGGACATCAGTGCCTAGGGTTTGATGGGGCATGTCTCTTGTCTTCTTTTTTCATCCCCAAGGTCTCCTTCTCCTGAGCCCATCTACAACCATGAGGGCAAGCGCCTCAACACCAGGGAATATCGGATGCGGAAGAAGCTGGAGGAGGATCGTCACAAGATGATCCAAGAGGCTTTGACGATGAACCCAGAGTACAAACCTCCTGCAGACTACAAGTAGGTTCCACAATAGTAAAACTATGTACATTAAAATTATGTTATCAGGGATGCCAGTTTTCAGGCCGTTGCATAATACCAGGCCCTGAAACCTCTCTGTGGATTTTTTAGGCTTCATATTGTACAGAACATATGGGTTTCTTGTTGGATTGGTTTTAATGGCACTTATCATTCAGTTTTGAATATTTGTGCCAAGTACTGGGCCCCGTTGCAAAAAACTTACCATTAATGGTAACTCTGCTATCATTGGAAACTACCATGGTAACATCACTCAACAGCCAATCAAAATCAAGGTTTCCATGGGTGTTACCATCGATGGCAAAGTTACCATTAATAGTAAGTTTTATGCAACAGGGCCCTGGTCTCTTTTGGGGCTTAATGTGTAAAACCAACTGGTACTGTATAATTTTCTTCACATTTGCAGCTACTGTTTAAACTGCATGCAAACGCCAATCATCATGGTACTTTTTTCCTCCGTATCGCTATGTTTTGATATCATACTGAAATATTGTGCGGCCCTAGTCTGGTCTTGTTGATACCCTTCTCCATCTCACTCCTACATGTAGCCAACTCCAGATCAACCATTCTTCCATACATGTTGATTGATGCAATCTCTCCATCTCTACTTCTGTCAGCCTCTCTTTCTCCTCCCTTCTCCCCTTTGCATTGCAACCCATCTTATCAATCTGTCCTCTTTATTATTGAAATAGTAATTGCTGGTACTGAATAATGTCCTTGTCCACTTTGCAGGCCACCTGTCCAGCGAGTGAGTGACCGGGTCATGATCCCACAGGACCAGCATCCAGACATAAATTTTGTCGGCCTGCTCATCGGACCGCGGTAAGTTCTCAGTGATCACTACTTTGGGGGTGAGGGGGGGGGATGGGTCTGGCAGATAGTGCATGCTGAATTCCTGCATATGGAATATTTCCTTGAGTAAAGTTGAATGTCAGGCTTGAGGATACTCACATTCAAACTGAGAGGAAATGCGGCTTATATGAAATTGCAACCGGCTTCAATGGGTTGAGTTATTTTGAGCAGTCATCAACTCATGCTGATGATAATGGGGATGACGATAATATGGTGATAATGAAATGATTATTATTATGGTGATGATGATATGGTGATGTGATGATGACCACGCTGATGTTGATGACGTCGATGCTGATGGAAATAATGTTATAGGTAATTATGATGGTGGTGCTGATGATGGTGAAGATGATGGTGATTGTAATGATGGTGACAATGATGATGCTGATGCTGATGATGATGAGGTCAGTGGTGATGGTAATGATGTTAGTGGTAATGATGATGGTGGTGATGATTGTGAAGATGATGATGGTATGATGATGATTGTAATGATGGTGAGAATGATGATACTGATGATCGCGATGTTCACAGTGATGGTGGTGATGTCTGATAGCGATAGTGATGATGATGATGCTGATGATATTGATAACGCAGAAAAGTGGTAACTACATTGATGACATTGATAATAATGGTGAAAGCACTAATGACTCTCTTCCTACCCTCACTCTTGTATCTTCAGTGGTAACACCCTGAAGAAGTTGGAGAAGGATACCACCACCAAGATCATGATCCGAGGCAAGGGATCCGTCAAAGAGGGAAAGGTTGGGCGTAAGGATGGCCAACCCTTACCTGGAGAAGATGAACCTCTCCATGCCCTTGTTACAGCTAACAATGCTGAAAGTGTCAAGAAAGCTGTTATTCAGGTAAAGAAATGCTAGTTGTCAGGCTTTTGCCCAATTTTAGGTCCCCATACTCTCGCTGTTTCAGTCCTTTTCAGGCTTTATGTTGGGTATAACATGGGGCTCCATCATGTTTCACAATCTGTGGGTTAGTCTTTTCAAGCCAACTGGTATACCTGAGAAATGCCTATCATTGCATTCATTATTCTGTATGCCTCTCCTTCTGATGGTGCTGCATAAAGCAGTAAGTTATTCTTTTTTGCTCCAGACTTGAAAAACGGTAACATATGAAGCTGTAGGAATTCAACCAAATTTGGCTCAAACAAGTAGAAAAGGACAAAGTGTCAAATAGTCGAAGGTCATTTGGTCAAATAGAGAAGAGGAATAAGAGCAATATGAGTAGACTGCTGGCAATACATCTGTGTATTTTACTTTTATATGTGTTGTTTGAACTTCATTTTAGCGCAGTAGTAGAATGAGTAAATATCCTTCAAAAACATTACTCTATCAGGAACTCTCTAGGTTGTGGTGAGACAAACTAATCTCAATGTAATGTAATTTGCTTTTAGATCCAAGAGATCATCAAGCAAGGGATCGAGACTCCAGAGGGTCAGAATGATCTGAGGAGGATGCAGCTTAGAGAACTAGCTCGTCTCAACGGTACTCTCCGGGATGAAGATATGCTCAGGTAACCCACACCATCTTTTCTTTTTGTTTACAAACTGTGTGCAAGCACTGCCCAACCATGCTCATTCCTTGGGTTACTAAGAGACCGTTTCTTCTAGCTTTCAACTCTCTACAAACACTGCCCCATTGCATGGTAGCAAACCATTCCTATTCCTTTGGTTTTAACACAACCCCCCCCCCCTTATATTTTATAATAAACCAGCTGTTGTGAAACATACATCAGGAGTTACAACTAAAAAAATAATTCTTTAGCCACAATCTAGGTATTTTCCTGTAAACTTTTCAAAATGTAACTGTTATTGTTTGCAGCTTTATGAAAGTTGCTAATATTTGATAAAAATGGTTAGAATGTTTCAAAGGGGGAGGAGTAAAGAGAGAGATTTTTTTTTACAGTATGATTCTTTTCTGCACCCCAGGTGCTCCAACTGCGGTTCCACGGAGCATCGTACCTGGCAGTGTACAGAGAAACAGAACATCACCAACAACATCCTGTGTACCCTGTGTGGGTCGGCTGGTCATATTGCAGCAGATTGTAGGGAGAAGGCCACGGGCGACCGTCCACTGGCCCAACCCATCGTCAACTCGGCTGATAAGGCCAAGATGGATTCAGAGGTAAATACATGAAGGAATTTGATGGGAAAAGTTTGAATGCTTTCTGCATGCAATGAGGTCGTGTCTATAGTGGCCATGTGTGTTTTATCTGATAGTGGGGGTGAATGCTGCAGACTTCGTTAATGAAATATATATGTCTTATTGTCTGAGATGGGTCATTTTGTGTCAGTTATTTGATGATTTGTAAAATAGCTGGTTTTGATTCCTTGATGTGTAATTATTACAAAGTTGTAAAACAGTTTCAATTTTAACTTTTCAGGTGACTAAATAGTGAAGAAGATGTGAAAAATTAAGAGATCATTTGTTATAAGCTGTTATTAGCATTTAATCCTAAGCTTCACTGAATGAATGATAAAATCATTGCTCTTTGTATTCTTTGTAAATCAGTTACTTTCATAAATATTAAATTGTTAGTTAATATGTTAATATGATTTGATGTAAATTGCCATGAAGTTCATCTGAAAGAGAGGTTGAATTCTGGGAAAGGTCAAAAATAATTTGTGAGATTTCTGATTCTCGTTATGTCAGTTTGGAAGATTGTCATAGCAGAAATGTCCCCTAAAAAGAATTGCTTTCAAATGCCCTGACAAAAAAACAGCTGAAATGTTCGGGCCGCACATGAGTGTGTAGTCCCGTATACACATTTCTGTGTACAATGCATGTGACTCTTAGCAGGATTGAGTTACATTTTCTGCTCATTTTGGTGATTCCAAAACTTTACCGCATACACCAAATCGTATGTTCCATATATTCAACCTTTCCCAATTGTTTAGAGACAGTTTCTTGCGCAATGTAATCGCATGACCAGAACACAACTGTATCTTTAATCATAATGATCGTAGTTTTACCACTAGATAGTATGGGACTCCACCTACAATCCATCCCTCTACTATGTCTCCTGTTGATTTCTATCTTTCATGTAGTACCTCTCACTGATGGCTGAATTGGGGGAAGGTCCTTTGCCAGGACAGCCTAAAGTCAGCATGGGTGGTCCCGCAGGTAGTGGGCCAAGGCACCCTGCACCCCCTATCTCATCAGCTCCTCAAAGCCGCCCCTTGTTGATGCCCCCTGGAGGGCCAGGTAACAATCAAGATCACCCTCCACCACTGGTGAGTGTGCCCGTACCCTTCACTTTTCAGTTCATGACACTTTCTCTTGCTTGTACTATATAGAGAGTTTTTCCTACAAACTATGTAACAATTATATTAAGAGGTTATTCCTATAGAAATGATTCACGTTTTGTATTGTTAATCTTTCACTTTCAGAGGGGTATGGTTTTTTTTTAAAGTATCAAATTAGCAATGACAGTAATTATTGTTCCTGTGACTTTGGTTCGTAGCTTTTCTGTTCCAATTTCTTGGAAAAACCTACACATTGTTTTGATAAAATTTGAATGGTAGAAAATGTTATAAAAAGAGGAAAATTTTAATGAATTCAGCTTTTTGAAAGTGATGATAGCAAATGAATCAACTTTCTTTTCTTTCATAATGTTATTGAGTTTCTTTGATTTAAAAGATCTCTATTTTTGTCATCAGATGGGTCAGAATGTGAACTTACCATGGAACAACCGCAATCAGAACAAGCCACCATCCCTGCTCAACTCAGGCCATTCACAGCGACCGCCACTCGGCCAAGGTCCCCCACCTCCGCACCCTCATCAAGGCCCTCCGCCACCCTCCAACAGTGGTCCCCCGCCCCATCACAACCAGCCCCCGTTCATGGGCCCACCACGCCCCCCTATGATGAACAGGCCCCCACCTGTTGGACCCCCTGGCGGCATGCCACCCAATATGATGCCCCCTCACATGGGCCAGGGACCACCAGGACCCCCTCCATCGGGCGGATTCAACCCCATGATGCCTCCTCCACCCCGTGGGGGTTCGCAACTGCCCCCTTGGGCATTCCCTGGTGGCCCCCCTGCTTCTGGACCCCCTAATACATCAGCACCTGGTGAGTTGTGTCTTCATACCCCTAGATTTCTATTTCATAATGATGTCCTTCAGTCTCATCTTTCTTTTCTCAAGTGTGCACACTGAGAATGGATAGTGATGCCAGTACATATTGGTCCTCATGGTACAATGGTTGTTTTAACCTAAATCATAGTTCAACCCAGTGGTTTACTGTTGTGTGAGAAGTGGAAAATTTTTGAATAACATTAACCGTCAAAATATGGCAAAGAATATAACTTTTTTTGTTTTGTTCCCTTTTATTGGTCAAACTGAAAGGATAAATCTTTTTGTTAGCTTTTATTTCTTCAAAAACAAAATTTTGTTCCTGTATTTTTAAGCGTTTTTGGTCTTCTTGGCTGCCCAAATAAAGTGATGATTTGGGTTTAAACCGCCTTTGTGATTTCAGGTCTTTGTGTCTGAATTTTGTAATATTTTACTCTATGCTTTCCAAGTGTGTATTCCATAAATCAAAATCGAAATTTAATAAGCTGCTTGAGTCAGTGAATCATTTTGCATTTTGTTTCCATCCATTCCAGCCCCTGCACCAGTGCCACCTCCATCTCTTCTTGTAGCCCCGCCCCCACCCCCGCCAAGCAGTGAGCCTCCTCCACAACCCCCTACCACTGCACCATGGCAGGTTTCAGCTTCAAGTAAGTCCACATTGATGTTGACGGAGACAACTGAAAGTTGGGGGGGGAGGGAAGGGCATTTATGTTTTATTGATAAATGGTCGACTTAACTGTTGCTTGAAGTCGTGGGGGTCACATATTTGATTTGAGTAATTTTTATAATTTTTTATATGCTTATGAACCATTGCAAACATTGCCATGCCCATTAGAAAACAGCATTTCACAAGAAACTTCTGTCAAATATGTATGCATGCAATATTGCTCTATTCCAAAACATTTTTAAGAATTTGGTATTTATTTAGGGAATTTTCAAACTGTGAATCAATCTCCAAAATGTAGAAATTTTGTTTCCTTCCTGAAACTCCTGTTTGTAAACCTATTTGCATCTAGCTTGGAACTGTAGCAATAATCAAGTTGTGTTTCATAGTAGAAAACTTTCGAGTATATGGATTTTATAAACTTTAAAAAGCTTGTGGATAAACAGTGAATTCCATGCTCTGAAGCACTCCTAACATCTGCCGCTGATTTGCTTGGTTTTCAGGCCAAGGGGTGGCGACGTCTCCCCCCACCCAGCCTCCTTGGCAGTCACAGGCTATCCTGCAGCAGGCCCTAGCCCTCTCGCAGCCTCAACAGGCAGCGGCAGGTTAGCCTAGACCCACTGACCTCTGAAAACATGGATAGTTAATTGATCCTAGCAGTTGATGCCACCCCTGCCACCATTTTAGCACACAATTTAACATAAATATTGCAATTGTAATGGCTTCCAATATCATTCTTGGTATTTATGGTGCCTTGAATACTTTGGTTGAATATACAATACAGTTTGGGCACCTTAACAATCTGGTGTTCTCTGTATCTTCTATCTGAGAGGAAACAATAAAATGTCTTCCTGTGGCATCACCTGTGCTGTGTTTGTCAATCACCTATCCATGTGATTAAGATCGGTGAACAAGTCTTGTGCATGCTGCCTCCCTGTAAAATCTTTGATTGATTGATGTGAAGTAAATAGTGAAGGACCCAAGCAAGGTCTCAAGTTCTGATCTGACATTACCGTCTTTTGCTTTTGATGTATTTCAAGATTCTAGTAAAGATCAGAATGACCATCACAAACTGCTCTAACATACCCTTTTAGAATGGCAACAGCTGAAGCATTTTGTTGACTTTTTCTTTTTGAATCACTCCATATTCTCTATACTCATCCCCCTATATCTCTTTATTTACTAGAGAGTAAGCTGTGAGCTTACTCACTTCTGTAAAACTAGAAACCTTCATGTGCATGGAACGGTCACAAATTACGCGAGTTGTTCAGATTCGCGAAAGTTTCATACTACAGATCAAATTAATCGCAACTGATAGAACACTTAATTTTTTGGAATTCGCAAAAGTTACGTGCTGTGAAAATGGCTGGTGTTTACATGTCGCATAAGTTTCTGGTTTTGTTTTGTTTTGTTTTGTTTTGTTTTGTTTTTTGCTATGAAAGACTCATTTTTGAAGGTGTTACACCAAGGTCTCTTTCACTGCATCGCGATCTAGATGTCTTCAAAAAGAAATTTTGTTTATGGTTTGCTTTAAAGAAGGCTTGATGTTCAGTGTAAATGAATCTAAAAGGTCTTGCTTAAAGAGTGACTCCTGCCTGATGTATCATTACCATTACGCTGCCTGGTATGATATGTTGTTTCAATCCACTTCTTTTTTATCACACTTTTTCTCTCTCCACCCCTTTTCAGGACTCTTTCTCTTTCCCCTACTCTCTCCATCTTTCTCTCACTCTCAGATTGACTTGCTGCTAAGCCTGCAATGTTTGCTCTTTCAATAATTGTTTGATATCCTTGATATGAAAGGCTTGTTCAAATGCTGACCTTAATATGTTTGTCCAAAAGGTGTTTAATCCGAAGATCCGTTAATGCTGTGGCCTATCTAATAGTGAACAAAGTAACAAGGAATTTTCCAAATTCAATCTTACATGTGCAACCTTTGAAATTCAAAACAATACACCTCACCAGAGCATTAAGAGTTTTAAATCAACCTACCTTGAAATCAATGGAAATATAAAATATGAAATAGCACTCAAAGATTTGGTTATATTAATATTTTTGTTTTGTTTTGTGTTTTTGTTTTTCTACTTCGTTAGCTAGCTTCAGATGTTCTAATGCTTAGATATACCTGCTGCATTTCGGTTCCTTTGTGACATTAACAAGCATCGGTGCATTATTTATGATTCAGGAATGCTAAAATGACCTTGATGATTTGCCTGTGGATTGATCGTTCATCTCTTCTGCTTGTAGACTGGTTATTAACATTTGTCTGTGATGTTTTTATATTTCTCTCCCCAGCTACAGCTACAGAAACCACTACATCAACAACCAAGCCAGCACCCGCTGTACCTTGGCAACAGCTTGCTGCAGGTAAGACATACCTTGCAACAGATGAATACCTTTTGCTGTTGCATCCATTTCACTAACAGCAGTCAAATCATATCCGCTCTTGTAGCCACAACAAAGGTAACCGTTTTGTGTTCCCTTGAGCCACGTTCCTCATTAAAGGTATCAGCGAAAAGTTATATAAACGAGAACATCGGTGTATAGACCACCTACTGGTGCTTGTAATCACTGCACTTTTTTGTTTTCCAGGAGCGATCTTTGTATATATGTAGAGTGGGTATACCGGTATGGTTATCAATAAGCCATTGGGTATAAGAAATTTAGATCATACCAAGACAATAATCATCTTAACTATCATTATAACCAGATCATAATAATGGTTGAATTAAATTGACAATACAATAGATTCGATACTTATGCATTAAAAACTTATACGTTTGTAATTAATTTTTTTCTTTTTGTCTGTCTACCTGTTTCAGCTGCAGCCGCTGCCAATGGTCCTCCAGCCAGTTCAGCTAGCAGCACTTCTGCAGCCCTTCCTCCGTGGCTGCAGGCATACACAGCAGCCGCCGCAGCCGCAGCAGCTGGAGGGGGAGCCCCTACAAGTACCACAGGGCAGCCTCCAACCCCTCAGTGGGCCCAAGCCATGCCCCCTCCTCCGCCCCAACCAGTGCCCCCTCCCTCCATGCCAGGAATGCCCCCTATGGGGGTGCCCCCTCCCCACATGCAGCCCCCGATGCCTCCTTTGCCATTCCAGCAGGGTGGTATGCCAGATGTTGCGCCACCTCCTGCGGTGCCCCCTCCCCATTTGAATGCCCCACCCCCACCTCCGCCTCCTTCAAGCTGAGCAGTCATCTAAGCCATCTCTCCTTTGGTTATTAACAATTTTTTTAAAAATTCTTATCCTTTTTTTTTAAATATATATCCTTCATACAATATAATAAGATTATTTGATAATGAGCAAAGTTAGACAATTCCAGTTTCAGAGTGCAGTGTCCATGCGTCTTAAGTTTTTCTACAGCTAAATCCTCAAGAAGTATGTTAGCACCTGTCACTCTTCTCTGTTTTTCTCTGTCTGGTAATTACCAGTATGCAAAAAAAAATTCCTTGCAAATATGTATCTGCATCATTAAAGTTAATGTTTACATTGCTCTGTATAGGCAGTGTTGAATAATTTATAATTGAAATCCATATTCTGATGATAGGTTTAACTGCTTGTAATGAGTAATGTGTTAGGCTTTTTCAAAAGCACCCCTCTGAACGTTGATCTTTCCCCTTGAAATTTATGTCAAATGACTTCAGTCCAATTTGTGCATTTTCCTATTCTAATGAATATTTTGATATGTAATAAATCCTTGATCTGTATGTAGAATAGTTAGTTCACCCGATGATGCCATCAAAAATATTTTACCAACAAAAACACCTGTCCGTGTTAGCCTGGGATTTGTGAAGTATTTGTTGACTCAGAGTTTTGACTGAGACAGAAAATGACCCGCCCCACCTCTTTAAGAGCTGCGTTATGAAAGTTGTGATTAATTCACCATGACGTTGAAATCAGCTTGTGAAAAGCATTTCTATGTTCTTTTTAAAAATCTGATAGGCTTCTTGTCATCAATGATGTATGCCTATGTTTTGTAATCCTGCATTTACATTTAGTGATCATGCTATTTTCTTCATATAAATGAGAGTAATTTAAAATTAATTTTCATGCTTATTTTTATTTTACAATATTCAACAGTTAGATGTTTGCAGGAAAACTGAAGTTTTATTTGTTTGCTCTGTGTCAGTGGATGTTTCTGGGAAACACGTTGACTTTTCATGATCTAGGACACAATTTGAATACTTGAAATTGTCATATTTCATCTTCTTGAAAAATGATGTAAAATATTAAAGTTTGTGTATCGGAGAGGGTGTGGATGTTTATCACATTCCAATGTAATTTGTGTCTTATGTGCTGTGCATGCCTTTAACAAGGCAAATAAGGCAAGATTTTTATGTAGGAGGATACATGACTGAGGCATGAGGAGTATGCATTCAATACACCTCATTTCCCAAAAGTATTTGTTTTCTGTATACTGTTAGCTCAAGCTTACATCTGTCCAGTTCACACAAGGTTGCTGATCTTAAGAACATGTGCAGAATGTTCAGAGGAAAGACATTCCGTATAAAAGAGTTAAATTGGTTATCCGGGGAAAAGAAGACAGCCATTTTTATAATGCACATTGAAATTGTGAAAGTATTCTCTTCGATATATTGTGATGGTCTTAAGTCATCTAACATTTAGGTAGTAGCTTGAATCCCCCCCCCCTCTCGCAGTTGGTGGTATCAGACCTACAATTTTCTTTTTTCTTCGCCTGATGATTTGTCCCATCATTACAGCATTCACCTTCATTGAATTTGGGAAATTTACACGTTCATGCACATTTTAAAGAAATTTCGTACACATTTCTTGTTTTGTTTTTATCATGTTTTCTTCATGTATTTCATTTTTATTTTATCAGAGTGACAAGGTTTTATTTCGTCGATTGAAATTATGGGTATGATCATTTTGATCATGTATCAGATGAGAATATTTATTGAGAAAGAGGAAAGAAAATAGAACCCTCGTTTAGATTGATGTAGCTTGTTGAATTTGTTTTTTTGATTAAATTAAAAGTATTTATAAAAATGTCTGAAAGGTTTATTGATCAATGTAAACACAACACAAAAAGGTAAGTTCCCCCTAAAGCAAAATGGCGTAACATTTTAACGAAAAGGTTTTAAGCAAAATAACTTGGCAGGAGTGTTCCTACGCTTATTGACTAACTTCGGTGTGAAAATGAGATTGATCTGTCAAGTCATGCATGAGTGAGCACACATTAAAGGGAAAATTGTCACTTTTCAAAAGTCACAGGAGTCATATTTTATGCCATATTATTAACAGTGAATTTTAGCATTTCTTGCTTAATTTTAAAGTGTGCTCACTCAACCAGCCAGAAAATTGTGTATTAACACAAGAGACAACTCATTTTGGTAGCAATATCTGGTGTTAATTTTTTCAATAATCCGAATGGATTTTGCCATTTCAAAGTTAAGAGGGTTGAACATCGCTACTTTCCACTAAAATTGTGCTCACCAAACCGTGCAAAAACACGAAAAGTGTCAGGATAGGTGCGAAAGGGGTCAAACGATGGATGATAAACAACTACAGCACTTGAACAAAAACCAGAAACAGAATTCGCCAAAATGACCCCCCAAAATGGCTCTTGTGACTTTTGAAAAGTGACAATTTTGCCTTGAATGTGTGCTCACTCATGCATGACTCGACGGATCAATTTCATTTTCACGCAGAACTTAGTCAATAAGTGTAGGAACACTCTGACCAAGTTATTTTGTTCGAAACCTTTTCGTTAAAAAGTTATGCCATTTTGATTTAGGGGGAACTTACTTTTTGTGTTGTGTTTAGTTATCCTTTGCATTAGCAGTTGTAGAACTCTGTTCGTAATTTTATTTTTATGCCTCCGCCCACCGAAGGTGGTGCCGGAGGCAATATGTTTTTGGGTTGTCCGTCCGTCCGTCCCGCTTTCTCACCCTCGCAATAACTCAAGAACCACATGAGGTGTGAACTTCAAACTTGGTTCTAGTATGTATCACCATAGGAAGACCATCTGGTTAGATTATGGGGTACGTAGGTCAAAGGTCACAGAGGTCAATTTCTGAAATTGCAGGTGTTAGCCTCGTTCTCGCGATAACTCAAGAACCATTTGAGGTATGTATATAACACTATAGGAAGACGATCTGTTTAGATTTTGGGGTACGTAGGTCAGAGTTCAAAGGTCACAGAGGCCAATTTCTGAAATTTAAGGTGTTAGCCTCGTTCTCGCGATAACTCAAGAACCATTTGAGGTATGAACTTTAAACTCGCTACTAGTATGTATCACCATAGAAAGACGATCTGATTAGATTTTTGTTCACGCAGGTCAAAGGTGACAGGTCATAGAGGTCATTATACAGGTGTATGTGAAATTAATGTTTTTTCACTTTTTTATCCCCAGATCTCAACTTTTTTTGTATTCATGACTAGGAGGAGCTAAAGTGATCAAGACTTTTGGGTCATAAGGTGTAAGGTCAAATTTCAAAAGAAGTTAATTAACATGTAATTAGAGGCTTTTTATTCTGGTTTTCACAATATTTCAAGAACAGTTTGAGCCATCAACTGAATTTAGGCGGAGGCATATAGGAGACGCAGTCGCATTAATCTTGTTTTACATATGCCTCTAATAGATAGGAATATTGGAACCAATTTGAATTCAAAACCTCACTCTCAACTCTCTCCTTTAATCATTGGGAAGGGCAACTGTACAATTGCATCTCAAGATGGGGGGGGGGGTGAATAAAATTTTGTTCCGGTGGGGGGGGGGGGGGGGGATAATCGTCTGGGGTAATTGTCCAGGGGATAATTGCCCTGGGGGTAGTTGTCCGGGGGTACTTTTCCAGGGCGTAGTTGTCCTAGAATCATATAGGGAATTACAGTCTGTTGAAAGCTCTCTGATGTCATTGTACTACATGTATACCTGCTTTGTTGAGAAGAAGAAATAGCCATCAATAAATGTACATTCTTTATAAACATGCTTGTTAGTATCTGCATTTTACTCTTTACTGAATAATTTATTAATTTATTGCATGCCCTGTAGGGCTCAAACGCGAGGTTGGGTAAAATGTACTTTGTAATGAAAGGAGTCAGAAATTATGCAACACCTGAGATCTGCAATGTCAACGGCACTATTGACACAATATCATTATTTTTTATTTTATTGGGTGAAAAGCTCTTTTCCAAGTAAAATAAGACTAAGATCATCAATTTGGGGCAAAGCGTTTTCATTATACAGCTATTTTTCAAAGTTCGCTCCTTTTGCAACTGTAGTCATGCTTGAAGCAGGAAGAAATATGCCAATGACGGCTTTTCATAGAATCTTTGTTTCGTTCATGTTTGCGTTTACAAAGTGAAAACAGTCACATTGTTTGGCAGCAAATTTCTCACTGCTTCAAGCATGAATGCAGTTGCAATTTGCAAAAGTAGCAAATGTTGGAAATGACATCACTTCAAACAAAATAGCCATAGAATCAAAACGCCTTACCCAGAATTGATGATCTTGGTGTCGTTTTACCCGGGAAAGAGTTTTATATCCAATAAAGGAAGAACTAATGATATTGGGTCAATGATATCGTTGGAATTGCGGTTCTTAAAGGGAAATTAACCTCAGCGTATGAATTAGCTTATTTTGAATGGTGTAGTATATGCATCTTATTTGATACATGCAATTTCATGTAAAAACACAAGATATAGATATAAATCACTATTTTCCAGCCAAGTTATCGTCTGCTAGCAATAATAAGGGGGCTGCCATTACTTAATGTGCACACGAAAATATTTTTCATCCCAAGTAAAATTTCCTTCATCGTTAACTTGTAATTGATTTTTAGAGGACAAATATATATTAGATATAGTCACGTATTCTGAAATGTAAGTTTAGTTTTATATATTTTTTAAAAGGTCTTAATTTGTTCATAAAAAACATACTTTCTGTACGTGGAGACGGAGAATTGACGTCAAGGACGGAGACAATCGTAACAATACCAAAACAAAGCGAGGAATCTGCATTACAGGATGGCTATTAGAACTCATGGGTCGTCAATTATCTAGGCCCATGGCCAATAACAATCGTAATAAAATCAGAACAAAGCGACGTATCTGTTGTAAAGGTAGGCTATTATCAATGCATATGGTGCCTAATGATCCGTGTCAAGCACAAAATGGCAGCCTCCATGGAAAGACGTAGCAGACAATACCGCATCTAGAATATCACGTGGGGTTAATTGTCCTTTAAATTCAATATATTTCCCATATTTAGAGGCTGAAATATATGGTTATCAAAATCCAACTGATTTTGCATTTATTTTTTATTTTGTTACTGGAGGTAACATTTGTTAAAATCTTAATCACTTTCATCAAGACGATGCTTAATTTATAATCTCATTATCGATACCAAACCTAAAATTTCACTTTTGGGGAAGCCCATAAATCTGTTTGGTATTCTCCAAAACCTCGACAGGAGAGTATTACTTTCAAGGTCTGTTAGCATAAATACCAAATCATCTCTAAAATATATGAATTTTGGGGTTGCACGAGAGTCTGTTAGGTATCCCCCAAGCCTTGGCAAGCGAACGTAAATGCCGTGGCCTGCAGTACATGAAAAACATATATGAATACACTCTAGACCTACCTGTTAAAAAAAAACACCGGTAGGCCTAATCACAAAATCCATCGGATGAATGATGCTTGCTTATGTGACATACATGATGGTCCTATACTAATGCTTTCGATTGGGAATGTGGTTGTTACCCATCCACTCGCAATTAGGTAGACCTTCACCTAGACCTGCCTCTTCAAAAATTAAATCGATATCATTAAACAGGACTGATATGAAATGGCATTCAGAATAGACCTGTTTACTAAGTGATTCAAATTTTGTGCATACTTTTGAAACAAAGGTTGTTCTTGACAACCTGAAAGCTTGCCAGAGGCTTGTCAGACATAGCAACAAGTAATGTATGCAAACTGGATTCCAAGTATTGTAGTTCATTCATTAATAACAGGTTAATTGAATAGCTCGTTACTAGGTCCCCAGGAAAGAAACATCCATAAATTTGAATCACTTAGTAAACAGGTCTATTGTGGGTAGAATTATGAGTTGATTCCTCCTCCCTCCCCCCCCCCCCCCTCTCTCTCTCTCTCTCTCTCTCTCTCTCTCTCACTCTCTCTCTCTTTCTCAGCCTCTGTCTCCCCTTTCACTCGTATTCTCTCTCTCTCTCTCTCTCCCTATGTCACTCCCTTCCTCCTTCCCTCTATCCCTCCCATCATTATGTCCCTTCCCCTCTTTCTCTCTCCCATCATATGTCCATTCCTTCCCCTCTCTCTCTCTATCTTTCTCTCTCTCTCCATCTCTCTCTTTTTCTCTCTTTCTCTCTCTCCATATCTCTCTCTGTCTCCCTCATTCCCTCCGCCTGCCCCCCCCCCCCCCTGCGGCTCTTCAATCCCTATACCACACCCCGCTTCCCACCCCTCTCTCTTTCTCTCTTTCCACCCCAGTCCATATTCTCTCCTTTCTATGGTGCCTAATGTTATCATCAAATTGGGGGGGGGGGGCTGAAAATTGGATGCTCTCGATCATGCTGTAGTCCCAAACGGTATTTGGCGGGAATGACTTTCATGGCCGGGCAATTCATTAACAGCGCATCGCCAGTTAACTCTTGATTGCCCATGGATGCTGCCACTACTGATGAAATTGATATTAGCTCACCCGAGACATTCTAGATATAATGGGCCTGCAAGAAGCCTTATTTAGAATCATATGCCTTAAACAGGTGAAGCGACACCGCCTCGGTAAACGCTACACAAATTATTCGATGTCTGGAGAAATCCGTTTAATATTCTATATTAGGGGGAAATCAGATTCGTAGTGCATGGCACACTTCTAATAGGCATTATGCAAACTTAATACATGAAATATTTCCGATAAAACAACGACCCCTCTTGGAATACTGCCAAGCGGGCTGATAACTTCCTCCTTATACTATACAACTGACAAATTACCCCATGCAGAATAACTGGTTACATGTCGTTTTTCCGAAGGTCCATAATTCCTAAGGTTCGTATTTTCGAAGGTTCGTTACTCCGTCGCGACGGTTCGTAATTCAAAACTAATGAAAATAGGTTCATAATTCCAAAACTGAAAAAGGGTTCATATTTCCGAAGGTTCGTAATTCCGAAAAGTTATGTAGCGGTCTATTACATCTTAGGAATTACAAACCTTTGGAATCGGAGTTATGCATCAAATGTTCGGAATTATGAATCCTATTTCATTTTCGGAATTCAGTGAACATTCGGTATTGTGCCTTCGGAAAACGAGTACCCCCCCCCCCCCCCCCCCCCCCCCCTAATAATTACCCCGGATAAAAACTGCCATGCATGGACAACCATCCCTGGACAAAATACCATAATTATGACACCCTCTCCTACGAACACTTACCTCCTTTAGGACAACAGACTATATTAAAGCAATTTAATAAATTGCTTTATTTGATGACAACTACCCCGAAGGACAACCAGCCGTGCATGCGGACAGCTACCCTATTTTATCCTTTAACATAAATAATCCAGGCTCCAGACATATACCCCACTGTGAGTAATTCAGTAAAAACATTATTTTATCCTACAATAAATACGATTGTTCGAAAACTAAACCTACTCCCCACCGTGCACCCCTCCTCCATGACAATAAAGTGATTTTTGCTTTTCCTATATAATAATAAACCTATTTCACTGAAAGTCATTGTGCTTATGGCGTTTAAATTTAAGCGGAAAGGGGCAAGAATAACCTTGATTTTCTCATTGTCACTTTTTTAGAGGATACCCAACTTAATTTGCCAACATATTTGACACCCAAATTTGCCAACAAAAGTTCTGCACCCTAATCTCTCCCGCATACATATAGGTGTCGATCCAGGGGGGGGGGGGGGATGGGGTATATATCCCCCAATATTTTTGGATAAAATAAATAAGAATTATGATACATTAACTTAAAACTAATACTTATCCAAAGTATGATCTTGAAATACCATCACATTCTTTAATGATTAGAAGTAAGGAAATAAGAAATGCCATAATTTCAATGCGAAAATATTGAAGAAAATTCCCAAAATTCGTTCGCTCCCATTGTTATTCCGTCCATTGGCATAGATCCGTGCATTCCTTCTGTTCATTAAAAACCATTTTGGAATGCTCTAAAATGCAAGTTTTATAGACAGTTTTTTGAAAAAGTCCCTGGTGCATGGAGAGGGGGATACCCCCTCCCACACCCTTCTTCGCCGTCACCCCCCCCCCCCCCATCATGGTCGACACCCCTGCCCGCAGATGTAGAGATCTTGATCATAATTATGGGCCCATTTTCGCAAAGGAGGCTGACGCCTTTTGCCCGAATATCGACTTTTCAATTTCATTCAATTTATAAATTTTTGCAAGCGAGCGAACCGTGTGAGCTTATAGTTTTCGTAGTGAAAAAGTATACAAGTTATATTATTCGGGAAGGGAACCTCAAAACCCATTACGTGGATATTCTAATACCTCACTGCCCGAATATGAAGTGGTGGTTGACCGTTGCCCGAATATCGGAACTTTGACACCCCCCCCCCCCCCCCCTGCAGCCCCGTTGCCGAAGAGGGACGCCTTTTCCCGAATACTGAATTAACCAGTTTCCTTTGTTTTTTTATTCCTTCCCATTTCCTTTCCTTCTTTTCTTTCTATTTTTTTTTTCCTTTGCTTCCTTTGGAATTTAGAAGACTGAAAAAAAAATGTATAGCAAATAATAAGTATAAAGGCTGCTTTACCCTGTATATGCTCTTAGGTGCTCTAAAATTCCACCTTTCACTATTCAAAATGGGAAATTTTCTAGCTCGGTTGCTACGCTCCCTCGCATACTAGAACTATACACTATTGCAGAACGCCTCTAAACCGTGGGTATTATTCAAGCACATATTCCACAGTGTTTTTACAAAAGACAATGTAAACTCCCTATATACAGTGCCTCCCAGATAAAAAGTCAACAGTCAGAAAAAGTCTCCCCAAATAAATATAAAAATATTTCAAGCAAAATTTCACATCTGTGGATAGCCTATTCTCTTATATAACATCTAAAGATCTGGCGACATGTTATGCTCGAGTGAGCAAAGGCCACTTTTGTGAAAAGGTGCAACTCCAGACTTGACAAGAATTGGTATTTGGGTATTTGTTCTGGCTGGTATATTAGCAAAGTTGAGAGTCATATGAATATTCATATTTCGATTAATATAGACAATTTATGAAAGAACAGGTGCAATCAAAGCCAATTCTTTCATAAATTGCCTGTTAATGATCAGAATATAAAGTTTCTGAGCATTTACACTTTCAACTTTGCTGATCATACTAACCAGAACCAATACCAATTTTTGTCAACCATGGAATTGCACCATTTCACAACAATAGTTTTTGCTCACTCTAGCGTAAAATATTGTTAGATGTTTTGGTGTCATTTGATCGGAGAGATCCTACGCTATCCATACGTATGAAAATTTCATAAACAAATTTTGAAATGTTCATGTGGGGAGACATTTTCAAACTGTCAACTTTGAACGTTTCTCAAATTTGTTAATACCATCCAGAACAAAACACTAAATCTTGTCAAGTCTGAATTTTGCACCCTTTCGCAAATGTCGCTTTTGCTCACTCGAGCTTAAAACATTGCCCGATATTTTGGTGTCATTTGGTAGAAGCAAGGAGCTTTGAAGAGCTGGAGTCACAGGTAGCTCATTCCCTTTAAACCATGTTCGGTGCCGCCAGGAAAAAATATGTGCTTAACTGGATCTTCCTCTGTCCTCTGATAAGAAGACAAAATATTCCTGCTTGGCTGCAACCTCATACGGGCCATTTTCAAAGGGAAATATGCTTTTGTAATGATAACTACTTTTCGCTTTCACTAGTGTAATATGAGCAGTTCGCAGTGTTTACCTTCACTGGAGGCAAGCGAAAAGAAATGGTGCAAAATTTCCTGAAATATGAATAAAAATTACTCGACTTTGACATGTCTGGACACTATTCTGACATATAACATCATTAAATAATTGTACTTGAACAACTGCATTTTTTTATTTTCGTCTGTTGGAATTAATCGGAAGAGTGTCAAATTGCGAATATCAGAATTGTCAGATTTGTCCCTTTTTCAAAAATTGCAACTACTATCATACAATATAGCCAAATTTCCCAACACAATTAGGCTTTTGTATTCAGATTTTATCATCTGCTCAATTTTCACTTTGTTTATTTAAATAAAAAGTGAAAAATTTCCGATATGTAATTTGTGACAAAAATCACTACTCAGCTTTCCTATGAAGTTGGCGGCATCGAACATCGACATCAAAGGCAACAGCACACCTGATTCTTTTGTGCATCCTTAGAGAGGGACAGCTGCTTGAATTAATTTGTTGCCAGTTGTGTCTCCAGCTCTCCAAAGCTCCTTGGTAGAAGAGACCATAAGCTATCCACAGGTATGAACAATTCATACAGGTATTTTTGAAATATTGATTTTGGGAGGCCTAAGGACCTCAGGGTCAGCGATTCAAAGGGGGGGGGGGGCGGGGCGGGGCTGGAAGCCTCTACCTGGAATTATTCGGGGGTTGAACTCTCTCAGTTATCCGAATGAGGGTAATTTCAGAATTCCAGGGGGGGGGGGGCTGCATGTAGCCCTTCAGCCCGCTCAGTGCCCCTGTATTTTGATCCTGAAAAAAGGAGGTTTATATATAGTCATTCCAAAAACCTGTTTACCTGTCGATCATTGTGAAAATTTGATGACGTTTTGTGTTTTTGTTGCTGTTGTTTTTTTTAAATAGATTTTGATTTTGATAGCTTGTAAATTTTCACCTACCTTTACTGGAGGCAAGCGAAAAGAAATGGTGCGAAATTTCCTGAAATAATTTTTTATGAATAAAAATTACTCGACTTTGACATGTCTGGACACTATTCTGACATCATTAAATAACTGCACTTGAACAATTGCATTTTTTATTTTCGTTTGTTGGAATTAATCGGAAGAGTGTAAAATTGCGAATATTAGGGTTGTCAGATTTGGTCTGACATCCCATCCTATCCTCATTAACACCCATCATATATTCCCCCTCACCCCCACCCCGCAACGATAAGCCTATCCGTATCCGGACAACTACCTCCTGGACAATTACCCCCGGACAACTACCGGCCCGGGCCCGGACAATTATCCCCTGGACAACTACCCACTTGTACAATAACCCCCCCCCCCCAGAACAACTACCCCCTGGGCAATTCCCCCCGGACAACTACCCCCTCCGGCCGGATTCTGGGGGTAGTTTGGGGGGGGGGGGGCTAGTTGTCTGGCTGGGGGCTAATTGTCCTGGGGTAATTGTCCTGGGGTAATTGTCCTGGGGGTGTAGTTGTCCTGGGGATAGTTGTCATGGGGGTAGTTGTCATGAGGGGTAGCTGCCGTGGGGGTAATTGTCCTGGGGAGGGGGTAGTTGTCATGGGGGTAGTTGTCCGAGGGGTAGTTAATTGTCCGGGGGTAGTTGTTTAGGGGGTAGTTGTTCTAGAATCATGGGGCGCCTATCTACGTTTTATATTCATATTTTTCCTGTAACAATCCTGGCAGCATTAAGGATATTTGGGACATTTCGACCTACTAATTTTTTACACTACCACTGCCCACAGAAGATGAGAAGAGAAGTCCGAAGTCGGAACATTGACTGCGTGCGTGCGAGTCGAGATCGAGAGCTTCGCATTCGGAGTACGAGTCTAGTACGTCTATCGAGATCTTCGAAGTGCAGTGAATTCAACATAATGTAGGCCGCGCGCGCCGGGCATCATATTTTGTCAGTGTGCATGTGCTGCAGCTGGTACGTCTAATAACGTCGGACACCTACCCTTAACAAAAACCTAAACTAAAGGCTAAATCGATTGTCGTTGGAAAACATGGCGAAAAACCAGGAAGCTAGAAAGCGGAAGCATTCGTCGAGAAATGGAAGCAGTGGTCGTGGAAGTGGAGGTGAGTATCTCTCCTAGAATCTAGCTAATTTACCTTAAATGTTTTTGTTGTGTTTGCAATGTAAGCTCCAGTTGCGGGCATTACTTGGTGGTACGGTACTGGTAGTGGTAGCGAACAGTCACGGACGCGGGAGCTTCGGGCTCATTAGCTACCGTTATTCGCTATTGTGTGTAGTTGTTGTTTCGTATGTCAACAGTTGGCTAGTGTCACAGAAAGAATAGTCTGATGATTGAGAAGAAGAATTGCACCCTGCTGTTACATGTATAGACCTAGATGTGTTCCTAATTGGAATATGTTTCATTTTCATGACTGTAAATTTTAGAATTTAATTTATATCTAAGTTCTAACGTAACTTCTAACTTTTAGTAACTTCTCCCATTCGTCATAATCGTAGGGATTACCTTTTCAGCAAGACAGCAGCTTTCCATCTAACTTATTACTAGATAGGAGGCCTAAGCTAAACCAGTAAAGGCCAATAGCTGAGGTTAATGTATCACAAAGAATAAGAAGAAGGAGGAGGAGGCAGAGAAGGAGAAGAAGGTAAAGGAGGAGAAGATGAAGGAGGAGGAGGAGGAGAAGGAGAAGGAGAAGAAGAAAAGGGGAAGAAGAAAAAGAAGAGAAAGAAAAAGAAGAAGTTGAAGAAGTAGAAGAAGGAAAAGAAGAAGAAAAAAGAGGAAGAAGGAAAAGAAAAAGAAAAAGAAAAAGAAGAAGTTGAAGGAGGAAAAGAAGAAAAAAGAAGAAGGAGGAGAAGAAGCAGAAGGAGAAGAAGCAGGAGAAGAAGAAGCAGAAGCAGAAGATGATGAAAAAGAAGGAGGAAAAGAAGAAGAAAAAAAAGAGGGAGAGGAAGAAGATGAGGAACAAGTAGAAGAAAAGGGAGGAGAAGAAGGAAAACAATTTCTTCATTTGACATGTTTAAGTTGATGGGCAGAATGGTGAGCAATTACACATGTGCATAGAGTATGTTTCAGACAACATAGTTTAACATACACTGTACATGTAGATGTATAGGGTAAAAGGAGAATTATTATTGGAATTTGCCGGATTTGATCTCGAAGAAACTTGCTTTCAAAAGAGAAAAATACCAGTACTGAATTCTGAATACATTTTGAGTAATACCAAATTTTGTAATTGTGGTCAATGGTAGAGAACTCATTTGTTAGCATTTAGACTACTGGCTAATGGTTGGGGTGAGACAATATGACAATATTTACTTGAAATCATCAAAGTCTTAATATGGCACCCTGGAATGTAAGCACAGACACTGAGTCACTGACCGAAATTGCATTGTTAGTATGTCCAGTAATCACGCATCAGTAATCACAGGTGGATTTGACAGTCACAGTTGAATTGTTTACTCTGTCATTCATTGATGATTGGTACCATTTGAATTCGTCAATTTCAATAATTAAAAAGAGAAACTAAACAGGAAATAAATCATTGATACACAAGGAAATCAATAAAGAAGAGGAGATAATGTATTGAAGAGATGAGCTAAGTGATACAGTGTAAAACATTGGAAACAGATGTGAGAAATACATGTGTATATGTTGCTATGTACATTTATGTACATGTAAATTATGTTGAATTGGAAAAAGCAAAATAGGAGAATGATCAAATGAAAAACTTCTGTTTGTGCATTATGAACAAAATGGCAGAAATGATCATGCAACAGTATGTAACTGAACTTAGAGCATACACATGTACATGTAGGCCGATAGACCAATAGACAAAAGTGTATAAATGATATTGTCAAAACATCCGACAAAATGTCCTTTCAAAAGTGTACTTGTACATGTAGCATCATCTGTCAAAGATATATATGTCAGTGGTAGGAAAAGTACATTGATAGTGTATCCGGCAGTTTGGTTGGCAATGAACCTGATGTGCATTATTAAAGGACAGCGTCCGTTGCCCGTTCATGAGCAATTCTAGAAAAGAAAATGATTATCTCTACATGTACAATAGTACACTTCTATAGAGTACAGTCCTTTACTCACTACAATGTACTCATTAACATGTAAGCCTCATGTGCCAGGGGGGGGGGGGGGAGGGGGGGGGAGGGGGGGGGGGGGAGGGGGGGGGGGGGAGGGGGGGGGGGAGGGGGGGGGGGGAGGGGGGGGAGGGGGGGGGGGGAAGAGGGAAACTCTTCTAACCCTTTCAAATAGATTCCATTGTTAATCTTAGGGTTACTGAATCATGAAAATTAATATAGAGGACCGGGTAAATACTTCTTTTGCTTTTTTTGGTGCTTTACCACTTTTTTCCCCCAGGTCTCTATAAACATGTAGTACAAGTCCATGTCATTGAATATAGTCAGTAAGCACATCAATTGTGTTAAACTTGTTTTATATCATTACGTTGTATAAATAGAATGTATGCTGGGTTATTTGATTGGTGGATCATACTTTTGAGTTCCTTCTATCATGACATGGCGTCTCCTCTTCTCTCTGAATACCTTTCAATTGTTCTCTTCTGTGCAGTATTCAAAGGTTCATACATGTATGTACATACCATCGCTGGTCAAATACAATTGAGAAGGAACTACAACATGATGATAATTCACTTGTAGTTGAAAAATAAAAACATTTTTACATTGTAGTTCCTGGTTAGCCTTTGTACGAGGAAATCATTACCTTAAAAATACTGTATGCAAACACATAACCAGAAGACTTTGGAATGTACTATACATGTACATGTAACTGTCACTCCACCCCTCCCTTCTCTCTCTCTCTCTCTAAAAAAAAAATAACAATTAAAAACCAACAAAAAAAACCTGACTCATAGAAAGTGGCAGGTACATGTATACTGAAATTATACTGATGCTGATTTTGTGCTGTGACTGCTTACGAATTATTAGTCTTTTAGAAAAAAAAATTGGGGTATGTACATGTATATACTAGATGCTCATCATCAGGTGGTAATGTAGTAATGTACATGTTGTTGATGATCCATCTTTTACCGCAATAGGTTCAACAAAATGTATACCTGACTCCATTCGCATGACAGGAACCGTAGAGATTGAAAAATTAGCAGTCTGCTTCTATTTGTGGAACACTCTGGGTGTACTGTGGGAGTACCGCTTCCTAGAGTGTGAGCTGATGCTATCTTTATTCAACTTCTTTATCGTACATGTATCTTGGATCACCTTTTGATCCCCTCCTTGTTGCTTTGCTTACGGTTACCCTGGGAGCACTTTGGGAGAACAGCTTCCCAGAGAGTGAGCTGATGCTATTATCTTTATTCCACAGTCTCTATCTTGGATCACTTTATGTGATCCCATGTACTTGGCTCAGGTTGCTGAATCATTCTTTGACAGGTGGTCTAGTTTTCCTGATAGTCATATCGTTCCAGCTAATTTAATTATTTGTATTTACAAAAAACTTACAATGTACATACATGTATACATGTACAGTATATGTATGTAGGTCTACTATGTTGTAGGTTGCCAAATTTAAAGTTTAAAAAATGGTCATTTACATTGGACTGAATTGCACAGTATGACAGAGTGCTATTAACAGTGGCATACATGTATGTTACTGGAGAGGTTCATATGATCAATGATATAACATTGAGAATTAGTTCTTTCTTCACACTCAGCACAGCAAGTGACATCTTTCCAATTTGTTTAGTGATTGTTAAGAAAGAACTAATTCCCAAGTGTATGTATTTCAGTTGCCACTCTGGTGGGTAACAAAGGCAAGACATTGATCAGGTTTAATACCTGGCAGGATTTGAGGTGGTGAGTGCCAGTGGCATCTGGGCTGCCAATTTTGAGCCCTGATGTGTGGCGTTGTCACTGGTCTTTCTTTTTAGGCTTGTGTAGTGAGATTTACCAGCTATGATCATCTTCAGCAAAACTACATTTTGATTAAACTTGTCATGTAGACAGGGTCGTCTGCTTGAATTTCATTTGCATATTCCACTCATTGATGTAATCACTTCTCCAGGGAAGAGCAGTCTTTGTGTAACAGGCTCAGTCAATCCTCATGCAAGTTTGATGACCACAAGTTTAGGAATTGCATAGACCTAGAGATATATATCTGCTGAAAATACCAGGAGTATTTTGTGAGAAAGGTCTGGTTTGAAAGGGATCATGACTATCGTTAGTCATTTCTTCCATTGTTGTAAATTGGGGTGAATAGAGACATACACTGTATCACTTTTTGACAAGATTTTTTTTGTCCATCAGTGATGGAGATCCTTTCCAAAAGAAATGAAAAGGAAAGGGTGTGCATCATTCCATTGGGGGGGGGGGGGGGGGGAATCGTGTCAAAGCACTTCAATTTGTTTGGCCCTAACCACCCTGGTGCCCCTAGTCCCTATTCGGTTCACCCAGTAATTGAATTCCTGCAGTTTTACAGTAGTTCAGTTTAGATGGTTGTGTTCTTGTGAACAGGGTTTGTGTACTAAACAAGTTTGCCTAGTACCTCCTTTTATGTATCATTATTCAGGGTTTGTTTGCAGAGCTTTCTACTTCTAGTGTGAAAACACACAGGGATTTATCCCCCTTTTTTCTTTTCTTTTTTTCTGTTTGAGAGAGTCTGGCATACTTGCCTTGTCTTCATTCCAGACTTCCTTCCTCTATTTATTTTTAGTCTAAACATACAAATGGTGAATGTAGTAGAAAGGACAGACACTTCAAGTATGATCTGTCGTTTTTGCCTGGTTTTATTTCTTCTTCTCATCAATTTGCGTGTGGAGGTGCTGTGAAACATCAAGCATAATTTAGGCCTACATAGCGTCTGTTAGAAAAGAGAAGCTTCTGTTTGAACATGATGCCTCATTGCCTTGTAAAAATACTTCAGTTTAAAAGAAAAGAACATTTGGCTTGACACTGTCTTCGTCCCTCGACATCACTCCTGTCTAATCACTGTCTAGCCATCATGGGTGTCAGTTTTCTGGCAGACGTCTGGCTGAATTCAGGATCTCCTGAGCTCTACAAGTTGTGTCTGCTCTATGGCGAATGTCTATAAAACTTGCATGTAGTTCCGCAAATTTGCAGAGTTCCTATTGAAATATGAACCCCTGTTAAATCAAGAGAAATACATGTATGCTTGCGATTGAGGTGGTTTTTTTTAGAGGAACATTCTTAAGGCAATTTTCCTTTTGAATTACTGATGCTAAAAAAATACAAACATACTGTTCATACACCCCACATAAAAGGGATAACCCAGAAAGAGTCAGTAAGAATTTACTGTAGAACCTCCCTTCTATATGTGTCAGTGGCTGTCATCACCCTCTCTCTTCATCTCTCTTCCTCTGATCCCACGCTGTACTACTTTCCTAACCTGGTTTCCTTTTAAACTGTTAAATGGGGCATTTTCACACTTTTATGATATCAACCGGTGATCTGTTCTTCCAGGTTTGTTCCTGAAGCTGGTGATTCAGTCAACATGCGCATTAACCTGTCTAGAATGCTCTCGTTTCAATAATAATAATCTAGGATGGACTTGCCCTTTAATTACTTCATCTCTCCATCTACTTTCCTCTTTCATGTTTTAACTATCCTTTAATCTGATTTCCTTTCAAACTGTCAACAAATGGAGCATCTTCACACTGTTATGATCTCAACCGGTGATCCCTTCTTCCTGGTTTGTTCCTGAAGCAGGTGATTCAGTCAACCATTTACCTGTCTAGAATACTACCGTTTTGTAAACTGTTCACTTCACTTCAGTTCAGTTTTATTCTACTTTAAGCAAAAAACATAAAATACATGATACATACAGTGTACATGTAAAAGTTGGATACATAGGCATATTGACAAGGCTATAATCATGTACATGTACAAACTGTGGTAATACCCCCCCCCCCTCCTAAAAAGGGTAGGCTTATAATGATCAATGACTATCATTTCTCTCTCCTGTATTTGCTCTGGCAGCTCCACCGCCAGTTGTGGTGGGATTTTTTCTTTTCTTTTAAAGATATAGGGTTTAGGGTTATAGATGTTGTATGTACATGTAGTACAGGATTGAAGTTGAGAAATAAGTTAATTAAAAGTGTAGGACATTGACCATCATGACCATGGAGCAATTACAGCGGGAGCGTTGTTGGGAACTATGTACGAGCTTCTGACCTCACTAGACAATGCATGCATGTTAGTGTTGCCGGAATGTATCCAATGGGATGCGATGTGAAGAATGCCAGTCGCCAGCCAGCCCATGCTGTGAAAGTCATTAGCGACTGAGCCACTAGATTGTTTTGGTCTTTTCCAGGTATATCCTAACCTGGCAGCCATCAGGGCAATCTCTTCTTTAAAGCTCTTGACCTAAACCCTGGGCCAGTGGTTTACCAAGAAATGATTAGTTGCTCCCAACTACAAACCCTCAATTTTTCATATTCTGGAAGAGAGGAGGAGGAGGGGGGGGGGGGGGGGGGTGGTCTTAGCCAGTAGATTGTTATGGGCGATCTCTTCTCCAATGCAATTAACCCAAAACCTGGGCCAGTGGTTTATTGAGAAATTATTAATTTTTGAATAACATAGAGATAGTGGGTGTGCATGTACATGTACAATGTAATCAATCCTGTAGTTTGGGCTCTGCTTCTGACAGGATTTACACAGTGATAAACATTTAGAAACTCACAACTTGTGAGCTTATAACACAAAAATGTGTTTCTTGCACACACAAAAAAAAGAATTATTAAAACAATGTCAATTGCTAGCTTATGATGGCATGTTTAAGCATGGGATCAACTGTGTCTTTGGCACCATGTCATAGCGATGAGAAGAAACATGGAAACTGAGCAGGTTGTGTGAAAGCTAGGCTCTCTCTCTCTCTCTCCATCATCCCTGAAATGAGATGAGAGACCAGGGAGTGGGTGTCTAGGGAGACATGTTGTCTACCAAAATGAGCCTCTCAGTGCAAGATGGGTTCAAAGAGGAATCACCTTTGACCTTTTATCATAAACAGAAAAGTTTCAAGTTCAGGTGTGCCTCCATATTTGGACCTATCCAACTGTTTTCTGCACCATTAGAGTGTAGTACTAATATGAAGGGAGATTTAAAAATGCTTCTCCTTTGTACAGTATGGATGTCATTGTACCATTAAACCACAACATTTTTGCATAATATTGTCAGAATCACACATTTTTGTAAATCATATTTTTTTTTTCTTTTTCATGCATTCACTCATTCATTTCATTTTCATAAAATTGGGAGAAGTATGTACATGTAGGAAACCTTTGCTTTCTCGAGAACAGTGTAATGTAAAGTGTAAATTCAGTTCATTGCTTATTTTGTACATGTACACTGTAGATACTTAGTCTGCATTACAGCAGGTAATTTAATTTTTTGAATGATTGTTATAAAGGAAATAAGTAGAGTCTGAATTAATGTTGCCATTTATTAACAATTTAGATAGGCCTTATTTACTTAACTGATAACACCTACATACATGTAATTTCTACAGAATTTCAATAAGGCTGCATAATTTGCTCATCCCATAATAGTTGTGAATCCATTCCTGAAATTGATCTTCAACGTATAATGTCTTGTTCCACTGCTTTCTGTTTGTTTTCCTGCCAAACCATCACCCCCCAAAATATACATGTACATGTATAGGGCACCTGCAAGAATATCTTTTGATGTGCAATGATACATGTACATGTATGAATACCAATCACGAATTTCGTATTCCAGAGAACCCCCTTCTGTGAACTTGTAGTGAAATTGCCTCATTAATTTATTTTCATTCTACATGTGTTTTACAGCTGATGTAGCGAGGTTAAATGGGAAAACCAAACACAAAACTATAGAGGAGACACCGGCATGGCAGAAGACATTGGGTGCTCTTGTCGTCATCGCTGCAGTGCTTGCTGCTGCGTTCTTGACTGGGGTCATAAGGATTGATAGGAATATTGGTAAGGGGAAAGGTGATGATGGTGATGATGAAGATGGTGATGGTATTGGTGGTAATTGTGGTGATGATGGTGACAGTATTGGTGGTAATTGTGTTGATGGTGTTGATGGAGATGGAGATGATTGTGGTGATGAGATGATAATTGGATAAGGGAAATGTAACTCAGATGGTGATGTTTATGATGATGAAAGTGATAGTAATGATGGTGGAATGATGATCATGATGATGGTGATGTTGATGGTAATTGTGATGATGGTGATGGTGGTGGTGATGATGATATTTATGATGGTGATGAGATGATGATCAGATGGAGATGTGTGTGATGTTGAAAGTGAAAGTGATGGTGGTGTAATGATGATGATGATGATGATGATGATGATGATGATGATGATGATGATGATGATGATGATGTGATGGTGATATTGGTGGTAATTGTGGTGATGGTGGTGATGGTGGTGATGGAGATCAAGATGATGGAGATCAAGATGATGGTGGTGGTGATGAGATGATGATGAAAGTGATTGTGATGGTGGTGGAATGATGATGAAGATGATGATGATGATGATGGTATTATTTGTGGTAATGATGATGATGTTGGCAATGGTGGAAATGATGATGTTAATGATAACGTGGATGGTAATAATGTTAATTGATGGTGATATTGGTGGTGATGGTGGTGATGAGATGATGATGAGATGGAGATGTGTGTGATGTTGAAAGTGAAAGTGATGGTGGTGTAATGATGATGATGATGATGATGATGATGATGATGTGATGGTGATATTGGTGGTAATTGTGGTGATGGTGGTGATGGAGATCAAGATGATGGAGATCAAGATGATGGTGGTGGTGATGAGATGATGATGAAAGTGATTGTGATGGTGGTGGAATGATGATGAAGATGATGATGATGATGATGGTATTATTTGTGGTAATGATGATGATGGTGGCAATGGTGGAAATGATGATGTTAATGATAACGTGGATGGTAATAATGTTAATTGATGGTGATATTGGTGGTGATGGTGGTGATGAGATGATGATGAGATGGTGATGTTTATGATGATGAAAGTGATTGTGATGGTGGTGGAATGATGATGAAGATGATGATGATGATGATATTATTGGTGGTAATGATGATGATGGTGGCAATGGTGGCAATGATGATGTTAATGTTAATGTGGATGGTAATAATGTTAATTGATGGTGATGGTGATGGTGATATTGGTGGTGATGGTGGTGATGGAAATCAAGATGATGGTGGTGGTGATGAGATGATGATCAGATGGTGATGTTTATGATGATGAAAGTGATAGTGATAGATTATTATTGTGAGGGTGATAATTTAGTAGTTGATGAGTACAGTTACTGTTATGTTAATAATGTATTCTGATGTTTAATGTACATGTTTTTTTTTAATGTTATTTTTATAGTGGATAAAAGTGAAGCAGAAGACACAATCCAAGAAGCTCAGCCTACAGTGGCAGAAATCAAAGACTCAAGTAAGCAACACTTTTAGATATCAATTCAAAAGATTTTTGCTTTATCATTGATCTGGATGAAAATATAAAAGATCTCTGATAGTATGCACAGGTTGAGTTTGTAACATATAACTGTGTTGCCACTTACAAGTCGGACTGGTAGTATCCACAATAAATTGCAAGATATGAACAAAATATAAACATTTGTTTGGTACTAGGTGCTTATTTTCAGTTGATATGATCCCCAGATATGTCCTTTTATTTTGTATACACAAAGTTTATTCTGTTTTGTTGTTCAAGGTCTGCTTACCCGTCAGGCCTGCAATCAAAGTAGAGCATTTGCGTCACTTTTATTGCTGTTAGACAAATTGCAACTTTTAAAAGGGTAAGTCCAACCCGCAAACAAGTGGATTGGATCAAAAGACATCAAAATAAAGAACCATGACAGCTTGTCCAAGGCTTGTCAGACAAAATGAATACACATCTTGCTGATCAATGAATGTTGCTTGGAAGAAAAAAATTCAAGCAATTTAAACTGCAGATTAAAAGTAACTTATCAATAGTGGAAAAAAAATTTGATTTGAATAATGGAAATGGGTCTTTTTAAAACTACCTATACCCCTATACAAGTAGTGGTTTGATGAATACAAAAGTTCTCTTTACTGTTACGAATTGCTTTCCTTCCTTCTCAAACCACTTTGCTGTATATATACAGCAACATCTTTTAAGAAGGAGTTGGAATATGTTATTTTTTTTTTATTGAAAAGGCCTACCAAACTCATGGTGGTTGCCAAAAAAATTGAGGAACCCTTAATCCTTTTGAAGATGGAGGCAATTTATGAGAATCCCATACTGTATATCGTCCATACCTTTGTGGTATAGAAACAACCCCAGATCAGCTAATGAAAAAGGCCTTTCAGGAGGATGTGTCCTTCATCAGGGGAGGGCTCCCAGCGGAACAATTTGACATAATCAATTTGTGTTTGTGTGGGTTGAGCCACACGCACTGGAGACAAGCTTGTCATCAGGTTCCAGATAGATGCCTGCGGAGGAGCAAGTATTTACAAACGTTTAAAGGTCCTTTCAGACATCAGGCAATCACAGCTTGGAGAAGAAAAAAATGTGGAAGTAAAATTGCAAAAGATTGATTGTGGTGCACTTAAAATTACTTTATCTTTCTTTGACCAGGACTTGATACTAATATATTTCCAGTGGGCCACCCAAAGTTTAATTTCAAACCCCCCTCCCCCCCCAAAAAAAAAATAAAAAAATTTGAAGTTTTAACATGGGGCCTGTAGATACCGATCCTAAAATTTGTACTTTGTACCCCATGAAAAAAGTTGGTATGGAGCCTTGCTTTATGTACACTCAGATCAGTGAGTTCATTTGAGAAGCCACTGCTACTTGCAGTTATGATTTTACATGTACATCTCTAAATATTGCCTCTTTGCCATTCATTTATAGGCAAAGTTGGTTTTTTTTTAGGGGATTTGCTGTATCAAACCTTTGTAATGATTTGATTTGTGTGAAAGCAGAAAAATCAGAGAAGCAGATTGGTGAAAGTTTTAACAAAACCGGACAAACAATAAGAAAGTTGTGATTTTTTAAAAGTTGTAATCACTATACATGTGGGAATTTCAAATTGGCCGAGTCGGTACAGTCATGTGATGTAGCAGCCGTCAACTTTCCAATCACTCCAACACACAAAATGACTAAAATGTCAATTTTTCAAAATGTATAGCTCTGTAAGATATTTTTCTTTTCGAAGGACGTACATTGTATGTGCTACATGTATTAAACTACAATATATTTTCAGTAGTGCCCAAGGGAAAAGGCACTCAGGAGAAAACCAGAATTTAAGGATATTTTGGTGTACTAAATGGGAGAGTTGACCGTGAATATGTCACAATAGATTCATCAAATTGGCAATTTGAGATTGCATAGATGTAGTGATCTCATTTGTCAAACATAACTTTCTTATTCTCTGTTCTGTTTCTTTCAAACTTTCACACAAATCAGCTTTTTACAAAGGATGGATTGCCCTTTAAAGTTGGCATAAGCCACTTTTGGACATGTATAAATATCTTAAGTATTTGTAGAAATAGTGCATTATGGCTTTTAATATTTTTATGCAAGGGGCTGGACCTCAGTTTCTCTATAGAACTTACAGTGGCATTAAGTAATGATTAAAAACTTTTTTTAGACTTCATATTTCATGTATATACATGTACATTTGTTTACTATTTATTTTAATATTCAGTGTTTTGTGTTATCTTCCATCTCTAACAATTATTTTGGAGTTTTGTGTGCTTTTGAAACTGTAAAAGCTGATCTTGAGTTCTGGTATTAAAAGGCATTACTTTTCAAGACAAACTGGCTAAAAGTAATTCTGGATTGTTTATTTGTGCAGTAGCTGAGTTGTTTTGAACGACAAAAATAAAAACAAGTTATCAGGAATCTGCTGGAAATAACAGTCACTGTAAAGCATAAATCGCATTTTGCACAAACAAATGTTTGAGATCAGGGTCCTGTTTCATAAAACTTGTTGTCAGTAACAACTGCCACATTTCTATGACAAATTTGCTCCCAGCCAGACAGATGCAAGGATTATAGTAGCTTATAACAACTATTGTAACTTGTTATTGACAACAAGTTACTGTGCTGTTGGGCCCTCTTTCTACTAAAACTGTTTGGCAGATATCATTTATAGCCTTTTTTTCAATTTAGTTTTATTTTGTGAGAATTTATTTCCTGTCATTTCCAGAATTCATGATTACCTTTGATGTTGTTGCTGTTACGGGCTGGTCATTTGATTGATGATTTGATATCGATAATCAATAAAAAATGTAGAAAATCTGTAGTGCTCATCGATTCATGCTAATGAACCTTCTTCAGCAACGACTTTCTCAGATCCGGTACACTTTCTACGGTGTTCTATTTTATTGATGTCGTTATCGTCAAATCGTTGATATGTGACTAGCCTTTCGGACCTTAATGCTTGCTCATTTATCGTTGTGATACGTATTTGCTTGACTAATCATTTCATTGCTTATTTAGCTAGTTTATTCCCAGCAGCCTTGCTTCTTACCATCGCCACCACCACCATGCATCTTGCAGTTCCATCCCCAGTAACCTGCTCTAGACCCATAATAGACCAACCCCTAATCTGCTAGACCCGCTTTAGACCAGCCCCTGACCTGCTCCATACCCGCTTTCAACAAGTTTTAATCCCGCTTCACACCTTAGCCTGTAGTTGTCGATGGTGTGTGTACGTATACCCGCCTGTAGCTACATGTACATAACAATGCCTGTAGACAAGTAGACAAAGTTACATGTACATCTGAAGGCCTTCGTTCATCTGGGGCCACACCTTAAATTTAGAAACCGCTCATTTTCGTTGGGTTAGTTTCCCTGGTTACCTTGTTTTATTCAGAACTGCATGTACATGTACATGTACATGTACATGTACATGTACATGAAGCAGGCTTTCTGTACAAGTCCTGTGTATATCTACTTGTTCAATGGGTTTTCTTTTACTGTTGAACCTTAATACATGTACATGCCACTTCTTGGAAATCTGAGTTATACATTATGTAGCTACATGGATTTAAAAGTCGTTTCTCTACAGACTGCGGTGAAAACGGATGGCATGTTCGGAAGTCCTGTGCTTATTTCCATTGCTTTGTATCCTAGGATACTTAATATTATGAAAGCGCTCTTCATCAGGACAATCATGATCATTATTACATACATGGCTGGCCATAATGAAACCTTGAATATCCCAACCATCAACCTTGTCGAAACACTCACACTAATCATTTAATCACTCTACATGTATGTGATCACTCATCCATCACAGCAGTGCATTTTATAGTTACCAATTGGATCTTTTTCTCATATTAGTGAATTGGATACGACTAGAATGGATCATGCATTAAGATATTAATTTGAAATTGATGTAGTTTTGTACAGGTTGGTATAAATGATCCTATTCAGTTGTGCATTTTGAAGAAAAAAAAGTTATATTTTATGTTCAAACAAATGGGGGACTCGTTTGATATGTACACACACAATGACATTACCAATTCCAAATTTCCATTACATATATTTTTACTTGTGTAGTGAGTACAGCTTTAACAATTTATAATTATCTTATAACTGTTTTTTTTTTGTAGAGAGCTACTGTATAAAGATAAAGACATATAAACTATATAGTCATGGCACTCATTTGCTCATCCATCACTCCGTAGATAAACAGCCTTAACAGGGGTGTTTGGATTGTAAATTGGTTCAGGAACTCCCAATTATCGATGTGGCAATTGCTTTTAGTCTAGGGCTATTTCACACTTGATACAAAAAAATACATCCATGTATGTTATGTGAAATGTTTCATCCGGCTGTGCTAAAACATGTATGCATGCTATAACACAGGCTACGCTCATACATCATAACACATTTGCATACCTGCAACTACAATTACACAGCTAGAAGGCCGTTAACTCTTTATAAGAAAAAGGATGATTTGTGAAAGTCTCATTGAAAACCAACTGCAGGATCATTCATTCTAGAATTTTTGAAAATTAGTTTGGTGAACTTGGAGTAAGACTTCAATATCACACACCCTAGTAGGAGTATTAGTCTAATTCTATAAAGCATACTAACATGTTTCCATTAAAATATGAGAGGGGGGGGGGGGCTCCCCTGTGAACTGGTAGCTCAGCTACAGTATGTGTACTAATGTAGCTAAATGTTTGATGTGAAATGGGCTGGGTATTGAATTGCTATAATTTAGTTCTATGTAGATTAGTCATGATCATTTGTTCTTACGTACAAGTAAACTGCCTATCCAGCAGTTGACAGAACATCATTTTGTATGTGCTGTGCATGAAAGCTTGATATTAAAGTCTTCAGTGTAATTGTGTAATAATATTCCAGTTTTGGTTCAGTTACGAAAGTGGGTGAACACCTTCCTGATGTAATGCATGTGTGTGAACATTCCCTATAGTGAGTCATAGGCCTGTAGAAGATGAGCACTTTCACTCATGGAAAATAATGTGTTAATGTTAGACTACTGCCCAAGAGTGTTGACTGACAGATAAATTATTTGACTGACACTATTTCCCTTGAAGTTATGCTTATTGTTTTAAGTAATCATGCTGATATAATCTTATTATACCCCGGCAAACGAAGTGTGAAGGGGATATATAGGAATCAGTCAACCGTTGGGCGGTCGGTCGGGCGGTCGGTCGGTCCGTTGCAGATCTTGCGGATCGAACTACTTTCTCAGTTTTCGACCAAAGCTCATGAAATTTGGTACACACATTGGTCTTGGTGGGAAGATGTGCAAGACATATTTTTCGGATGAGTCGGAATCTGCGTTGCCATGGTAACGGCATATTTATGGCAGAAAATCGAGGAAACACCTTGCGGATCGAACTACTTCCTCAGTTTTTGACCGAAAGTCATGAAATTTGGTACACACATTGGTCTTGGTGGGAAGATGTGCAAGACATATTTTTCGGGTGAGTCGGAATCTGCGTTGCCAGGCATGGTAACGGCATATTTATGGCAGAAAATCAAGGAAACACCTTGCGGATCGAACTACTTCCTCAGTTTTTGACCGAAAGTCATGAAATTTGGTACACACATTGGTCTTGGTGGGAAGATGTGTAAGACATACTTTTCGGATGAGTCGGAATCTGCGTTGCCATGGTAACGGCATATTTATGGCAGAAAATCAAGGAAACACCTTGCAGATCGAACTACTTCCTCAGTTTTTGACCAAAAGTCATGAAATTTGGTATACACATTGGTCTTACTGGGAAGATGTGTACAACATATTTTTTTGATGTGTCGGAAGCTGCGTTGCCAGGGAAACGGCATATCTATGACAGTAAATCAGGGAAAAATCTTGCGGATCGAACTACTTCCTCAGTTTTCGACCAAAAGTCAAGAAAGGCTGTTGTCCCGGGGCGGGGGTATTAATCATCATCTTCAGTGATATTTCTAGTTTCTTCTAATTCCAACTTTTGAAAAGTTACAGACATCAATTTCAGTGGTATTCCCGCAGCTTGCCTGCAAATCCACAGCCTACTAGAATAGAAAGAAACCTAATCCTGTCATCACTGCTGGGTAACATTCAATGCTACATTATTAGTTTAACGGTGACTGCATGCATTGAATTCCTGCTGTGTTCTAAACAAATAAGTTAGAAATTATTGTGGTCTAAAAACATCTCTGTTGTGCTGCATCTGTCAATTTGTATTCAATTATATTACTTAATTTTTACACTTTGGCCCGTACTCTGATCTCCGGCTTAACTTAAACTGTGGTCTATGTAATGTGTGGTTTAAACCCAGTCTAAAGTCTAAACCTACCCTTTAAACCATAGTTTTAGAAAATTACATTCACAACTCTGGTTTAACTTACATGTAACTCAAGTCTTTGTACAGAAATTTAGACTGGAGTTGCGGTTTTAATTAAACTTTGGTTCAACTCAAACTGGATTTAAAGTGACAGTAAACTGGAGCTCTTAAATAGCACCATTTTTCAACAGGATTCGATAAGTGTCTGTGCCTCTCATTTTCCCATCATGCCTCATTCTAGTTTATAAAAGCTTTAATAGAATGTACCTGCACACAATTTTGCACAATGCAAAGTCAAAATAATAGTTTGGAATACAAAATTTACCTATTATCCAAACAAGCTGTTTATCAAAATTCAAAATAAAATGTAATTAATTTTCAAATTATAATCTCAATTTAGCAATCACTGTAAGATGGCGCTGTTCAAGTTCTGCCAGTTTAATGCCACTTTAAGTTAAACCGGAGTTTAGATACAGGCCTATATGTTTAAATTTGATAATAATGATTCACCTCAGCAATTCAGAAATGTTTGCATTGACAGCAGAGTTATACAATGCATGTAAACTCCTTGCAATACTATTTTTGTATGTATTCAAAAGGTTAGTTGTCTGAAAATCAACCATCTGCAGCAAAATTTTATTTTTAATCTAGGTTTCAGTTAACGAATTTTTGTCCGATTTTTGTGGAACTATACTAGTTTCCTAATTTGAATATGCACTATGAGATAGTAATTGATGATACATGAATCTTCCTCATAAATTTCCACCTACAATTTTATTTAGTCTTTATTTACTGGTGATGATTGTTTTATGAAAATGATGTACACTTTCACGACCTTGTCTATAGCATAGATGTAGATGTACTATCAAAGGGCCTATGCATGGGCCTACATGTATACTCTACAATTTATGAGATCAAAGCGGCCATTAAGAAAATCAATGGTAGCAAAGAACAATTTGGCACTGGAAGCTTAGAAAGAGCTGGGGAAAATGAAAAATTTATTTATAGCAGAAAGTTATCCCACGTGAAGGTGAAAAAAAGAGCTCTCCTCTCTGGAACAAATAATGTAATACTTTCATTAGCATGTGATTTTAATGAACATAATTTAGGCATTAACTAATCCTCAGGATTAATATATGACTATAGGATGAAAAGAAGTAATGTTTTTCCATGTACAAGAGGCCTTGAAGTAAAGCTATGGTCACAACCCCAAAAATTAGCCTGCGATTTAGGTAAAAAAGCAAAGCTGCTAGATCAAAGGCTGCCAATCGGTCGCCACCCGGTCCCCGCTGATCGCCCGCCGGCTGCCTGGCAATTTCTTAAAAATCGGCCGGTGGCGGGTTGGAGACAGGGGCATCGATAGAGCACTGCCCAGCGAATACAACTCTACTCGACGTCTGTAAAAATCGTTGGGCAGTGCCTAAATTCCAGCGGCATCCAAGCAGGCTACAAATCGGTTGGTCGCCGCTCTGATTTGTGACCAAAGTATTTCAATACCATTTCTTAATTCTTTCTTGCCCACAAGTTACATTTTTAATTAAAATGGCTAGTTTTCCCAATTGATAGTTGTGTGGGTATGATAGGCCAGTCTCTTGGTTACAGTTGTCCTGGAATTGTACTTGAAATACAGTGGTCCAACGAGTTTACAGGACTTACAACAAAATAAAGAAACAAATTTTTACATCTCTATTTGCATAGTATTCTCATTCTGAATTTAGTGATGGTAAAAAGTACAGTTTGGGGCTTATCCAAATCATCTTCATTGCAGTACAGGAGGTAGAGAAGAGATCATAAGGGGAGCTGTAGAAAGTATTATTGCTTACTTTTAAAAGCAGCTGTCGTCATGTCATCCCTGTTAGTCTAGACATCAAGACCAAATGAATGCACACACACACACCCAGATACAAAGTCACTTTGGAGAGTCAGCCAAACCTGCCTCTTTTCCTTGTAATTCCAGGGTGTCACAACAAGAATTTAACACATGGTGGTTGGATCATTAGATTTCAAGCCAATGCCAGATTGGGGGGTGGAGGGGGGGGGGGTATGTTTTCTCATACAAATTAAAAAAAAACATTTTTCCTTGTCCATATTTCTGCTTTGTGCTTATGCCTCCCCCTGAAAATATTCACAGAGTGCTGGATCCACTTTTTCATTCCCCCCCAAAAAAAAGACTACAACTGCAACACCATCCACCAACTTGATTATTGTAATGAGTTTAAAATTAACCAAAAATATTGGCAACCAGCTTGAAAGGTAGTGTTCCTTCCGTAACTAATAGTATTTGAGGTGAAAGTACTTGTATCTTTGGTTCTAGTAGCCGTTCAGATTTGTAAAAAAAAAAAAAAACGGTTTGACTCCCTGCAACAAGTAATGTCCTTACAAGAGATTACTTAAGATTGTGCCTTGTGTCTTGAGACTATCATAACCGACATCGTTGATCTATCTCCTTCAAACCCCATCTTTCTGGAAGCTGAATGATCCACCATCTCGTGAGGTCACATGACCTCAGAGAATGTCAAAAGTCATCTTGGTCTACAGATGTGAAGAATGTCATCTCTTAAATTAGATTTGTTAGCCTCAATGGGAAGGTTTGACCAAGATCAATTTGTATTGACAATCCAGGACTTCCTTTCATATGAGATGCGAGGAGGAGAGAGCGTTCACACTGGCCCTTATCTTTTTAGATATCATCTAAAGTTGAAAGGGTTTTTTTTAATGAATTAGTTTCAATGGGAAGGTTTGACCAAGATCACTCTGTATTGACAATCCATAACTTCCTATCATGTTAGATCGATAAATGAAAGAGAGTGTTCACACTGGCCCTTATCTTTTTAGATATCATCTAAAGAATTAGTTTCAATGGGAGGTTTGACCAAGATCAATTCATATTGCCAATCCAGGACTTCCTTTCATGTGAGATACATGTGCATGTACATGTAGGAGGGACTGTTCACACTGGCTTGTATCTTTGTAAAGTGATCATCACAGTTTGATTTTGTTTAAAGGCTTGGTCTCAGCTGGAAGGTTTGACCAAGATCAATTTGTATTGACAGTTCAGGACTCCCTTTCATGTAAAATACATTTACACGTAGGAGGGAATGTTCACACTGGCATATATATTTTAGATGTAGTCATCAAAATTTGAAGTTGAACTGATTTAAAACTTATCTTCAGGGGGAAGGTTTGTCTTTCTCCAAAATGAGAAAAGATGTTCATTTGCTGATCAGTCAGAGTGCCCATGGTTAAATATTCTGGAATATAGAAAGCTTAGTTTCGCTGGGTCGAATAACCAGCTTTTCTTATTTAATTGTGAGCAACTCGGCAAACATCGTTTGAATTGCTCTGTCTCTTTCTGTTTCAGAGTCCAACAAGACTACCTCAAAATATACTCAGAAGGAGCCAAGTGTGAATGAAGCAAGTCAAGAAACTGCTAAAGATTTAAAGCTTAAAGACAAGCAAGATAAAGATGAGGCAAAAAAGTCGGCAAAGGACACAAAAGTAGAAGATAAAGCTGCAAAAGCGGAGAGCAAAACAAAAGATAAGAAGGAGGAGGTGCCAGTTCAAAAATCACAAGGAAGCAATGAAGATATTCCTGCGAAAGCAAATGCTACCAAGAAGAAAAGAGATAAGATCAACATTCCAGAGGAGGCCAGTCATAGAGAAACTAAATTGAAGGAAAAAGATGAGCAAAAAGAGGATAAATCGAAAGCTCAAACTCAAGAGCGTAGCTCAAAAGAAAAAAAGAAAATTGATAAGGTGGAGAATACTCCGGAAGATAAGCATAAAGATAATATTTCAGAGAAGAGGAGAGGAGAGAGGGTGGAGCCTGCACATGCACAAAGAGCAGGAGACACTGAGGATAATGCCAAGGAATTCAAAGCAAAGGAGTCCAGAGTGATAGAGACCGATTCTCCGAGGGGGAAGATGGTCACCCCCCAAAGAACTCCAAAGAATGAACAAAAATCCAAAGACCCCAAGAGCAAACAGCCTCCAGTGAAAGAAGAAGAGGGGAAAAATCCTGAAGATTCCTCCAAGCAAAAGCAATCTCGAGGTGATGGAACGGTAGAGATACCATCTAAAGCGGATGAAGAAGCAAGGAGGAAAGAAGACAAGACTGCATCTGATAGATCAGAATCAAAATCGGGTGCAGAACAAGATGCATCTGCATCCAAGAAAGATGGAACGGCTGAGGAAGCACCAAAAAGAAAAGCTGGAAAGGATGAAGCTGTTAGGCTTCCACCGGCACAGGAGATAAGACAACCTGAAGAGAAAAGGACTGTCCATGATGATAAGTCTAAGGACAGGAAAAAAGCTGAAGATTCATCTCAGAAGGACAGAGTAAAGAAGAGCACAGACCCTGGACAAGATGAAAAGGAACCAGCTCCTAAGGAAAAAACAAAAACCACAAAGTCCAAGGAATCAGAGAAGAAAGAGGCTAAATTAGAAAAGAGCACCAAAAAAGGAAAAGAGCACCAAGAAAGCAAGAAATCTCAATCTGTCCCTGTCCAGAATGATGGATCCTTTTCCGAAGAGACTAAACTTAAAGCCAAAGACTCTACTCCTCCAAAAAATGCTCCCCCATCCTCGTCCTCTTCTAAGAAATCACCCAAGTCCATCCCAGATGAACAGAAGTCACATAAAGCAAAAGAACCTTCAGAACAAAAAGACAAGAAAGTAGTCCAAGCTCAATCCGATACCCCTCCCCAAGATCAGTCCAGTGGAAAGCCACAGGATAACGCCAAGACCAAACCTATCAAGGAAAGTCCGCCAAAACCTCCCCCTTCCAAAGATGGACCAAGTAAGAAAGTAGCCCAAGATCAAAAAGTCACTAGACCTCAGCCCCCATCCATTGACAAAACCAAAGACAGTCCCAAGACCAAGACAAAGTCCAAAGTAGATCCTGAACTCCCACCCTCCTCTCCCCCATCCTCTCAGTCTAGGGACTCTCCTAAAGATGATGTTACCAAGGTAGCTGGCGATGCTAGTAGTGGTGGTGGAAGAGACAAGGCTGCTGCAGATCATGTGGGAGGTAAGTATGAAGTCAACAGTATACTCTTAACCTGCTAGAGGCAGTGCAAACCCCAAGTTTATCCAAAGTTTTATGTTAGGTCTCGATCCTAATATTAGGGTTCCACCTCTCTTCTATGGAGTTAGGATTTTATGCAATTATGCCTATTGCCATTCACTGTGTGGGTGTAACTTTCAGGGCCAATTCTTTTTGCGGAGTTACCTAAAACATAGATGAAATAGGAGAAAATTGGAGAAACTAAAGGAAGAAAATGTTGGAGGAGCTATTGATATCATTTTGGAAAGAAACGTCTCATGCTGATAAAGCTAAATTTATAAAGATTCAGCCGACAGAAACTGGATGATTTGTTCATGTAATTTTGCAGTACAGAAGTGTCTTGTGTTTGGTTCTTTTTGTCACAGAATTTTTCTAATGAAGTATTTGAAATTTCTTGTCAATTTCCTCACAGATACGTCTAAAACCAAGGAGCCTGTCACCAGAAAAACAGAAAGCAAGAAACCAGTCGACAAGAAACCAGCTGAAAAGAAGCCAGTCATAGATACACTTCTAGAGGAAGCCGAAAGCCTCATCCAAAATGTATGTACAGATCACTGTAAATGTAGTACCTGTTCAGTGATTCTACCTTTTGGAATACATTCCAGTTTTTGACATACTTGACCTGTATAGAAAGACCACCTGTCTATAAACACCTGGTATCTTGTTTCCCTTGAACAGAATTGGGCAGTGAAACATGTAATGAAAAACCTGTACATAATGACCACCTGCCTATGAAGACTGCCTTTCTTGTCTCCCTTTAGCTGTCTTTTATAGACAGGTTTCACTGTATTATGAATCCAGTTATAGCGGAGCAGCCAGTAGGTAATAATCTCAAGAATATCAGGTACATATTTTCACCCGAATGGAGATTGGCAAATGTAGAATAATGTCTTCTGAAAGGACATTAGCGCTGGCTTGGATTCAACCGTCAACCTCTAAACTGAATGAAAGTCAAGTGACTGAAACACTATACCAGGATACTGCGACCTATTTATATCATTCATTCATGATATTTTGTGTAATCTGTATGTTATATATTTCTGTACCTACGTTATCTTATATAATATTCTTTGTGTTCGTGCGTTTCTTTTCATTTACAGAGGAAAAAGGATCAAGCTTTATACAAATATGAGGACATTATCAAGCAGTTTCCAAACAGTGCCAAGGCTCTAATGGCAAAAGCTAAACTACTTGACAGGCTAGCAGAGGAGAGGAGGAGCAATGATCTACTGGAAAAGTATGTGACAGATGGGTTCCCCTCGATTTAGTCAGCCTCTTGTTGTTTATTCATTCTTGTGTCTCACCTCGAAAGCTTGCACGATCCATCTTTCAACTCTTTCTCCCTCCCCCTCTGTCTTTCTTTATCTCCATCTGTTCTTTTCCATACCTTGTCTGGTTCCTCTGTTCTGTTCAGTCCCTTTCTATTTCTTATCTCATGGTATATCTCACTCTGTCCTCTCTCTTTCTCTCTCTATCTGTCTATCTTTCCCTGAATATGTGTGTCTGCTCGTCTTCTATCTCTCTTTATCTCCCTTCTTTCCATTTATGTATGTACCTGTATGTTCTGCAATCTGTCCTTCCCTCTGTTGCTCTCTGTCTGTCTCTGTCTTTCTCTCTCTCCATATTGTTCTAGCTCTATGTCTCTTTTATATATCTGTTTAACTATCTATCTATCCATCTATCTTTTTATCTTTCAATCTATATCTTTCACTTTCTCTTCTTTCCAATTTTAGCTCTAATAGCCCTCTTTCAATCTGTCTACCAACCCATTTTTCTCCCTGTCTATGCCTTGTTTGTCTTCCCTTGCTGTTTTTTGCCAAGGAGTTATCACACTTCTGTGATAACTTCTTGCTTTTGCATTCTGCTTTTCATGTGTCTTTTACTCTTTAAAAAATGAGTGAAAGAAAACAAATGACAGAGACAGAGAAATGAGAGAGGAGGCAGAGAAGATGGATATAGAAGTTAAGAATATCATCATTTTAAAGGATGGAAAAAAATTATAGATTATCTAGAAGAAAGGGGATGAGACAGAAAAGAAGGAGAAGTTGCAGAATGTCAGATGCTGATGGGAGTGATGGTACAGCAAAAAGAAATTTTAAGACGAAGATGAAAAAAAGAAGATAGGACAAACTTAAGACAGGTGAAAGTATAGTAGAGAAATTACAATCCTTCTACAGTCTTCCTTTTTTTTAAACATGTTCTCTCTATCTTACAGTGCAATCAAGGCATATAGGCAGGCAGCTGATGTTCCTAGCAGTCCCAGGGATATCCACAAAGCTGCCCTGTCAAGAATGGCAGACAGACTATCGTTCTTTGGTAAATATCTCACCATTTATCATCATTTTCTATGTCAATTTGATTGCAAATAGAGAAGATATTTGCTCTCATATGTTTACTCATTGTCTGGAAGACACTATTGTTGTATTGATGTTCGTGTCTGGAAGAAGTACTGATACTCTGATTCTTCAGTAAATATTTCGCATCGTTTCGTTATTTTCCTACTTCAAATTGACATAGAGAAATTGTGCATATTTGCTGCCTCTATGTATTTACTCATCTGGAATAGACTGACATTGTAAAATATCCTACCATATTCATCATTTTTCTAGGTGAATTTGACTTAAATAGAGGAGATGGGCATTTTTATATACATGTGTGCTTTATGTTCTTGAATGAACTATTATAATATTAATGGCCTTGTCTTTAAGAATTAGTAAGGTAGCTTGCTATCATATTAATGTTAATATATTACCATTAGTCCTCATTTTTCTTTGTCAACTTAACTGAGCTAGAAAAAAAAATTACATGTTTACTTACTGTCGAGAATATACCATGGTAGTATTGACAGTCATGTCTGGAAGAACCGGTATTAGAACTTTGGGACCATTCCATAAATTTACACATACATGTATATGTACTGGGTTAATTCAATATTCTCATGTTAACATACGCAGCAATTTGATTTGGACTTGGTCCAGGAGGTTGCACTTTAGTAGGTTAATGCAATGCATTAGTGTTTAAAGGGAAGGTTGAGTTCTGGCAAAGGTGAAAAATAATTTGTGAGCTTTCTCATTCCTTTTGTGTCACTATGGAAGAACACCTTGGTAGAAATGTCCCCTGAAAAGGATTGCTCCTCAAATGCCCTGATATTCAAAATATAACGTGAAGCAGCTGATGTGTTCGGGCCGAACGTTCATGCCACGTGTGTGTGCAGTCCCATATACCCATTTCTGTGTGCAGTGCATGTGCTTTTCAGCGAGATTGGATCAATTTCTAATTTTTGATTATTCCAAAACCTCACGGTATACACCACTTCTTATAATAAATAATAATAATAATAATCAATTTATATACCGCAAATTGCAAAATTGCCTCTAAGCGGTCGAAAAACAAAGGAATGATGAAAGTTGACTAGAAAGAAACCAAATACTTTGCACAACAAATTACATCAATCAATACCCTCCAGTACACAATAATAGTAAAAATTACAAAGCACAACCAAAATATGAAACTTATCACAAATTAATAGTAGTAGTATAGTAGGCCTTGCATATGTAGACATGATCCACTTTTCCCAATTGCTTTGAGACAGTTTCTTTCAAAATATATTTGTACGGCCAGAACTCAAACTTTATCTTTAAGGTCTTTTGTTCAACATTTTATTTAGACATGGTGCCAAAACAATCCAAATGTTTTGAACACCAAGAAGTGAAATATGTTTATGAAAATAAAGAATCGTCAAGCAACTGCAGCTATTTCAACCTGCATGTTTAATTCTAGTTTTTTTAAACATTGTTTATAGAAAGGATTACAGATCAGTTTTAAGGTACTAATGTATGATAATCATTTTTATGAAAATATTCTGTTATTTTAATCTTTTAGAACTACATGTAGATTAAGGTCCATTGTTAATACCAATGTACTGAATAGAAAAAACATGCAGTAATCGTTCTGTGGTACTGTTAACTAGTAAGAGAGATAATGGTATTGAGATAATGGTGTTGAAAACTTGTTTTAAATTGTTTTTTGTGAAGAAATAGGCTTTAATGACGCTTGTTGGTGACAGGCTTATTTAGGTTGCCTTTTGTTTTAAGCATGGGACCTTTTCCACTTCTAGGTAGTCAAGGACGTGCCCCCTTTTGTTTAATGAATCACTTTCATAGCTTTCCTGTGATTAATTGCACGATGACAAACAGCATGCTGTGGTTTTGATTAGGGTCTTGATAAACCAGACTCCTAATGAGAAACACATGGTGACAAGTGGTCTTTCAGACGTAGACACCTAAAAGCTGTCACCTTTGATTAGAAATTGCAGACAAATTTGAGACCATATTAAGTTTGCTCAAGTTTGTTTTTATTGTAGGATGTTTGTTTCTAATCTATAGTGGTATGTATTCTCTAAAAAGCAGAAATCAACCCTCCATCTTTTAAAAACTTCAGCTCTCTTAAGTTTACTTTGAGATCATCAACATACTCTGTGCAGTGTGTCCATGTTCATGAATTACATGTAAGTGAAGCAGTTATCAGAAAATACTGCAAAATATTTTTGTAGAGTGAAATAGTTGTTGTGGAGGTGTCGTGGTATAGTGGTTCATTCACTTGACTCTCAATCCAAGGGTTGATGGTTCGAATCTCAGCCCAGCACTAGCGTCTTTTGGCAAGACATTAATCCACATTTGCCACTCTCCACCCAGGTGTTAAATGGGTACCTGGCAGGATTTATTCCTTGAAATGCACTGTGAGCTGATTACGGCTGCCGGAGCTAAAGCCAGGATAATAATATCCAAAACCCTTTGGAAGCGCATAGGGACGTTATATTATAATGTGATATGCGCTATACAAGAACAGTGGTATTATTATTATTATTATTATTATTATTATTATTATAGTAGTGCCTTTCTGATAGCGATTATGATAATAATCATCATTGTTCTTTCCTCTGTACTGCAAAATATGCACATGTACAAAACCTTGCACACGCAGCCGTTACAGGATGTAGCCAGGACGTAAATTTCACCTCTCACTTTTGTTTCACTTATTCTAAGGAAGAAAGGAGCTCCACAACAGCTTCAGTTAGTATCTTGTCAGTTACTAACGGAAATCAAGTAAATGTGGCAAAAAAGGTTTTGGGGGCCTTGCCAAAACTGTATGGTCTTTAAAGATATAGTTGAGTTCTGTTCATGCGATTACATTGTGAAAGACACTGCCTCAAAGCAATAAGGAAAGGTTGATTATGTCTACATAAGTATTGGTGTTTACTGTGAGGGTTTTGAATCATCAAATTGATCAGAAATTGACCCAGTCTCGCTGAAAAGCACATGCACTGCACACAGAAATGAGTATATGGGACTGCACACACACATATGACATGAATGTTCGGCCGAACACTTCAGCTGTTTCTTATCATATTTAAAATATGAGGGCATTTGAAAAGCAATCCTTTTCACGGGACAGTTCTACTATGATGTTCTTCCAAACTATACATGTAAAAGGAATGAAAATCCTCACCAATTGGTTTTCACCTTTCCCAGAACTCAAACTTCTCTTTACACTGGCTTTGAACCCGTGACCTCCTGCTTTCAAGACCGCTTGTCTATCCACTGAATTATTGCATTCATCAATTCCTTTCGGTCGACTCATTTATCCAGGCAAGTCTATGAAATCGGTGAGAGTATACCAAGAGCTGGTGCAGGAATACCCCGATGATCATGAGGCCCGGAAGAACCTTGCTGTGCAGTATCTCATCATGGGAAAAATGAGAAAGCCAAGCCATACTTTGAGCAGGTTAGTAGATCTGGGGAGCGTATCATCAAGTGTCTTGTCAGTGATTTTTACCGACAAATTTGCTCTCAGCCAATCAGATGCAAGATTTCAGTAGCTTATAACAGTTTTTGGTAAGCCAAGCCATACTTGAAGCAGGTTAGTAGATCTGGGGAGGGTTTCATCAAGTGTCTTGTCTTTTACTGACAAATTTGCACTCAGCCAATCAGATGCAAGGATTTCAGTAGCTTATAACAGTTTTTGGTAAGCCAAGCCATACTTTGAGCAGGTTAGTAGATCTGGGAGCGTTTCATCGAGTGTCGTCAGTGATTTTTTACTGACAAATTTGCTCTCAGCCAATCAGATGCAAGGATTTCAGTAACTTATAACAGTTATCGGTGAAAATAACTGACAAAATACTTAAAGAAACGCTCCGCTGGTTTGATGGTTTATTTTACCTGACTGCTAAGAATACATGTGTATGCTTGCAAGTCAGCAAACAGAACAACGGCTTAACGTCTTCTCCGAGGGACTTGGTAATGAGAAGGAATGCCTTTCCAAAGGGCATTACTTGGTTTCGGACCTGGGTCCTCCCACTCACGTTAGTACTGCTCTACCACTGATGTAGCTGTAGAGGAGGTGTTGTAGAGGAGTTTCTAAGGCCTTGTTCAGACATGACCCTGTAAACCACCTCAAAAGACAGCTGCTTCAAAAATAAGCAGAGTGGGCTTCGCTTTTCTGTGTCTTATTACACACAGATATTTGAGTTTGCTTTAGGGGACTTTAGTACTTACATCTACATTATTTTCACCCCCAACCTGCCTTCATTCAAATGTAAAATGGTTTTTATTTTGCTGTGGACTTAAAGAAAAGAGGAAATAAAGCTTTGAAAGTTAGAAAGAAGTTGAAATGGTTATTGATCTGGCTTAGAATGTTTTAAGGGAAATATTCAAGGGAAAATTAATGCTCACTGATCTGGCTTAGAATGTTTTAAGGAAAATATTCAAGGGAAAATTAATGCTCACTTTCAGTTTAATAACAATAATGTTTTTACTTGTGAAGTCCATTGTATTCTTAATGTTCATAAAATTCTTTATGTACAATTTTTAGCGTACAGCTGAGCGAGATCTAAATATTAAATGGCTCACCATTTTTTTTACCAGAACACCAGGTTGTCTGAGAGGGGACCGGCTTTATATGAGAAGTAGTTTTTGAGATATTTTTTGGTTTCTAAAGCTTCATAGTTTTATAAGCTACTTTGATAACTAATAGTTTATTCTTGGGTTTACCTTTATGCCAGAGTAACAAAGAGCTAAGAAATAGAGATTACCAACAATTTTTCACTGTCCCTCCCTTTCAGATGATAGAAGTCAACCCCATGGATGGCTTTGCACTTGTCCACTTGGGTTTCATCCTCAAATCAGAGGGCAATTACCATGAGGCCATTCCACTGTTGAGGGCAGGAATTGACACTAGAGACAGAGGGACTAATGAGGGCAAATTCTTCTTCCAATTAGGGGATTCTCTTTTGAGGACTGGGCAACTTGAAGAGGTAAGAATTGTGATGTTATTGTAATGTGTAATATCTCTTTTTGTTGAGTAATGTACAGGTGTGAGATTATATTTCCTAGTCAATCATAGGTTTCTTTCAAAACTTTCTGCCTGATGATATTATGCAATACAAACCTATTGCTGAAGGTATTTTATTTGGAGCAAATTTCCTCTTTTATCTTATTGTAGTGGTACATGTATATCCCATCCTGATTGTATTACATGGACATCAATACAGCTGGTTTAATCATTTGCCCTTCCCATTTTCTTCAGTGTAAACATCATTATCCTACATACATATATTTACCTGTGTCATAATGATAATGGTGATATAGTGTGCTATCATATTAAACCCTAGTGCTTACCAAGTAAATACTACATCAAAGAATTGATGCTTTGCTATAGATTAAAAAGTTTCAAGTATTCAACTGCCTCTGCAACATAGCAACACGTATGACGGAAGTAAAATATGTGTGAATTTGCCTTCCATGCAGTCGTATAAAGTCTACGATGAGGGAGTGAGCAGAGGTCATTTCAGGTCAAGGTATCAAAGGTCGCTCTACAACGTGGACTCGCTGAGAGGCAGGCCGTTCTGGACTCTAAAAGACGCGGGATACACTGAGGCAGCAAAGGTGAAGTTCAGCTCCAAAATCAGATATCCTATGACTCAGACACTGCTTCTGAGGCTGAACCCTTGTGTTGTGATGTTCTCACTTTGTGTGTATTTTTATTCCATAATGACGGTAAATTATATTAAGGAGCAATTCAGGAATGGCAACAAAATAAGGGAAGAAGGATAAGGGCGAGGAGAGAAAATTATAGTACCCCTTGTCACCCCCCCCCTTGTAGGCCTTCTAAATTTGCATTTTATGTAACAGGTAAGACTGAAGAACCCCCCCCCCCCCCCCCCCCCCCATGGAAATATTTCCCCCCTGAATTGCAGGACCCATGCTATGCCACCGATGAGCATATACGTGTATTACTTGTATATATCGAAGGGATTCATGATAAATGTTCTTCTTGAACAGATGTCCATTCTGTAGAGGGGCAACTCCAGCGTAACGGACATGACATTCAGACCTGTTGAGGTTATTTACAGGGGAAGTCCACCCTGATTACAAGTTGGTTTTGAAAGAAGCAGAAAATTAAAAAAACAGATAAGTGAAGGTTTTAGCAAAATATGATAAGAAAGTTATGAATTTTGAAGTTGTAATCAGTCAAACACAAATTTGCAACTCCGTGAAATATCTTGCAAGCTCCTCTACCATTTGCCCTGTACCCCAAAAATCATTAATTTCCATTTTATCTAAAGAAAATATTCAGTCATACTCAATATATTCATTGCTCATATGTTTTTACACAAAACCTGTATGAAACAAATCTACTCCATCAAAAAATAAGAAAATACTGTGTTTGATTGATTACAACCTCATAACTTTTTAAAAATTCTTATCGATTTTGCTCAAACTTTCACTGATTTGTTTCTCTCTCGTTATCTTCCATTATTTCTATCAACTTAATACCAGAGTGGACTTACCTTTAAGATAGTATTAAACAAAATCAAAAATCCTAAAACATATTTCAATAAGTGAATCAGATATGTTTGACTATCAGGGAGATAGATTTACACAGCAAATTTCACAGTATTCCACTCAATAGTTGAAAAAATGGACTCGTAACTGAAACGGACATGACACCAAGTGGACCAGGATTTTTCACTCCTGTGAATAGTTTGCAAAATCTGTCAGTTTGGGAGTTCAGTGAGTCTAATTTAAGTATTAACAGAAGCTTGTTATCACAATCTAAACATAACTATACAGTTGTAGTTTGTGAAACGATTAGACTGCACATTTGCTTGTCAGAGCTATAAAGTGGCACGATGGACATGATACTTTTGTCCGCTTTTTTAAAACTCCTATAACTTTACTTTAAAATATTCAGTTGTTCACGCAAACCTAATAACAGTAATCTTTGTTCCATTCACACCAATTAACAACCACAAAATCATATCTTAATGCTTTTGGTATGAATGATGAGACGTTTTGACCAAAATTATCCTCGCATTTTGCCCCAAAAGTGAGTTTATTAAAAGAAAAATCATACCTAAATGTATGTGCATCATATTGATATACCAATCAAAGTAAAGGGATTGTTAGGTGCTTTCATTTGATACTAAATATGTCATGGTAGCACAAATAAATCTTGAGTTATCGCCAATTTTATGATATTTGGCAAGTGAACATTTCCTGAGGGATTGCCCAGAGGTGGATTCTGAAACAGGTGCGACTATCCTCTCATTCTTCTGTTGCAGAAACTAGAGAGTAACTGGGAGACTATACGAGATGAGGCCTTAGCACTACTGAGCACAGATGGATACTTCAAGAATGAAGAGGAAAAACTCAGGGAAACGGGAGATTGGAAGCAATTCACATTATTCGCACAAGGTTGGGAGATCATTCCGGACGATACATGACTTTTCAGTTGCCCCAGCCTCTTGCAAACTGGCCTTATATTTATGTGTAGTGAATGCATTTGGAATCTGATCGGGGGCCCTTTGTCTTGAATAGTGAATGCTATCTACCAGTATACTTGGTGCTAGCCTATGAAGTTTTGCAGGGGATATAAATTCCTTTATAATTTCCATTTACTAATTATGTGAAAACCAGACTTTTTTAACCAAACCAAACATATTTCATAATTTAAAGAAGTCCTTTCACAAACAAACAAAATTTGCACAATTCCCATGACATGATTTATCCTCATACAAGAAGTCACCCTGCTCTTTAACAAATATCAAACAGTCTGTCACATCAGTTTTTCACTTGTTACCGTTTGTTCTTTTCTTTAGGGAATAAGGATCAAGCCAACTGTCGTCAAACACCTCGCACCTGTGAGATTTTTGACACCATCCCTGAATCAAAAGGATGTAAAAGAGGCCAGGTAAGGAGGATATAGTTAGAGGAAGAAGGGAAGTGGGGGGGGGGGGGGCTCTGGTTGACGACATGATCTTGCTATTAGGTAATATCACTTTGTTTTGTAACAAGGACCCCTCGATTATCCTCAGGATCGAGCAGGTAGTGGTGTCACGATCAGGTCATCCATGAAATGGTTGAGACAATGGTTGAGACAATCAATGGGGGTAAGAGGGGCCACAATAGAAGGGTGGAGTGGCTGCAGGTAGGGGGAAGGGGGGGGGGTGTTGTTTGACACAATGCAATAGAAGTCTTTGTTACGCAAAGGTAAACAAAACAGAACAAATATGAAAAAGCTAGCTGGCAATTTAATCAAAGTCAGTTGAAATTGTGATAAACAACACATATCAAAACAAAACATAATGATGTGTAATAAACTCTGATCTATTCAAAGCTCACATACCTATATCAGCCATTTCTTTCCCCCTGCTATCGGAGAACAAGTCAACATCAGCCATTCAACACAACCAAAACATCTCCGTTAAAGAGATATCCCACATTTAGTGTGAAGCGTTAATATTTAGATTGAGGGTGCAACTACTTGTTTTTATGTAGTTGTGTCTATATTTCTTATAGGTGAAGTTTTCAGTGATGCACCCTGGCACCCACGTCTGGCCCCATTGTGGTCCCACCAACTGCAGACTAAGGTCCCACCTTGGACTAGTGATACCCCAACCAGTTAGGTTACGAGTAGGCAATGTTACAAGGTAAGTCTTCACTAGGCCAGTCTAACAAACAAATTGAGAATCCCATTCTGGCCTAATTGCAGGCCAAACG